>VZSZ01008625.1:530369-693665 GCA_013398815.1 Ibidorhyncha struthersii | reverse complement strand
ACGACTTCCCCTTAGTGAATCCATGTTGACTACTTCTGATAACCTTCTTTTCATCCAGGTGTTTTGAGATGATACCCAGCACAAGCTGTTCCAGCATCTGTCCAGGGATGGAGGTGAGGCTGACCGGCCTGTAGTTTCCCGGGTCATCCTTCTTACCCTTTTTGAAGACTGGAGTGACATTGGCTTTCCTCCAGTCCTCAGGCACTTCACCTGTTCTCCAGGACCTTTCAAGGATGATGGAGAGCTGCTCAGCAATGACTTCCGCCAGCTCCCTCAGCACTTTTGGGTGTATCCCATCAGGCTCCATGGACTTGTGGATATCCAGTTTACTTAATCGATCTCTAACTTGCTCCTCATCAACCAAGGGAAAGTCTTGCTTCCTCCAGACTTTCTCTGTTACCCGCAAAGTCTGGGACTCCCAAGGGCTGGCCCGAGCAGTGAAGACAGAAGCAAAGAAGGCATTTAGCAACTCCGCTTTCTCTGCATCATCTGTCACCATGGCACCTGTCTTGTTCAATAGCAGGCCTACATTTTTCCTAATTTTCCTTTTGCCTCCTATATGCTTAAAGAAACCCTTCCTATTGGCCTTGACATACCTCGCCAGGTTCAATTCCAAGGCTGCCTTGGCTTTCCTCGTTTCATTCCTGCATACCCTGACAGCATTCTTGTACTTTTCCCAAGAAGTCAGCCCCTTCTTCCACATAATGTGAACTCCCTTCTTCCACCTGAGTTTTTTCAGAAGCTCCCTGCTCAGCCATGCAGGTCTCCTGCTTCCCTTGCCTGATTTCTTTCTCTTTGGGATGCACCAATCCTGAGCTTGGAGGAACTGATGCTTAAATAACAGCCAGCTGGTCAATCAGGTCTGCTCTCAGAATACTTGGTGGGGGAAGCTAGAGCAAAGAGGGGTAGGCCTCCACCCTTGTATGAAAGAGATTTCTAGGTCAGTAGTGGTTGTGCATGGTACATAGGTTTTAAGATCGATAATTAGTAGCTTTGCAGTTGTGTGTGGTAGTGTGCACAATGATGTAATTGCAAATTAAAAGTACTGGTGTGTTTACTAGTTAATCAGTTTATTGGTTATTTGATTTACTAATTTTATAGCAATGTGTTGCTTAAGTAATGAACATCAGGCTCTTCTGAACTGGTCTTCTCAAGCCTGCAATCTAAAGAGGGAGAATTGGGCCCCAACATGACATTCTTAGACCACTGTTGGAGAGAAGTTTCTCTCTGTTATTGGTGGCTATGTATTACAGTATAGCATACAGGGAGGTCGTGAGGTATCAGACTTCTTTTCTTCCCAATGTCCATTTGTAACGACTTGTTGCAGGAGGAAGGAAAAAGTGGAGTTTCTTTCTTTACTTCATGTTGGTTTCAAAGGAAGGATTTAAATGTGACGTAGAACAGCATATGCATGTGTTTGGGTTTGGCTGTTTAGTAATGTGGTAATAGTTGCAAATGGCAAAACATCCATCAGAACTAAATTTGTGTCTTACATTTATGTACATTCGGGGGGAGGAAAATAATGAGCGATTTGTTTTCATGAAATTCATGGATTTCAATTTTATTGTGGACTTTTCAAATAATTTTTAGTGTGTATTTTATATAGTTGGATTTCTTTACAGTTAATGCTCGTGGAAAGAAACAGTCTGATCAGTGTTTATTCAGATAAACTCTTACCACAATTCACTCTAGATCTTACAGGTTCTTTGTGAAGTTTGATTTTTTAATTTTTTTTTAATGAGTATTACTGCCCATGGTTGTTGAATGATCAAAGGTAAAAAAAAATGAGTTTAACAACCTGGTTTCCCAGACATTAAGAAGTTGAAAATTCTTCTTAATCGATTTAAACATACAAAATCCATAAATGTTGAGTGGTGACAGTGGAAAACTTTCCACCTTTGTAAGAAGAACATAAAAAAGGGAAATTAATTGCAATTTTGTTTTTACTTTTATTCTTTGCATAATTTAATTTTATAACTTATTCATTTTGTCTTGTAGTTTATCCTCACTAATAGTGTTGAATTGTTGAAGATTTTGATTAAACTCATTATTAATTCTTAACCATGAAGTAAGAATAAGACGTATTAGAAAGAGGAATAGTAAAATGTTGTTTGAAAACACACACTCTATACATAATCCTCACCAGTTGTTTAATGATTATTCAATATTGTTTTCTCTGCTGCTGTTCACAGAATACATAAAAAATGAAAGAACATTAACGTGAGGTTTTCAAACCTAGCAAAATTGCTGGTTTATGTGAATTCTAATAGCCTCCAGAATGTAGAAGACATTGAAAGTAATTTCTGAATTCACAGTCTATACCCTCCAGGTATAGCTACTTACTGCTGCTTGTATACATAATTCCTTTATGCAAATATTTATGGTTTGTATTATATCTTTCAGAACACATTTTCAGCTATGTCACTTTTATTCTTTGCTTAGTTGCATTTTGAGTGTTAAATTTTGTAAGTGTGGGTAAAAATGAAAAAAACAGGGCAAAAATTAGGAAATGTCTGGTTGCTTAGATAGTGTTGTTCTTGGAAATGTTGGCCCAGATGTGTGTCTTATTTTAGGAAATAGGCCAGTTTAAATATATTTATGCTCAATAAAGTATTTAAATACAGTAATTAACACTTTTGCAAACGTTTTTTGTGCTAGTTTAACATAGAATTGTTAGTAAACTAGTGAAGATGAGGTAACCTATTTTATTTACTCTAAAGAATTCTCCCTACTTTCAGCAAAAAGGCAAAGTAAATAAAATAGGAAAGTTGTTCTGTTTTCCTCTGAACTTTGAAGTACTCGTGCATTAAATCTTTCTTCTCTCCATAGATTCTCACTTCACTTACAGTCTTTGGGTAACAAATTCTCTTTGTTAAGACAATGAAGACTGTTCTTCCAAGATCTGGATGATAAACTGTTTAAACACAGCAGTCTCTGTATTTTACTCTATTTCAGCTTTCTGACAATGTCAATTGCCCCAAATTAGAGCATAAAATAAAAAATAGTGTTGACAGTATGTTTTTTACAAGGAACTTGTAAATCAATTTATATGGGTTTTTTTTTGTGCTATTTATGCCGAGAAGCTGACAGTATGATCTGCCTCAAGCCTCACTAAAATTCAGACAAAACCAACTGCAGCTGAGAAATATGTACCATAGGTTTAGTGAAGAAACTAAACAAGAATTAAAATATTGAGCACATCCCCATATTCAACCTTTAGCTGCAGGAAAGCTCAAACAGACAAAAATGAAAGCTACTTCTTACCCTGGGTTTTTTTGTTTTGTTTTTTTTTTTTGCCTTATGGTAACACTTAATGCAATTGTGCAGAGGGGGTAGTAAACAGTAAAAACAAGGTAAATATCCTTTCCAAAGAAATCCTACATGGTTTTTAGGGATAATCTGAAACCTAGAAATAAGGCTTTTTGGTAACAGCTTTTAAAGAAGAGTAGTTCACCAGGGTGCTATTGCGAAGGTAAAGACTGACTCCTGTGAAGTGAAAAATTTATGTATGATTAGACAATTCACACTGTAGCCATAATCCCCTATTGACTGGCTTCTGCTTGGAAGGGTTGTGGTCACAGCTTCTTGTTGAATGGGGAGCTGCAGGATTTGGGTGGCTGAGGTCATGTTAGACAGATGTCCTGTTTCTCACGTCACCCTGGGGTCTTCTATGATTCGTTTTCTCAGGCTTCCTGTACAAAAGGCATTTGCTTCCTCCTTGGCTAGTTTGAGCTTTGAATTCAAGGAGGGTGTTTTGATTAGGAGTAAGTTTCTTTTTTTTTTTTTCTTTTCATCTCCAACCAGTGATCATAAACTAAAAGCAGGAAGAAAAATAAACCAGCAAGTTAGTCTAAAACAGCATCAATTTTCTACCACCTTCTTTATGATACGACGCAAGAGATCTGTGTTTCATTGCCTATGCAAGAGCTTAGTTCCCATTGGAAACTTTTCTAATGTTGCTCCAATATTCAGGAATTAACTACTGTTGATGATCTGAAAAGACATCTAAAAAGACAAATAATGGGGTAGTTATATCAGTATAGTAACTCAGCCACTACAAACTTAGATCTGCATTCATCTGATTTTCTAGCATTTGCAAGCCAAATGCTATCAATGACTGAAATTTTAAATTCTATCTTCTAGAAAATAAAGACAAAATTCACCTGATACTTACTTTCAATCAGAGCCTGCAGGTAGCTCTAGAGAGCAATAAGGTCTCCCCTCAGCTTCCTTTTCTCCAGGCTAAACAACCCCAGTTCCCTCAGCCGCTCCTCATAAGACTTGTGCTCTAGACCCCTCACCAGCTTTGTTGGTCTTCTTTGGACATGCTCCGGCACCTCAATGTCCCTCTTGTAGTGAGGGGCCCAAAATTGAACACAGTATACAAGGTGGGGCCTCACCAGGGCCCAGTACAGGGGGACAATCACATCCCTGGTCCTGCTGGCTACACTATTCCTGATACAAGCCAGGACGATATTGGATAGTAATTGAAAAGTGCTGTCTTCTCTAAGGTCATAACTTTCTAAAGGAATTAATGTATCCCCTAGACACTTCATCTTTCTTCACCTAGATCCTTCAAATTTATTTCTAGTTTGCCTCTATCTTGCTTTTGGTATTCTTTGTCCAGTTACCTTTTTTTTGGCATTGAACTATACCTCAGTACTGTTCAACAGAGTTTCTGTCAGTGACCGGCATCTACACAGATCAAGTGGATGATATTTGTTGATTCTCCACTCAGGCTGAGAAGCGTAGAGAAGTTTTAATTTTGTTTTGAAATACTGACTGAAAGACTTTCCCTTTTTATTCACAAGTATTATTACAAGTGTTATTGCAGACCTTACTCTCTTGTTAACTTTGAATATAACATAAATTTTCCTTAACTCTCTACCATTCTTTATGGTAGTGGTCTGCCAGGGTATGCCTTTGTTAAGATCTCATTTATTTTGACTGAATTATTCTAAGGTTTTTAAATTTGCATCATTTAGCTCAGTTTCTTTTATCGTCTTCCTGTAAATGGCTGTCCCAGGCTTCTATTTCCTACCAATTGTCTTAGTTACCTTGGTTTGATCTAACAGTGCTTTTTCCTTTTTAAATAGCATAGGTTTATTTTGGAGCTTATTTTACTTCTGCCTGCAACTAAGTGTCTTTCAGCACCTAATTTTAGACCTAGTTTTCTTTGCTTGTCTTTGGATACATGTCTTTTCATGTATCCAAAATGTATTCTCATCTATCTACCCCTGTAAAAAAGGCAAAGGCAGGAGTTCTGCTAGAATCCTCTTTCACTCTGTGTCCTTTCAGGTCCCTGACTTTCCTGCAGTGTACGACAGAATGAAGATACTAAAATTTACTCATTTCATTCTCATTCAGTTTTCCCCCTTTTTAAAATGTCAAATTGGCACAATGCAGCTGCCAGATAAATTAGTGCAGCTTTTTGGGAAGGTGCTTCAGCAGCTGTCCTATCTGTAAGATGACACTGATGGAGCAGCTAGAGATTTGGTGGCATTAGCCTGGTTTGCTAAATGGCAAAAGTAACGTATACAAAAATAATAGAATAAATAAAAGAAAGATGTCTTTAAGGAGTGGAAGAGAATACAGGTTAAACCTGGTAATTTCTGATTTATTCTTACAGTGTTTTTGTATTTTGTTTGGGGAGAAAAAAGATTACACTTCATGTTATGCAGTATAATGTGGATGAAGAGTGAATACTTTTCTGTGTTATGCTTATAGTTTTACTCGTATGCCAGTACATTTGTGATTTAGAAGAAAAGTTTCTTTGAGATGAGTTGGTGCAATTTTGCTCCTGCAGAGTTAGCTAGTGCTTAACTATATGCAAATTATAGCAATCAAAATGTATGATTACTGAGTCTCTGGAATAAACAAGTAGAAAAAAGTCTAAAATCCATTTTAACAGGGGCGGTATATATAGTGTAGGGATTTCCTGTCACATGTAATTCTTCTAGGTGAAGAAACACAATATATTGTTTTAATATTTTCCTCCGTATAATCAATACAATGCACCATTAATGCCTAACTCAGTGTTGTAGAATATTTTCCTAGGTTTAAAATAGCCAAGGTGCTAAGTGCTTCGTGAATACCAAACACTATGTCTGCTTGATAGATCAGGATTTAATCAAACAGCCTAAGACCATCTATTTGTTCTTCAATGTGGATAAAGGTAAGTGTATTTTTTTTTTTTTTCACATATAAACTATGAAGGAATACTGGGATAAGGACATGGAACAGTTATATTTTGCTTGTGAGGCTTCTGAAGAATGTGCTGTGAGCATCTCACAAAAGTGTACCAGACTTAATTTGAAAATATTCATATTCATAGGAGCAGTATCGCCACTTCATGATGACTTGCCCTATCAAAACCCCAAAGTTGTTCATTCTTCATTTTAAATTGCCTTATCATCATTTCTGGCCATCCGTTCTTGTTAGACTTTTTCTCTGTTAAACTGGAATTCATTGTGTGAAGTCCATTTTCTCCCTGCAGAGGTGCTTCTGTGTTGTTGTGTCTGTTTTGATTCTTAAGAACATGATACTTCATTGTGTCCTGCCTGAGATCAAATCACCGTATATTTTCTTACTCTTCTTACATGTACATCCAAGCACTGCCATGCTTTTGTTGTTTTTGTTTTTGTTTTGTTTTTTTTTTTTTACCTACAGCCTCTCACTAAGACACTAAGAACTCATTGAATTACATATTCATTTGGACATCCAGAGACAGGATTTTCTGGGAGATTGTCCTCATTCCATTCTTTATATTTCCATTCATTTGCTGTTTGTAATATAGTATAATTTAGCTGTGTTTAGGCAGACTTTATTTCAAATAGCTTCACTATGAAAAGAAACAAAATTCTTCTAATCATTACCCACAAAAAAGCCATTTTCTGTTGCTATCAAAGCTTATCAGAAGTGTTTTTTTCTTTAATTTTCTTGCTGATCTTTGATGAAACAAAGTTGTCACTGAGTTTAAAGCATGGCAATTGTGATCTGGTCCTATGTTTTGCACCATGACAGAGATACAAACGCAGAAATTCAGGTACGTGTTACTAGTGTCACAAGAAGCTATGTCCTTACTTTGGGGGTTAAAAAGAAGAATGTAGCACCTATATTGTGGCCAGTCCCACTAAACAAGCTGAATCATCTGTTTGGGAGGGGGGGGACAGTTACTTCAAATTCATTGCACTCTTTTCCTGCAAAATAGTTGTGAGAAAATAATGTTTAAGATTGCTCAAACATTAGCACTTCTGGGAATATTCAAGCACACAATGTTGACGTGAATTTGAAGTTTCTGTCACCGTTATGACTGTGATGGGAGTAAATGACAAAGAAAACAAAGTTTTCAATACCATCCTCTTCAGTGCATCAAGTTACACAAACAGAAAAATCCCTTCTGAAGGTAAGGATTGCTTATACTTCTGTGGAGTAAACAGGGATGGGGATTGTACTTTGTTTGTCTTAATTCTTTGTTGCCATAGTTTGATATACTGATGTAGACAGCTAAGGGACGAAGGTGGTAAGGGGTCATTATATCCTCTTTTTCTCCTGTAGATATGTCTGAGCTTTTGGCTAACTCTAGCTGATTGTAATTAATTGTTATTGAAACCACCCAGCAAATAAATTGACTATCTTACATTTTAAGGAATTATTTATAGAATCAGCCGCAATTTTCACACTTGCCTAAAGAGACAATAAGAGTAGCATAAATGTAATCGTTTGACAGACATGCTTGAGTGAATTAAACCTACGCTTATTTACTGGTAGTCTCGTATGTATTTGTTTGTGAACTGAACTCCGTGAGTGACACATTGACTGTATGATCAGACAGTGTAAACAAATTCTGACAGAAGCAGCTTTAGTCCTGCTGTGGCTTGCCTCTTTAGCCTTGTTGTTTGACTTTGGGTAATCAGATATGCTCTGGTGCTTCTCCATTCCGTTCTCAGTGGTAAAATTAGTTAAAACTCAGCCTGATTCAATGTGATTATTTAAGTAAGCATTATGGCTACCAAAACTACTGCTACGTGGCAGTACTTGAATCAGTTGAGTACATTTGGTTTGGTATATGGGCACAGGATGGGAATTGTGGCCTGTGTGCACTAAAGTAGAAAGCTCCTAGATGGCTGATAGCAGTAGGGAAGACTGCTGGCAGGTGATAGTGTAGCTGAGAAGTGCCTGCTGGTGAGATCTGAACTAGGAAAGATCTGTATGGGCCTCCCAAGTTTTACCTGTGAGGTTTTGTGTAACTACCCACTGATGACAGCGTTGTGATAGATCAGATTGCTTTTCCTATTTTCTTTCTACTGTTTTTATTTGCCAAGTTAGTAGTATCCCATTCACAACTAAGTCAGAGGCAGTGCTCTCTTTGACTGCTTTAAGTCTTGATCTGTATGTTATGGTGAAACTAAGTAGCATGAAGGAATCAGCCCCAGTACCACTGACCAGTTAACGCAGCATATGCCTAACAAGTAGCAGTAGTGGCAATGTATGTGTTTTCTTGGCAAGAGGTGAACTCTCCTCTGATAAACGGTGAACTGAATCATCAACTGAAGTCTAACTACAGGGCATAAATAAAAAGTTTTTTATTCAGCATGGAACATCTGGGACATGCGGAAAGCAGAAATCCCCTTCTTGCAATAAATAAA
The DNA here is from genome assembly GCA_013398815.1 of Ibidorhyncha struthersii. Taxonomy (NCBI): domain Eukaryota; kingdom Metazoa; phylum Chordata; class Aves; order Charadriiformes; family Charadriidae; genus Ibidorhyncha; species Ibidorhyncha struthersii. The sequence goes on along the minus strand of VZSZ01008625.1, from coordinate 685,017 downwards.
TTATGTGATGAGTATATACGTGTGTGTGTATAGCTGCTGAGTGTGTCTGACAACCCTACCACTTCTTCTGGTTTCCTGTCACTGTATCATAAAACATATCCATTCACTTATCTGCCTCTCGTCCTCATCTCCCTCTTCTTTCAGTGAGGTATGGGGCAGTACAGGGGGATGTGTAGTGACCGCAAATAGCTTACAAAAATCAAATAACTCTATTATCTGTTTTATGTCAAAACCCAAGTGAATGTGGCTGTCTGATGATCATGTAGCAGAAACAACAGTGCGTGATAGGTATATATGCCAGCTGTGAACTAGAGGTGAATGTGGTTTGTGCTTTGCTTTATGGACAGCAAAAGTGTGTTTCTGTTTTCCAGGGCATGGCCAGAGTGGATATGTTCTTCTCATGAGTTGCCAGTATGTTAGTAAGACTTGCTTGGAATAAAAGGAGATCTAATGATTCAGCATGCTGAGTAAAAATTATGAAATGGTTTTAAATCTAAAAAATTCCTTTGGTTTAAGAAATCACTAATTCTTTCTATACAGAAACTTTCCTTGGTTAGGTGGAGAAATTTTCATGCTAGCCAATGAATCCTTTGTGCTCCAATTGTAGTTGCTACAAAATACTCATTTTCTTAGTATCTTAAGTTTAACTCATATTACAAGAGCCTTACAATTTACTAATATTTGTTGTGGTTGTCTATATTCCCCATGATTTTCAGTATATTTTTGTATATTTCATAACCTGGCAAAACTTCATGGGGTTCTCTGGTTCCCCTGTTAGTAACGCTCTTGGACTTTCGAACTCCTAGACAAACTAGTACAGGGAACAGAAACAAAACATCTGTTCTCCCTGTGTGTTTTTAACTAGCAAGCAAGGTTGATTTGCTGTTTTTCCTTTCAGTCTGTCCCAAAATAGAACAGGTAGTATATGTCCATATATCCAGCGTGCACTGATGACAACCTATACATAGGGTTATTGCTGGAGACTGTTGTTAATATTTCACTTCCATATGCCTCAGAAAACAATGCTGGAGGCAAATCTGCAGTTAGAAGTCATGGGAGAACCCCTGACCTGATTGTATGATTACAGTATGAAGAATACAGAACATTAGCTTAAATTTTAGAGTTACATCACCATTTAACTGTATGTTTGTATGTATTCAATTATATGTGTATTTTCCTATCAGTAATTTTTCACCCTGTAAGCAATACGTGTGGTAGCCGACCTCAGTTTACAGTTGGCTTTTAATGATTGACTAATCTTTTCTTAACCACTTTCAGTTTGTGCTGGTTTTGGCTGGAGTAGAGTTAATTGTCTTCATAGTAGCTAGCATGGGGCTATGTTTTGGATTTGTGCTGAAAACAGCATTGATAATACAGGGATGGTTTAGTTACTGCTGAGCAGTGCCTATACAGAGTCAATGACTTTGTTGTTCCTCACAGCACTCCACCAGCAAGTAGGCTGGGGGTGCACAAGAAGCTGGGAGGAGACACAGCCAGGATAGCTGAATCCAGCTGACCAAAGGTATATTCCATACCATATGATGTCGTGCTGAGCAATAAAACTAGGGGGAAGTTTGGCCACTGGGCTGCTGCTCGGGGACTGGCTGGGCATCATTTGGTTGGTGGGGAGCAATTGTTTTCATCTGCGTCACTTGTCTTTTGGGGGGTTTTATTTCTCACTCTGTTATTTTCCTTTTTTAAAAATTATTATTATATTTCAATTACTAAATCTTTGTTTTCTCAACTCATGAGCTTTTTCACTTTTATCCTTCCAATTTTCTTCCCCTCATCTTGGTGGAGGGGGAGTGAGCAAGTGACTGCATGGTGCTTAGTTGCTGGCTGGGGTTAAACCATGATGGCTGATGCTAGACTAAAGAGAATGATCTAGGGAGGAGACTTCTAGGAAATGCAATATGTTTGTAAACACTAATATTCCGCACACACAAGTTAAGGTTGTACTAGGTAAGCAAGAAATTTAGCACGGTTTTCTACCTGTATTATAAAAAAGAAGTGCAAGTTCTCAGTTGTGTGACAAAACAAGCACATTTGCTGCCGAGGAAAGCGGAGGAGTATGCCATAAAAGCCAAATTTGTTTCTCTTCCACTAGAAATAAGGGAGTGTAGCTTACAATAGAAAAAAAGAAAAAAGATTCAACTTTTATTTAAGCAAGGTTGAAAAGAGAAATATAATTTTCAAGCATATTAAGGGGATTATAAAACTAATTATGCATGAAAATGAAAATAATTGAAAATAAATCAAAATTAATTGACAGCTGCCACTCTTCTTAATTTACTTTCTTGTGTCTAGCAATTGCAAGGACTGGAGGCAATGGGTAAAACAGCATGTCCATTTCGCACCACTGCCTGGGCAGACTCCCACCAGAAAAATACAGCACTAAGTCATGAATGCTGTGTGCCAACTCATTCATCAGAGCACCTTCTGATTCACTGCACTTAAATTTTATACAGTATTTCCATTTTGCAAAAAACTGTTTCCCTAAACTCTTTTAAACTTGCTGTGTCTTTGTTTTCCAGTTGCAATCTTGCTGACTGGGAATGGAACAAAAAAGTAGAAATTAAATTTGTGTCACTTAATTGATATCATTAACATTTTTTTGCCATGAAGAAAACAGCAATAGCAGGTCTTGGAGAATACAGTGCTCCTGGGAAGGGAGAAATCAATGTTTAATTGAAATTACAGTACTCTCTGTTTCTAGGCGGGACCAGTCAAGACTGAAACTACCTGACTATAAACAGCTGTTTTTGAAAAATCAGAGTCTTTTCTTTTTGAGGGGAGGAGCTGATGTAGAACTGCATCTCACAGGAGCCAGTATAAGTACAAGACTTGTCAGAAAAGTAAAAATGCACGTTAAACCTATTCATAGTGAAAGTAAACACGAACCAAATTTTTCCAAGGTATACCCAGAGCATGACTCTTGTCAAATGCCTAAGGGAAAAACTTGTGGATGACTGCAGTGCTTCAAAGTCAAGTGAAAGGCCCTGACTGACTACCCAGAGTAAAAATGTTAGGTGCTTGGGAAAGTTCTTGGTTCTGACATGAGCCACGCAAATTTGAAATGGTCTGTTTTTATAATGCCAATGTCTGCTGGAGTAGAGAATAATGAGCCGAGGGTATCAGCTGCTATTAACTTTGAAATTATTTTGAATATGAATTTTTTAATGATTTGAGACTGGTCTTATGGTGTGCCTACTAATTTAATTATGACATTTCAGCAAGAGATATGCTAAACAAACCTAAGTTCATGAATTACAGAACTCTTTTCTCTGGAAAGGTCATTACTTAATGTGATAGATAAAAGGTGTCTGAAGGACATATACCTTCAGATAATGACACTGGAGAGAGTTGTGAGATCTTTTCTTGAAGACCTGGATCATATTATCAGTGCTAATCAGGTTAGTTCAAAACACCAATGGGTGCTGGGTAATGTAATCCTCATTATATAGAAAAAGAAATTGAGCAACTGAAAAGTGGCTTAGCTGACTTGCATGGCAAGTCTAGGGTTATGTTGAGAATGAAGCTCAAAATTCTACTTGCCCTTCGAAGTGGTGGCTTTGTTCAGTCATCCTGTCCTTGCTCCTTTATATGGCAATGGCTTCCATGATGATCTGCTCTACAGTCTTCCCAGGACTGAGGTGAGCTGACTGGCCTGTAGCTTTCTTGACCCTCTTTCTTACCTTAGAGTGTAATTTTTGCCTATTTCTAGTCATCAGGAACCTCCCACTGTCACCACAATCTGTCAGAGATGGTAGAATGGCCTCAAAGTCAGTGACACCTTAGCACCTTCATATATATTCTCTCTGAATCTCAGGACTTGTGTATGACCAATTTACTTAAGCAGTCCTGAATTTGATTCTTTTCTACAATGGGTAGTACCACTTTTCCCTAAGTCTTGCCATCACCAAGGACCTGGGAGACTGAAGAACAGCCCCTGCTAGGAATGACTGAGGCATTGATCATCTCAGCCTTTTCCATGTTCTCTGTCAGTTAAGTTACCTGCTTCATTCAGCAGAAGACCAAGAAGGTCTTAATTTTTGTACCGATTTGTTTACAGAAGCTCTTATTCTTCATGTCCCTCACTAGTTTTAACTTGACCTTCAGTTTGACTTTCCTGATTCTTTTGTGGAATGCATAGATGATGCTTTTGTGTTCTTCCCAAGCAGCCTGTTGCTGTTTCCACTACCTGGAGACATTATTTTTTTTTAATTTTTATTTTTTGCATTTGAGCTTGGTTGGGGTTCCCCATTTAGCCAAGCCATATCTCTGCTTGTTTTCTTGCACATCAGAACGGACTATTCTTGTGCTTGAAAAGGCTGCTGTTGGAGGTCAAACAGCTGTTGGTGGCCCATTTGCCATTCAGGACAACCTGCCATGGCATCCCTCTGAATCAGTACACTCAACAAACGGAAGTTTGCTGTCTTCAAGACCAGGGTCTTTATTTTGCTACTTGTCTTCCTTTTATGTCTTTAAACCCTACCATCTCATGGTCCTTCTGGGCAAGCCTGTCACGGACTATATCACATCACTAGTGACTGCTTGCTTATTTATGAAGAGCAGATCCAGCAGAGCTTCTCCTCTAGCAGCCGCATCGAAAAATTGCCCTCAGCACACTCTAGAAATCCAGATTATTGGTAACATGCTACACTGCCTTTCCAGAAGATGCGGCACCTTAAATTCTCCCATGAGAACCAAGGCCTGCAACTGAGTTTTCCAAGATTTTAAAGTGTTTTTTTCAATTTGTCTTCCTGAGTTGACTGTAAGAGAGATCCACCAGCGTGTCCCTTCTTTTTGACCTTCCTTCCAGCCTCAGCCTATACCGACCCTAGATTAACATCTCGGATCCCTGTTTTTAAGACCTCAAAAGAATGCAGTGGACTGATGGGAAGAAAGATGATGGGAGAAAAATATTCCTACTTACTGTAAAACATTGCAGTTGGGCTTAAAGGAATGCTACAGAACTGAGCAGAATAAGGCCACATAGGCCTAGCCTCCTCCTCTAGGGTTTTCAGTCCTTAAAGTACTGAAAGGTGGGTGATAACACTGTTGTGGACACGTGATTAATCTAATTTATCTTACAACATTTACATTTGAACTGCCATTATTTTCCCTTTATATTAATGATGAGAAAACAGTCACTTTGAGGGTTGAGGGTAGGCTGAGTATCTTGCATGCTCACAATATCCATTTCTTACTGTTGATTGCATACAGAGCCTCTAGCAAAATGCAGAGTAGCTACCTCAGACATGGAGCTTTACATGCCAGCATCCACAGTTTAGACAGGTGCATCCTCCTTGGTGCTCTTCATAAATACCTGCCTTCTCAAATGAAAGATAATGTAAAAGTCTTGATTTTTCCAGTGTTTTTTGCACTGAGTGGTAGATTCAAACTTCTGCCACTGTGACACTGTAGGGATCTTACCCTGCTGTAAATAAATACTCAATAAACACAGGGCAAGAAAATTGTTCCCAAAATACATTTTAAAAACTTTGTATTTTTAGAATGATATAATAATTTATTTTTAAGCTTCCCTTTTCTGGATTTTGAAGATTCGAAGTTGGTGAAATTGCTGTACCTAAGGCAAATGCTTTACAGACAGCTGCATGGTTATATATATGCACTCTAAACATTTACTTTTGATTAGCAAATTGGGAACCATAATTGCTTTTTCTTACTTTGCATAATTTATCATATCTCAGATACCTTAAATTATACCTTGTATCTGCTAAAGAATAAAGTTTTCTATCGAGTAGTTGCATATATTTAGAAAATCTTTGGTAAGCAACTTTGTTTAAAAAAGAACAAAAACAAACCCCAATCTAGTGCATGCAGAATACTTGAGGGAAATGTCAGTCCTTTGCATTTAGCTGCTTAAAAGATGAAAGTAAAAGGGTGAATCCTGAATCAAATGGTAATATGTTAATTGAAACCATCAATTAAATCAGGTGCCATTAATTTTAAAGTGGCAAGATTCTATTGTGATCATCCTGTCTGACCACCAATAAGTTTACTGTCCTCAGCCACTTTTTCTTCTGACCACGATATTTTCCAGGAAAAAAAATGTCAAGGCCCTGATGGCAAGGGAGATTATGTCACTTATTTGGTGAAAAAAGAATGTGAAAAATTAGAAAATAGTGTCCCCCACCCATTTCTTCTCCCTTGATTTCCTAGGCAAAAATCTTTTATATGTCCTCTGTTTTTCTTGTCAAGATCAGAACTGAAAAATTTGTAAGTTCTACATATATGAGTATTCTTGCTAAATATATTTCTACTTTATGCAAGATACGTAATAGCTAATAAGTATTTCCTCAAATTTCTTTTTCTACTAAGAAGTACTGAGATTTCATATCTACATTCCAAAATATGAAATTACTTTCAAATATGCGAGAAACTTACTATGTTGATGAAAACTCGTAAGACTGACCAGTATTACACACTTCTATTTATCATGTATTCATGACTTCTGTTTCAAGAGGTAAAGAAATTGAGAACAGTGCTATGTACAGAGGGACAGGATATATAAAAAAAAAAAAAAGTAAGGCTACTGATTTGCTGGTACTGCCAATAGCCACAGAATGGAGCAGTAGATAGTACAGTGATTTGTCAGTGTGGCACATGACTGGCAAAAATGTCACAATTTTTTTAAAAACAAAACAACAATAAACACGTAGGAATTTCATAGAAAAACAATGCATGGAACAGTTATTTTCACGAAGCTGAATCCAAGAAAAAATGAGTGGGATGGTATTGTTGTTTGAAGATCAGTAATAGATGATGTTGGTGACTGTCAAACACACCGGCTCTTATGATTTCATTTAAAAATGGTATTGGTATTGATACATGCTAAATGCACTTTAACAAAGTGATAGATTTCATTCCAGTCATTAGGATTAACATAGATCTCGAAGCATAGTGCCAGTTCTTATACTTTACTGAGGATAATTATTGGTTTGAATAAGAAAATGAGTTTTTTATATACCTTAATCTTTTTCAGATACCATTTTCTCGCTTTCTCGCCTCTTTTGAGTTCTTCCTACAGCTGGATAGTTGTAATCTGCAATTTCTGCCTTCTTTGCCCTTTATACTGTTGATAATACTTTATAGTAGATGTGGTGGTGTGGCATATTCTTGTATACGTTGATTAGAAGATGAAATGACTTAAAGGGAGTAAAACCTAACAGGTCAAATTCTGAGTTCTGTATCAGTTATCTTCCATCTGCCACAATGCCCCTACAAAAGCAAAGAGTATTTTCTTTTTTAAATACGTGTGTAAGCACACCTAGACTTGAATACCTGGATGATCTGATAATTTTGGGATATTATACTACCAGAGTTGACTGAAGTCATTGGCCATATCTGGTTTAGAAAGTCCTCTTTTGGATACTTGAGAAAGAGATTAGTCCTACTCTAGCAACATGGCTTTTCTGTTTCAATTTCCACAGATTTTTAATAATTTTCTTGTTTAATATTTTCTCTGGTTTATCTTGTTATGCAAGAAACATTTAGGTGTTTTTCTAATTTTCTGTAAGGGAGAAAAAGGTATTTTTACCTCCATTCAAATGCTGCCTGTACAAATGTCAAAGTTCAGCAGTTACTGAGCTGCCAAATCAAAGAGAATTCCATAACTGGGTCTGAAAAGAGCCCTTTGAAATAGGAATGAAATGAACTTCTGAATGTTGCATGCCACTCAGTAATAACAAAAATTCATAGTGGAAAATGTCACTGAGCATCAAAAGCTGATGTTTTTGTAGAGATACAGGCACGTTTTGCCTAGACATCATTAGTTGCTTGTATTTCTAAGCCAGGCCAATGACCGTTTCAACAAGGAATCAAACAAGTTCTTATTTTTCAAAGACTTGTGTCAAAGATCTGATCAGTTGAAAAATACAGTTTTGAGTCCAGCCGCTATACCAAGATACTCAATCAGAATGACACCTTTAAATTTGCATGCAAAATACACACTGCATACCTTAAAAGTCCTCCTGGTAAGTCTGTTCCTGTTGCACATGCAAGAGCAGATTTGCCTCAAAATTTTTCCTGTATTTTTGCAAGCTGAGGAGATTCAGGAGGCATCGTACTCCTCTGTCAATTTATCAGACTACACCAGAAGTAATCACAGAGAATAAAGTTTTTCTGTGATCAAAACAGATGAAATTTATTACTTAAAATGAACAACACTTTTTATATGCACATTCAACATATTACACCATTTGTGGTGGTTCTAGCTAATAAGATTATGATAATTCTTTCTATTGTTTATTTTTCCATTGAAAATAATAATGATTTCATACAAACCCCTAAATATTTAAGATTTTACTGTACTGAAAAATAGCTTATTTTAGTAGTTTCAAAATATGATGTATCCCTTTAGTTTTCTTTGAAATTGTTTAAGCAAGAAACTATTTCATGTTCTCATATTCTTCTAATTTATATGGATTGATCTGAGTGTAGAAGAAAAAAAAGCATATTTGAAAAAGTATACAAATCTGTACTACTTTCTCCTTCCTAAATACCCCAGAGGATGATTGGACAGTGCCTTGATTGGGAACAGCGTACGGAGGATGACTCATCATGAAGTCTGAACTTGCAGAAATGTTAAAGGCTTTCATTTTGTACTACTTTCTGGCTTGTTTCATGTATTTATGGTGCTGCACGAGGTGGTCTGTTCACTCACGGATTGGTGTGAATATTTGAAAGGCTTTTTAAGAAGAGTAGGTGAAAACCAAGAGTTGAGCGAAAAGACAGACATATAAATAGGCTGGGTAATGTAAGTTGCTTACTTTTTTACAGTGAGTTGAATTTGTAAGAACAGGTATACAGGCTTAAGAGGAGCTGCTTTTTGCAATGTAAAAATGAGGTTAAATTTTATTGCTCTTACAAAGCCTAAAATTATGCTGTATATTCTTTAAAACCCTCTACTGATTTTGTAATTATCAACACAAAGCACTCATGAAGCAAAGTTAAGCAAGCAGATAAAAGCAAAGGAACAAAAAATATTGTGGTTTTTTTTTGTTTGTTTTTCTATCCAGATTTCAGTTATGAATTCACTCAAGTTTCTGCTTTTAGCACCACAGAGTTCTATGTCTGTGTCTTTTCAGTGCCTTTAAAGTGTGGCTCTATGCAGGTGACTTAAGCTACGCTCTTCAAGAGACTGTTTCTCTCTGTCTATATAGTTTTACCAAGCACTTCCTTCTGAATGTTGATAGGACCTGTATAGGCAAACACTAGAGCTCTCTCTAGGTCAGTAATTATGCTGTATAAGATTAGGAATCAGAGGTGTTACACTGCAAATGCAAGCAGGGTGAGCTCCACGTCAAAACGAAGGGTAATGGGACTAAGGCAAGGGCTGAAGGGATCTTGCTGTTTTTGGCAAGACTGCTCCTTGGAAATCAGGGGAGTTCAGGGAAGCTCTAGATAAGCCAAGTGGCAAAGTAAAAACTGTTCCAGCTCACATTTGCCAGTAAGAAGGTTCTTATGCTGTACTTTGCTCAGTTTTAAAGAATCTATCTTTTAATAGTCATATACCATTTTTTCTTGTATTGTTACAAAAACTTTTAGGCAGTCAGACTGCAAAGATTTTAGAGAGTCATAAGGTGGCTGGCTGAGGTTGAGTTTGGGATGCCACAGGAGGTTCCCCTTTGTGTGTTGTTGGCCATAGAGTGATAAAATATTACCTTATTGTAGCCATATACAGATGTGTTCACCTATCTACCAGTGAGAGAAGCTCCTTGAGTCACAATATAAAACCTTTCTCATTAAACCAACAGTAATTATGGTTGTAAATATAGATCATTACATTTTTTATTCCTGTAAAATAAAAATGAGTGAATAGTGCCTAAAAGACAGAGAGCCTAAAAACAGTGCCTAAAAAACAGTTTCTTTCTAAACATGCACTTCAAAGCACTGTAACAGTAATACTGTTCAGTGATTTTAGTACTTATTTGATGGGTAACACATAGTTTAAGTAAGGCAAAAATTTCTTAGAGCAATTTGTATATAATATCAACAAAAATAAACTAAACTATATATTGAAGAAGTGTGAGAAACTAGTGTGTTTTAAAATCGGATAATGAGACTTAATACTAGAATGCTAGTATAGTGGTTATGTAAAAAGTGAATTGCTCATCATAAAGATTAAATCTTCATTTTGCTGTGGCAAGTGGCAATGAACTGGCAATCCATCTGTTCTTGCTTTCTTCAAATATTAGAATTTATTACTGCACAAAATAATAGCTGCTAATTTTCCAGCCAACCACCTGTAAAGAACAAGTCATTGCACAGATAAGATGTGATTTTCCCACCCTCATGTAATGCACCTTCAGCTAACTTCATTACCTCTATTTGAATGAGAGCATATTTCAAGTGTAGGGCAATTATATGGTCCTGTGCCTTGTATAACCTGTTAAAAACAGTAATTTGCTGTAAAATTAATTCTGTGCTCAGTTTACAGTTCTAACTAGCTTAGATTAAGAACTTTCCTCTCTTGAAAATCTAAAAACACTGGGGCCTTGCTTGGATGTGTTTATTCTTTATACTGTGCTTTGGTTGAATATTCGTTCTAAAATAGATTTGCTGACAGTTGATATGACAATGCCATTATGTATTGACAATGCAACATAATGACAATTATTTTTCTATAGGCTTATTTGTACAAAATAACTTCCTTTATTCTAAATTAGTGTAATTCCTTTCATCTGAATGGAGCCATGAATAGTAGTTGTACTCTGTAAGAGAGGAATTCAACAGTGATAATGCAATACTTTGCTGTTTTAAACTTTAGCTAGTAATTATTTTTCTTCCTTCTCCAAGGTACTCTGTTGTGATGTGTAAATGATTGTCCAACTCCCTTTATTATCTGAAAAGTTTGAAGACCATCTTTCTTTGTAATATGGCACCCCAGCGTAGTAGCTTTTTTGTCTTTGTTGAAACTGTGGGCCTTGCATTTGGCAGAGAACAGTGCATTGCTTTCCAAGCCGTGTTGTCTGGAACTGAAAGAACTTACAATATTTTTTTATACAGCATTAAAACTTCACCTTAATATCTCCTTTTCAAAAATACTGAAAAGCAAAATCACGTTTTTAAGCAACGTTTTGGTCTAAACTGCAGTCTGGGGTGTGTGCTTTGCTCTTCTGGTGTGACACTTAGTGACAGTTCTGGTGTTTCTAGATGAAACCTTGAGAAGGCCATCAAAACATATCACAGCTAAGTAAGCTCCCTTTGGGAGGCAGTGCGGGTTACTAGCAGGATAGTTATGTTGGCTGGATTGATGGGCTGAGGCTAATGGTATGAGGTTCAACAAGGCCAAGTGCCAGGTCCTGCACTTGGGTCACAACAACCCCATAACAGTGCTACAGGTTTGGGGAAGAGTGGCTGGAAAACTGCTGGGTGGAAAAGGACCAGGGGGTGTTGGTCAACAGCCAGCTGAATATGAGCCTGCAGTGTGCCCAGGTGGCCAAGAAGGCCAGTAGCATCCTGGCCTGTATCAGGAATATTGCAGCCAGCAGGACCAGGGAAGTGATTGTCCCCTTGTACTGGGCCCTGGTGAGGCCGCACCTAGAAAACTGTGTTCAGTTTTGGGCCCCTCACTACAAGAGGGATATTGAGGTGCTGGAGCGTGTCCAGAGAAGGGCAACAAAGCTGGTGAAGGATCTAGAGTCCAAGTCTTATGAGGAGCGGCTGGGGAAACTGGGGTTGTTTAGCCTGGAGAAAAGGAGGCTGAGAGGAGACCTTATTGCTCTCTGCAACTACCTGAAAGGATGATTCTTTTTTATTCATCAGCAGTTTCATTCGAGGTTCTTATGATAGAAATTCCTAGTATTAAGAGCAGGACATAAATAGTCACCACAGATTTAAGAGATTAAGTTTCTCAGGTGAGATGCCATTATCCAAATTGGGGAACAGTAAGGAGGGTCTCTGACCTTCTGAAAGATGTTATGAAAGTTCCAGAAGGCTTTTTGGAAGGTTAAGGAAACTGTGGGAATCGTGATAACATTTGTTTTTTCCTCTAACATCCCTGTGCTTTTGTACCAAAAGAAAAGCTTTTAATAAGTTCATTGTTGAACTCTTGCATTTTTTGCACTGACTATTGCTTTCTGCCTAGAAATGTTTAAGTGTTCAGCTATTCAGGTGATTGGAGAGCATAAGAAGAGAATGCCAGACAAGGAGCATTCACCTCAGAAATGGATGAAAACTGGAGATAGGGTCTGATTATTACTCTATCCTAGCAGATTTTGAAGCATGTGGTACCCTAGTTGGTTTCATGCAGCAAACTGGAGACCTTTTATATGAACTCAAGCAATGTTTCCTGATCTGAAATATGATTCTAGTCTAGCTGACTACTTTTACTACTTCTACATTAGAAAAATGGGGCTAAGAATAATTATCTGTTCACTTATCTGGGGAAGCATGAAAGTTGTTTACTCAAGAATATTTATGAAGTTCAGACATTCTATCACAAGTAGTTTGGGAAGAGCACAGATGGTAAGTGCATTACTCAAAAGTGATGAATCCCCATGTGATATATGAAGACCATTTTATTTTCAAGGATGTCAACAAGGAGCTACCAGCTTCTTGAGGTGATCTTGTTAATTTTGTATGCAAGTTTTACGATTTATCTTCCAGGCTCTGAAGCGCAATTAAAGTCACCTATGCTCATCAAAAGACTTAATGAGTATCATAAGTTTTGATGATAATGCTGTTCTTTTCTTCTTTAGGTAGCTTCATTCACTGAGAGTGCTGTAGGCTTTAAGCACGTAAATGTCACAACTTCAGAATGGGACGGCTTTCTTGAAGGAGGTCCTTTAATTTAAGTTCTGACTTCATTTTACAGCCTATGCAGGATGGGTCTTTTGCAGGAAGAATGTCAGGTAGGTATCCCAGTCACAGTCTGCTCTGGTTCCCGCAAGTACATCGTATCATGTACTATAACTACTCAAAAAAGGATGGGTTTTGTCTCATATTTGCTTTCTACCTAGTATATCAATAACATCAGTAAAGCCTTCATGAATGTATTCAAATTCACTATTAAATATTATTTTCTAGAATAAAACTTTCTAAAAGTCTTATGGTAGGATGTGAGTCATGCACATTTTCACAATAGTTGACTAAAACTCATCTCTTAACTTTTAATTGTGAGCTCTAGTATAAAAAAATCAGAATTATGTACATTTAATGTGGAATATTTACACTGTTGTGTGAAAAAATAGTTAATAACATTCCCAATTTTTGCTGTATATATATAATGAACACGGTCTGTTCACGCCATGAATCCACATATACCTAGCTTACTTGAAAAGCTTTTTTCCCCAATGAATTTAGGGTTAATTTCTTTTATATCAATATAATTTCCATGTCAGTCAATAGGTACACAAATGTGAACTGAAATAATTCACATAATGTTTTAAAATGTAGTAAATATGTTCCCAAAGTGCCCAAATCATGCTGAAAGTTATGAAAGTCCAACCCTGTTAGCAATGGTAGTCACTAGATGACAAAAGCCACAAAGTAGCACACAAACAATCTTACAAGATCTGCTAAATGGAAAAAGATTTATGCTTGGTGGAAAAAATGGGTTATTTGTTGCTTTTTGTACCGCTATTTTAGTGTTCCTTTGAAATAGCTGAAGGAATACATCATTTTAGCAGGTTGTGTGTAGTACTTTTACTCAGTTGGCTTGAAGTAGTTTCTCATACCTATTCTTTTTTTTCTTTCCTTGATGTAACATGTTGGTGTTGCAATTCAAGAGTACATCAGCACTGAAGATCTGCAGTAACAGCAATTAAGCATTTTTCAGTGAGCAGAAATAACATAGAACATAGATATAACACAAAGCAATGCAAAGAGTGCTTTGGATAATGTACCACCATCTGTAAGACATGGTATCTTTGGAAAGATTGATGTCTTGTCCACAGAGAATACATAGTATTGTCTGTTTATCCTGACTTCTGCTTCTTTGGTTCCTCCAATTAGCTGTGTCTCTTCTGCCTTTTCCAATGATGTCACGTTTTCATGATTCCTGCTACAATACATCTAATCCTGTATCATCCTCTCTCATTTATGTATAGGAGTATCAGTACCTGTTATCACATACTTTTGATTTGGATATTTTGGGGGCATATGTATAACATTTAGAGAGTTGCGGTGGATTTAGATGGACTTTTACGTTCTTGCTGATTGACACTGAAATGTCATTCTGGACAGTCATATTTAAGAGGTGTAGTATGAGTAGATAAATTCCAGAAGGTTTTTTTTCTCTCTTCATTTGAATGGGTTGTGGTAAATTAGAGAGAAGAAACTAGACATAAATATCACTACTATCTCCAGTGGTCATGATGATGATTAAGATAGACATGGCCACTCATGTAATAGTGGCTTCTTTTCTCCCATCTAGCATCCTAGATGTAATGAAATCTGTCCAGCACAGATGGATGGGAACTAGATATTACTGAAGCAACTCAGAATTTTCTCCACTTTGTAACTGTGTTTTTCCCTTCTGCATGATAGGAATGTGTATGAATTCATATGTATATGAATGTAACTACTTTTGAATTACTACAGATGATATTTATTTATACATCTCATATCGGAAAAGAAAAAGAATTTTCACATTTCCTAGAGGAATGATGACATCGGTTCAAGTTGGAATAGACTGTACATTTCTACCCGAATCTCTGCAGTCAGTGATAAACCAGGGAAAGTAGAAAAATGTTTTTTTATGGAACTTCTTGAGTTGCGGAGATTGAAACCTGAATGTTATTGACCTTTTTTGAAGAAATGTTCCTATCTTAGTTACTTGAATGACTTTTCTTTTGATATCGTCGATATTTTAAAGTGATTGACTTCAAAATATCTGTTGAAGTACCTCTTGATACTGGATGTGTGTGATATCCCCACTGTTGCTTTGATGTTGTTAATATTTCATCTCAGGAACCTGAACTAGATGCCTTTTTCCCTCCGAAAAGATTTTACCAAGTATGTTTGTTAATATACAGACTAACGTGAATTACAAAGCCCACTGGAGATTTGCTTCACGCTGTACAGTGAACACTGAGACACTCATGACCATATTGTTGTAGGCAGCTGTTGACTAAGTACAGTTGGGTACAGGAGATGACACTTGATCTGATAAACATTTGCATCACAAAGGAGTTTGTTTATGTGTATGTTAGAGAAAGATGATGTTATTTCCTCAATGAGTTTATTTTATTTTGAGCAAGGGAAAGATTAAATCATTCCAAACACTATACAGAACAGTAAAAGGAAATTTACTGTAGAAGCTAATGTATCCACAAAGTAAACGCTATTGATGTTGAATGAGACTTGAGATATAGGGTATTCTGGCAGAACGATTTATGACAAACAGGGTGTCAGGGAAGCCTTCTACAGAGAGCCAAGTAAGAGCAGGCTTAGAGATATCATGTTGAACGTAAAGTAATGTGGAACATAGAGCTTTGGCTACTTCTTTTTTCATCTACAGCTTAGATAAACATGTGTCAGTTTTCTCTTTAGGATACCATAAACAAAAACTTGAGTTTTACTTTAATCTACCTTGAGTGATTTCATGATAACAGAAAACACTGAACAGCACCTGGTTCTCTATATACCAGTTCTCAGGGGAACTAATTCATTTTAATAGCTGCCTCACTCCTCAGCCCCTTGTCTGGACTATCCTAGGAATGTCCCTGGGAGATGATTTATGAGCCAATTTAGAAGTTGGTACTCCAGAATCCAGAAGTAGTGAAAATGACCGGTGCTGATCATGGAATGCTCTAACTTCTAGGAAGGTAATGAAGTACTTCTGTGTCCTGCACCACTACAGAAAGTTTGTGATGCTTTCCCCTCCCTACAATAACAGCAATGTTGTTGTTAAAAAACATCATTAGGCTTGGGGTCTTTGCCAAAATAAGATTTCTTTTTTTTAAGATTTCTTTTTTTTTTTTTTTTCAAAGACCATAAATTTTAGACCTTTTTTATATAAAATGTATATGCAAGTGAACATGTGTAAAATCCATGTAGTATTTTAAGATGAACAAATTTGGCAAATATACTCATGCCCCCTTCCTTACAGAATTCCCTACCTGTTCAATCTGTATCACAATCCCTAAGCCCTCCTACCTGCTAACAACTGTCAAACCTTCTGTACTAACCTTCAAAGTTAAAAGGGTAATGAATCAGAAAGCCTAAAGAACGGACAGAAAGTTCAGCCACAATTTCTTGAGTAAAAATACTAGATAATCCTAAAAACCAGACATTAGGAAAGACAAAAAATACAGATCATACAGGTGTCTCATAGAACCTGGACTAGTCATATTACATGATTGTCTGTGATGGTGGAAGATCAGATTTGACTATCGGAATGTTCTCTGCCAAAGTGGGCATATACATACTTGTATGTATGTGTATACTTGTGTATATTTGTATGTAAACGAACTAATTCTGTTGGCTTTTTCCTAATATGGAGAGTATCTCAACTCACCATGGTGCTTCTATGTGTGGCTTTTAACATGTTGTACACATCTTGATACTCTTTTCTGTGTGTGATGTTATAGACGAAGCTGAGATTCTGGTGTTTTGCTCAAGTATCAACCAGGAGACCAAAAGGGAAAGGTGTTTCTTTTGTATTCCTTGGGGAATTGATATCAATGCATTGTGTCTTACTAGGTAGAGGCAAGCTATTCTTGCAATAATCAAAGCAAGTTTGTGCTTTATCATTATCATATTTCTTATATTGCTTCTTGTCAATCAATAGTACATTGGTAAAGCACTATTAAATGATTACACAAATGTATGAACACATAAAATGTTTAGATTGTAAGTTTATTGTATAGCATGTTATTAAAAGAGTCTTAGAAGTATGCAAGCTCTGTTCAACAATACAGTGAGTTATAAGCATCTGCAATCTTAGTAGAAAATCAGAGTATTTGGTAACAACTTTATAAAATAAGTGGATCAAGAGGAAGAGTTGAAACACAGGTTTTTCCAACTCAGCATAATGACCTATATTTCTTTTAAAAACACTTAAGTATTTTTGTTTGTAGACGCTTAAGTATTTTTGTGTGTAACACTGCAGTACATATCAAAGCTATGTGCTAACAGGAGGATATATCAACCGTAGTGTATCTTGTCGCAGTTGTTTTTGGAAAGGAAGTCAAAGGCTTACCTACTCCATAATAAGTTTAGTAGACTTAACTATTTTTTTGTGTTTTATTTCATGGATTAAATAATTCTTAAAGTAGATATCACAAGGATTTACCATACCTATATCAAAGATTGGTAATGTGATCTGAATTTCTGCAGTTTAGTGATAAATACTCCATGGAAGATATTAAGTATTTATGACTAAGCATAAGCCTATTTAAGTCACATGATAATTCAGCCTTGATACCTTTGCTGATTATATTCTCTTTACTATCAGTAGTTTTACACTCCTGGCTAATTTATTCTGGCTAATTTATTCTGCTACTTTAGCCTATATTCAGTTGTGGCTCAACTGCTTTTGATGCCCAACTCTGTCCAAACTATCTCACTTGAAAACCTATTTGGGAAGCTGAATTCAGGTTTGTTTCATACTGGTATACAGTATCTGGCACAGGAAGGTATTTGTTTTGAACAATGTTTTTGTGTTCTTGTACCTTATAAAAATGGGAAATTGAGTATGCGGTGTTCTTTCTGAGCAGCAAAAGGTATATGATACATTGCACTTGTTTTGTGCTTCGGTCTTCAAATTAGATCAGTTTTTTATAAAGCAAATAAAAAGGAAGAGCTAAAATTTTTGCAGCTACAAAAGTACGTGATGTATTTATTTGTTTATTAGTGCTTGATCCTCTTAACACTGACGTCAACCAGAATGTATTTTTAATTTCAGAATGAGTAGGATCTCATTCCTGAGAAATTATTTTCAGGATGAAGTCCCAGTCCTTCCAGTGTCTGTAGACTTCTCCCATTAATAATGTAATTTCACTTCTAGGGCGTGGTCTGCTCCATCATGTATAGAGTACATTGCTAACTTCCTACATGGGTAAGATGAGATATTACATGATGGTGATATTTGATCTACAATGTGTTCATTGTGACAAGATTGCTTTTACAATAATTATTTATGCATCTTTCACAGGCATCTTAAAATTATTTAAGCAAGGAACATTATTTTTCCTGAGCCTCTCTGCAAAGCATCATAATTTACTGAGAGCAGAGCAGTCAAAGAAAACACAAGCAGAAGGGTGTTCCTTTTTTTTACATAAAGACATACACCCAGGGAATATAAGCTAACAAATCATATTGGGAAACTAGACTACTATATGTTATGCCATAGCTGTGATAAAAACAAAGATAATTGCTAGATATTCTTCTTTAATGATGTGCTGCAAATATTTTAATCTGAATCTCATTACTGCATTTTGCTCCTAAGAAGACTGTAAGCAGAAAGATGATCTCTGCTTAATCCTTAATACACAAGGCTTGTCACAAGACATTAAAGACATATTACAAGCCTGTCTTTCCATAGTAGCACGCTTAAACTGGGGCTTGGTCAGAACTAAAATGTGCAAAGGTCACAGCAGGTAATTAGTACAGCCCATTTCTCATCCTGAGGCAGTTTGTGGTGCAGGGGTCTCTACAAGGTGTACTCTTCTGGTTCGGTGTGTTTACAAATATTCACTACCAGCGGAGCTGAGTATCAGCAATTACTCTCATGCTCCTGTGCTACTAGGATTTACAAACTAGGCAAGCTAGTGGTGTGGGGCTCCATCTTGTGAGAGCATCTCTTAAATGTGATAAGAGGGTGTGTCACTGGTATATGACTTACACATTTCTATTAAACATGGATCAGAGATGGAGGTGCGTTGCCCATCTATATGAACATTTGTGTTGCTTTTGAAGTCTGGGTTAGAAGTAAGATCTGGCCTGTGAAGCACTCGGAGGTTTTATATTCTAAAACCAGACTATAGTTCCCATTACCTTGGCCCTGGAACCTGCGAGAATCATTGTGGTCTGTCTGGTGAATTGAGTTAGTATTTAATGCAGATACTAGATACACAGTAGGCAGGTTCCCAGCGAGTTAGTACTCGCCACTGTTACTTTGATTTAAAGAGCAACAGCATAAATAAGAAGGGTAAATTTTGTAGCAAAGTGAAGTTTTCCCGCTTCTCTGTGTTCTTACTAGAAGAAGCTATGAGCTGCCATTGCTCAGATGTTTTGAGAAATGTGACTCAGTCATAAAGAAGAGGAGGAGTGGGCTTGATTTGGTTGGGGTAGAGCTGATTTTCTTCATGGTAGCTAGTATGGGGCTATGTTTTGGACTTGTGGTGAAAACAGGAATGGTTTAGTTATTGCTGAACAGTGCTTATACAGGGTCAAGGTCTTTTCTGCTCCTCAGACCACTCCACCAGCGAGCAGGCTGGGGCACACAAGAAGTTGGGAGGAGACGCAGCCGGGACAGCTGACACCAACTGACCAAAAGTATATTCCACACCATCTGATGACATGCTCAGCATATAAAGCTGGGGAGACAAGAAGAAGGGGGGGGATGTTAGCAGTTATGATGTTTTGTCTTCCCAAGTAACCATTATGCATGATGGAGCCCTGTTTTCCTGGAGATGGCCGAACACCTGACTGCCCATGGGAATTAGTGAATTAATTCCTTGTTTTGCTTTGCTTGTGTGCGCAGCTTTTGCTTTACCTATTAAACTGTCTTTATCACGACCCACAAGTTTTTTCACTTACACTCTTTTGATGTTCTGCCCCATCCCACTGGGGGAGAGTGAGGGAGCAGCTGCATGGTGTTTCGTTGCCAGCTGAGGTTAACCACAACAAAGAGAAATGGCCAAATTAGGAGTTCACCTAAGTTCAAGGGCTGCTGAGAGCACAGTCACAGGATGATAGCAAAAGCCTTGAGAGCACAAGTGCAAGATAATATCAGAGGCACTAAGAGTACAAACGCAAACCACAAGTGACAAATTACTGGTCACTTACACAGTGCAAGCTCAAGCTTTGCAGAATTGTTTCTAGGGAGCAACAAAGAAAACAAGAAATATGTAAAATACTGCATTTTGTGGTGGAAACACAGATAAAGTTATAAGATATGAAAAGCAGTTACATTCTCTTCAAGCATGGATAAAAAAAGAAGGAGGATGAATTGTTCCTGCATTGGCACTCAGTTAAGGGTACTGCATGTTTTCAGTGTTTCTGCTTGCCAGTATCAGGCCTTTCCTCCCCTTTGCTGGAAAAAGAGCATTGCTTTCTGATTTGCTGTTCACCCTGCGTCCCTACAGCAGGCTCAGCAATCATATGTAAAGTTTCATCTATATAAATCTGCTTGAGTACGTTAGAAATACAAAGAATATTGTGTGCGTTCTGTGCTCTATCTTCACACACAGGGTGAGTGATGCCACATCACTGCGAAGTAAATTTGGGTGCAATGCTAACCAAGAGACAGGGTTGGAGTCAGTGAAGTAGGCAATGGTCACTGGTTCAGCTCATCTTGGAGTTTGTGTTGCAAGCAGAGAGGTCAGGGCTGTGTCATTGCATACTGGTTTTATTGTGGTTGCCAAAACTTTTTGCTTGTTCTGAATTAAGAAGGGGGTAAGTAACTTCACAGAGTGCTTGATGTTGGAAGGATGTCTGGAGATTGACTAACCCAATCCTCCTCTTCCAAGCAGTGTCAGCTAGAGCAGGCTGCTGAGGACTTTGTTCAGCTGGGTTTTGAATATCTCCAAGGATAAGTCACTATGTTAAAGCTGAGGACTTACGTCTGCTTAATTTATGACAGATGCACTGCAATAACAGCTTAGAAGTTAGAACTTGTATTCATGCCTCCTAAATCTAAGCCCTAAATTACAGTCTTGATTGAAATTGAGAAATGATAATTTAACTTCTCCTACTGAAGCCAAGATCCTGTAGAACAGATAAGTGGCTCGCAAAATCAAGAAGGAAGCCCTGTAATGAGCAGGTCTCTGGTTCCTGCCTCTGTAATTCCACCTGCCTCAGCAGCCTTTGGCCAAAGACACAGCATAATCCTGCCAAACAGGAAACAAAATCCATTACTAGTCTGTGACACTATGCTCTCCTTTATTGTGCTTGCTGTCTAATTTTCTTAATAGATTGTTCTTGCTGCATATTGAAAGCAATGGTATGGATTATGTCCTTAGCTTAGCCTTCCTTGTATCTTACTACTGTGACAGATCTGCGAAAAGGTCAGAATGAGAGATCACTGTAAAAGGAAAGCATATGAACTAGCTTTTCCCTTCTTCAGATTGCTTCATAGAAAGGTGAGGAGTGACAATACTGTGTTATTTGGCTGCCTTCTAAAATAAACTGTGTCCTCCATTCTCAAAAGGTCTATTTATGCATCCGAATCTTGGACAGAGACTGTTTCCAGTTTCACATACACAGTAGATTAGAAGTACTGTCAAACTGCATCATCAGGATGGAGGCTGTGTTTTACATACCCAAGCAGGCAAAAGGAAACACTGAAGGTAAGAAATATCTGTTCTCAAGAATCTGGCAAATAAGAATCACATTTTAGATACTTGAATTTTCTTATGCACTATGTATGTTGTTTAGGTGCTTTAGCATGTTTTATTATTAAAGAGAGGATACCTGTTTCTGTTTATGGACTTGAGAAGTCCTCCTAAATCTTGAAAGTACTGTCTTTGCCATATATACATGAGTATTTTTTTTTTGCTTTAAATTATTTGTACATATTAATATTTGCAGAAATAGGTTGAATGTGTAATTTCTCCCCATTCTTGTCTGTCTTTGGCTTTGAATTAGGTAGTAATTGCTTTATAAGGTCTAGTTAAACTGGTTTATGTGACTGCTAGTGATTATTCTTAAATGTTTAGAGATGCTGATACTTGATAGGTACAAATGGTAGGGTTTAGCCCTAGCAAAAATTATGTACTTGTGACTTAATGGGTGTAACAGACTTTGAATTTCTTAATGATGAAAATGCTTAGAATGTAACTCATGCTCCATATGCTAACGTGAATGTGTGCTAATGACAGTCTAGGAGAGGCTGTGTAGTTAAGCGCATAGGCAATGTGTATGAAGGGAGTCAGTCTTTAGGATCGCAGCAGCTGCATGGCTCTTTCCTAGTGTTTTGTTGTTTTGACCAGCAGTAAACTGGTGTTTCACTGCTTGTTAGATGGTCTGAATGAAAAAGAAAATCAAGTGATTCTGACAGCAAATCAACTTTACAACCGGCGAGGCTAGGCACCTCTAGGTAACAGGGGAGACAGACAACAGGACAAGGAGGTTAAAACTAAGAATATGAAGAGATATGCTTGGCTTTTAACACATTACCATGTCAGAACCTTGATTTTTTTTTTTAGTGTAATAATAGCCAGTACAAAACACCTGTTTAATTTTAAATTCAGCAAATTTAATGTAGATGTTTTAATTTCAGTAGGGGAACTTCAATATGATACAGTAAAACAATATCATGCATAACATAATGAAATCCTAACTTTATTATTGTATGTATCATTGGCAAATCTCTTACATGCATATTTGACTAGGAGCCTTAAGGTTGAATACCTGAATCAATTAAAAGCTCTAGAAAAGTGCTTCTGCTTATCGTTACATGCAGGAATAGTATGAAATCTATAGATGCATAGTTAAACAATTACAAGTCTTCACAAAATCAGGATTTAATTTTCAAATTTAAGTATGAGTAGATTTCCTAAAGTTTCTAAAACTAATTCCTAATGGAAAAAAGTGGTTAAGATTTCCTTGAAACCACTGCTTTAGGCATACACAGGTCAGGCTTCAGACAAATACTTCTGATTTGTAAAGTATGAACAGTTCCTAAAGCTTGTCTCAGATTTCCCCTTCTTAAATTTAAGCAGAAATATCCTTAATGTATTTCTGTCACAGTTATGGCAGCCATTAATACATCATCCAGCAATAGAGTTATAATGATGCATTGCTTATTCTGTATACCCTGAGTAGATACAAGGGATAGTAACATGTATGGAATTCTAAAACACTAAAGTCCTTAATACTTGGAGAAAACAATCATTTGTTAAGAAAAGAAAAGCAAACCACATAATAAACACCTGCACACCACTAGCAAACAGATGAGGTTAGATAAGAAATATTTTTATACTGGTATCATTTTTCTAGTTAGAGAGGAACATGCATTTTTGTTTTGGTGGTTTGAATGAACAAATTTAGAACCACCACCTTGATCCAAGAGTTGGTATTTGTTTTCCCCTCTTGGAACAACACTGTCATTGCAACATCATTATTTTCTTCTAACTTCCTTAGAAAAAATAAAATGCTAATTAAAAAGTATTTTTCTACTTTTTGAAATCTTCCTGTTTTTCTTTCCTGAGGTAGTCAGCTACAGAAGACTCCTCATTTGTCTGGTTTCCTACATAAAACAGGTAGAAATTCTCTTATCTCAGCTCTTCCTAATCTCTGAGAAAGCACAACAGACTTTACAAATTGAGTGGCAGGAAAAGTACCTTTTCTCTATACACTTGTAACACAAGATAGCAGCTGAAAATTGCCCTCTAAAGTATTGTGCAAGCAGGTACTCAAAAATGTCACATTATGCCCGATAAAGAAATATCATATAATTTTTTTTTTGGTGTGAATAGGTTTACATCTTAAGATTCTGTCAACCTGTTCAGCAAATTCTAAGATCTCTATCCTTTGAAGGAATCTACTGAGCATATACTATGAGTTTGGAATCCCTTTGAAGATGACTGGAGGTTTGGTGACCTAATGGAATCATGCAATTGCCATCACAGGAGATGAGGTCCTTTCATCTTGTGTGGAAATATCCATATGTTAAACTTCCTCACACAAAATGAATTTTCAGCATATGTATTTCACTTCTGAGTTTTCAAACTGGTGTTATTTGCAAGTCTTCTGTATGTGGTCTTTAGTGGCCAACTAGATGGATCTCTTGAAAGCTTATCTCGGAAGTGCAAAAAAAAATAATCAGGAAAAAAACCCAAACCTTTAATGAAATCCTGGCCTGAAGAAGCACGGTAATGTAGATGTATCTGAAACCCAAGAAAAGACCAAGAGGCAATCTCCAGGGTTCTGTGTTTATGAGATACTGGAAGGTTTTTGTTACTGTTATATGAGCTTCCGTGTATCTGCTCTATGCAAATAGACCGAAGTTGGTGGATGTTCCTAGAACCTGGTGCTTACGCTGCAATTTCATTTGCAGTACTGGTGACTGAGCAGTATTGATTATTGTGATGGTATAACTAGCTTAGGTAAAAATTACTTCAGAGACCTGGATACAGAATTTCACAAGTGAAAACAGTATTAATTTACCCACTTCACAAATGGCGGCAGGAATTCTGAAACAACCTATTATTTCAACTCTTATTTTTGTTAACTGCTTTTATTTCCTTATTTAATAACAGAGATGTATGAAATTCAGGTGCAACATTTATTCATTTAATATTGACTACTAATGAATGCTTTATCTGACACAGGAAGTATACTAGAAGACAGACAGTAATAGGTAAATTAAATCCATGGTTTTAATATAACATATACTAATTTTGCCTTTGGAATCAAAACAC
The DNA here is from genome assembly GCA_013398815.1 of Ibidorhyncha struthersii. Lineage (NCBI taxonomy): Eukaryota > Metazoa > Chordata > Aves > Charadriiformes > Charadriidae > Ibidorhyncha > Ibidorhyncha struthersii. Next base: position 660,457 of record VZSZ01008625.1, on the reverse strand, counting down.
AATAATTTGAAATAAGATGTAATGGTAGCTGTCTCTTAAATGCTTCCTACGCCTACCATCCCCTCGTGAGTATTATATAAAATTGAGTACAAAGGAACTAATGAGAATTCTTCAAGAATGAGTGAAATACTAATGCCAGCATTATTCTTTGTGCTTGAAAGTTGCACGTTGTAGTTCACAATAGAGAGAAAAGGTTGATACTCCACCAATGACAGTTTTTTCAAGCAATTTGATATAATGGTCCTATGGAAAATTCCTAAACAAAAATCACAGGAAGGAGGTTTTATGTGAAAAAGTACAGCACCGAAGTGTTACTTTAATAGGCTTAAAATGTCAAAGAAGTCTTTTTGTGCATTTTAAGTTTTTCCAGTACCAATGTTGATTAGCTATAATGACTGTGTCTTGGAAAGAACTGAATGTTTTACATTCAGATTCACTAGACATATAAATAATGTGTTTTGCATTATCAAAGCAGTTATTACCGTAAAAATGTATGTAAGAAATCAGGACATCTTAAATTTTGTTTAAACTAATGATTACTTGTACTATAAAGTAATAGGGCCTGTAGACCTATTTTATGCAAATATGGATGAATATATTTATTTATACTCAGGTTAATAACTCAAGTTCAATGGAATTCAAAATTCTTAAGTTTACAGAACTGAGGTCTGAATATTTTGATCAATACGACTAAAAATAGCAAAAGCAATTAAAATAATTTGAAGCATGGTGACAGCAAAAGAGGCATTTTGCCTCTTCAATTTGAAAGCAATTCCAATGTGCAGTGAATATCCTATCTGTGCAAAATAGATTTCACATGCAGAGAAACAAAGTGGGAAGAATGATGTCTTCAGAATTCAATTTTTATTTGTCTTGTGAATACTGAAATGAAAGTTTACTTATTTGGGTCTGTCCTGGTTTGAGGTAAAACAGAAACAATTTTCTTTTCAGTAATTTTTCTTTTCAGTTAAGCCTCTTCTAACTCTAAAATTAATGGCATATTCTTCAGTGTGTCGACTTATAGCAGATAAGTTCATATGTTTATAGTTTATACCAAGGCATGGTATCCAGAGAGGCTCTTGCTTATACTTAGTGCTATAACAACCCAAGGTAGGTAACTTTGTTGTGTGCCCCACTGGAGGGTCGGAAGTGGAAAAACGTAGAGGGGTCCCACCTGCGGGGAGGAGCGGACAGGACAGGTGACCCAAAACTGACCAACAGGGTATTGCATCCCATCTGCCTCATGCTCAGTATAAAAGCTGAGGGATCAAAGGGTCAGCTCTCTTTCTTCAATGGTTAGCGTCCGAGGAGGACTCTCTGTTTGTCTGCCTTTGATCCTGATCCATGCATTCTGGAATGCATTCTGGAATCCAGATCCAGAAACCAGTTCCTGTCTGTTGCTGAGTCCAGTCTGGGACTTTCTCAGTGCCTGCTGGTGGCATGATCATCATCCTGGAAGCTCAATACTGGTTTTGTATATATTGTGTATATATATCGTTATTTTCTCATTAATATTATTATCTTTTCTTCTTTTTTATTATTAATATTTCATTAAAGTAATTTAGTTTCTTTTTCAATCCATAAGTTTCTCTCTCGCTTTCATTCTTCTGTCCCTTGGGAAAGAAGTTAAGAGACAGCATCTGTTGTTTATTTTAGTGGCCATCCCAGCCCAAGCCACAACAGGGTCAAATGTTTTGTTTGTAAACATCTTGTCCCCACATAACACAAAGTAATCTGTTTCCAATAAAGACTTGAGAATTTTGCCTGATTCTTTTCCCAGTCACCATTTAGGAAAGCTCATTTTATAAGAAAACATACGTTAAAGGTAGTAACTGTATACCATATTTTCTGAGCACTATCTATATTTATTTCCCTTATCAGTTATGCTCCCAAAGACATAGGCATGAAACTGTTATTCTCAAACCATAATCTATTCTTGGCCTATTATCTCAATTGCCATCCTAAAAAGATGAGGTCCCTTGATGTAGTCTCACTTCAGGATGAAAAAGTAGGTAGGACTTCTGGCTGAAGTGACAGAATTGAATTAGGTTGATATTTATAGCATGTGAAAAAGAAAACTATTTTCTCCTCTTTTGGCGATACTGCAGAAAGTGGTCTTCAAAATGCTGAGGTGATCTGGCTGATAGTGTTAAATTAATCATGTTAAATGAGACTAATTATTTTATGCCTTAGACAAAAGCAGAACAATAAAATGGGGTGCCACTGCTGTCAGTTTACTTATTCCCAAACACTGTGCGTTTTCATTTTGTGGAGAGGCAGAGTATATTTTAGTTGATGATCTGTTAATTCTTTTACTTGCTGAGATATGATGACAGGCAGAATTTAAATATCTCAAGAACTGCCTGAAATCTTAGTGGTGTAGTTACAAAATTTATTTTTTTACCTCGGTGATACAGAGATCAAACTGGAGTACCTCTTCCTTCTAAACATGAAGGAGAGACCTGGGTGGGCTAAGCTGTCTGACTGATATGCTGGAGATCTGAGGAACGCAGCAGCAGAGACCAGCACCCACCTTCACTGCCATCAGTAACCACCCAGCATGGCACATCCTACACATTGCTCACAGATGCTTGGAAGGGTGTATTTTTTGCCTGAAGTGAAGCAAGTGCTCTTAAAACTCTTACATGGAAAAAAAAAAGACAACTAACTGGTTGGTGGGAGGCAAAGGAAGGTCTGGGAACAGCTGTTTCTGAAGAGAGCTACTATTTTCTGAACTCAATTTCCATCTATCTTTGTCCAGTGCTCTTTTATCGTGTATTCTTTTATCACAGAAAAGATCATCCAAATGTTGTAGTAGGTATTATAATCAGATTGAATATATTAATGCTGAAAATTCAAGAAATACCTGGTGATAAACCTGCAGACTCTGTGTCTGACCAGAAAAAATCTTTAGGTTGTTTTACACATATATAAATGTATGCACGTATGTATAAAAAAAGGCAACAGAAAGGTGCTAGCAACATGCTAAAGATAGACAAACAAAAACCCCTGGTAGCAAAAAGGCGACGTGATGTCTCACAAGCTTCTTGCTGTCAGACAAGTGAAGTCTGGTTTAATCCAAGCTCCAGGATTAAGCTGTATTCTTGCCTCAAATGCTAGACCGTGACTGTACTTGGGTTGGGTGAGAGACTTTTGGTGCTCTTGTAATTCTTTGACGTATGACGTAGTCTGGTACAACTGGTCACCATGCCAAAGATGATTATGTCCTTCAGCATGAACACCAGCATGAGTTTATTAATGTTGTCAGAAAGACAAAGATGCTGACTTAAGAACATTTAACTGCTCAGAGGATCGTGTTTTTCAGCAGCTCAGGGAAACATTTTTGAAAACTTGCAGCTAGTGTGGTGATAGCAGAGGATTTGTTAGTTGTGAATACTTAAGGATTCATTTAGACTACCAGCCTTGAATGGTAAATTGCAACACCAAGCAATTTGTACTTGCAATGAAAGCCTTCTTACTGCACAAAAGATACCTAATCACAAATATGACAGATCAGATGGACTGTTTGGTTTTGTGGTTTTTTTTTTTTTGTTTGTTTTTTTTTATATAACTTAAGCTCTGTACTTAAATTTTCTGCTTTTTGAAGATTAATTATGTTTGATAGCTACTAAAATGAAACAGTGTAAGCATTAATCAAAATTCTGTAATCAAAAAATATTAACTTTCTTGATTCCTCTATGTAATTTTTGCATAATTAATTGTCCAAAGTAATGGAGTACAGGTTGTTTTAATTCCTAAATTTAAAAGAGGGGCAGTGGTAGGGATTTCTTAGATTAGGAGCACAAGGAACCAGTAACTTGGATCAGTACTGTGTACGTAGTGGTCACAAGGATGGTGTGGTAGTTAGTGGTCATGCCTCAGTCTCAGCCTCTCTTTGTCGTCTTCTTCCTCGAGTTGTGGAGGAATTTTCATCAAAACAAGATCTCATTTGGTTCAGTCACCTTCTTCAATTCATAAAGCTGTAAAAATTGAGACACACCCTAAAACCCTTGGTGTCCATCAGAAATCTATTCACTGATGGTAAAAAGGTGCAGAATTTATAGGTAATGACTGAGTTGAGTTCAACTATTCCTGAATGTTTGGTGTTTTAGCTTAATTCCTTGATTTTTGGCTGACTTGAGAAGACAGGTAAAACAGTGCATTTAATCCTCAAAACTGAGATTAATCTGTTCTCGAGAAGGGAACTTCTTGGGGCAGAGGACTTTCTGGGCTGGATGTTGGTGTGAATGCAATTGCCTCAAGACAGCTATCTCTAGTCTAAGAGATCTCTAGTCTGTGGCCTCAAGACTTACTGGAAAGGAGGGAGTTTTTGTAGACAACGCTCATGACTGCTTTTGCCTTTATCAAGTGCAGCGTTTTGGACTGTAAGCTCCCAAGGTAAGAAAATATCAATGTATTTGTGTGTGTTTATATATGAGTATATATACACATGTACGTATATGTAGCCTAACCAAGGCTAATTCTATGTATGTATGTATACATATGTGTAGCCTAATAAAATACACATTCATATAATCATGTATATATGATGACATGTCAATATACGTACATATGATTAGCTATTCAACTGTTTCGGTAACAAATCAGATCTGTCTGGAGAGGAATAGTTATATATTCTCTTTATGAACTAGAGTTGTGGGAGAGCTATGTGAAAATGGAAATACAAAGCATGAATAGCAACTGATGGTTTTTGAACAGATATACAGCACAGTTATAAGGGCTGGGTTTTTTTTTTTTTTTAGACAAAAGGACTTACAATGGCAAATTAACTTTCTCCATCCAGGTGCACTGGCTGCAGAACTTAACCTGAGCTACCCTAGAACATAGTTTAATATTGGTGCTGAAATACCTTAAAGATATATGTCTCATCCTTTCAGGAAGTTCTTAGTAATTGTCATGTTAACAAGACATGTTCTCATGTCTCTTGATGTTTCTTATATTACTCTTCAAAGCTTGTATGACTAATGTGCTGCCCTAGATTTTTGCTACTGCTGGGGGCAGGCATCAGTCTGTGTCAGGTCCCCGGGGTGTCTGGGCTGCCCTTGTCCTGAGCGGGGCTGAGCTGGGTTTACCAGTTGCCCCGTGGCCCAGTGCCCATTGCCCAGCCGGTCTGAGCTCCAGCTCTGTGAGTGCCCCTGGGGAAGTGGCTGACAGCCCCAGGCAGTCCCTGAGAGGGACAAATGGCCCCCTGGGGCAAAAGGGGGTTGTGGGGCAGCTTTCAACCCTTCCCTGGGAGTCCAGGGGGAAGGGAGCAGCCTGGGATGTATGAAATGAAAAGAAAATGCATGAAAAAAAAGTGAAATGGACTCCAGGGCTCAGGAGAAAGAAACCACACCACCAACGTCAAACATATTCCCACTAAGACTTGAGGACACTGACAAGTCAACATGACACCCTCCCCACTACACTCTTCCTTACAAAGACTAAAGGGTCAAACTTAGGACTCAGATGGATATTAGCAGGGTTAGTGTGACACTAGAGAAAAGGATATTAGTAAGTTTTCTACTGTAATAATATTAAAGATGACTTCAACTGTTAAGGTTTTTTGTTTTGGATGGTATTATTGTAACTGACCTAATGATAGCTGCATTTTTTATTTTGAGTATTAAGTTTTTAAATAGGTTACCAAGGTATTTATGGTTTCTAAAGTAAAGTTGTTTTCCTTTTTCGCATAACAGGATTTTGATGTAACGGGGGGTAAGATCATTTCATGAAAGATAACATGTTGCCTTGTTAAAATCCTAAGCTGGACGTGAGCCAATCTTTCCTAACTTGTTGCTGGACTCTGGTGGTGAGATGTGGCAGACTTCTTCCATCTGCACCTATTTGGCTTAAATCTCTTGAGCTTTTCTCTGAAGAAGAACTTGCATGGAGGTGGGGAGGTGTCTCTTTTTGTTTGCCCATGCATTGTAAACATGTGAATTGATTTAGAAAATACCTCTTTAACAACATCTGTAGAGGCTATACATGTGTAACTCCTGCCACTGACAACAGTGAGAAAGGTGTTTTATTAATGTCAGTTTAGGGTGAGAGACTGTGATAAAATGAAAAGGAATCCTTTGGCTCAGGGTCCTATCTCATTATCATTGCACTTCAGGGAGCTGATTTTCAACTGGGACATAGTTGTCTAAGAAGTTGTGTGTGCAATTAATTGATTGCTGAACCCTGAAATGCTTTCTTGCTGTGCTGTTGTGTTCCCACCTACTTTAGTTTTTAGAGGGGAGGGCAAGGGAAGAGGAAGTAAGGCTGTATGTCTGTACACTGAAATATGGTGGAAAAGCAGAGAATTGGGGCTTCTGTTTTCATCTAAGTGTTTTCATTAGAGTCACAGCAACGAGAAGAGGATGTTGTGGTAGTGAGAATCCCAGCTGTTTGGTGTGTTTTCCTTCAAACATGTCTTTCAATCATTTATACCTTTTTCTTGCACACCCAGGCTAACGTAATAACCTTCTTTTGTTTCCTTATAAATACTAAGTCTCTTGAACAATGAGTTTAGTAAATATCACTTTTAAAGCCATTTCTTCCAGGCTGAACTCCTTAAAGAAGTAAAATTCATAGCCATATTAAGTATTGTGGGTAAAATATTGGTTTTGTATTGTGGGTTTATGAATACCCAAATAATGATTACTTATTTTCCTGTAAAGGTATTTCAGGTACACCTTGCATGCAAATCTCAGCATTTGTGAACTTTGTCCTTTCAAACAGAAGCAGCATGTAACATATTCAATAACAAAATGAACCTTAATCAGTGTTTATCTCTCCAGTAAATAGATGTTTTCCAGTAAGCAAGTGTGAAATAAGTAATATTGTCCCTCAGTCATACTGCTTTTGATACAGACAGTTAAGTCAAAGACAAATATTTTAAAGTGTAGTGTATTAGGAAGTAGTTGATACATCCCTTGAAAAAACATAAGATGCATAAACTTGATCTTCATCTTATTGCTGTTCTTGACCCTAGACAGTTGTGTTAAACAAGAAAACTTGATCTGCACTGGCTTCATGATTCTGAGATTGACTAGCAATAATATTTTTCTTTAAGTGCATTCACTGGAAAAGAAGGATTTATCGGATTAAATGGCCATTCCAGATGTACACTGATTGACAGCTTGAGCACCTTCCATACTGGTGCAGATTTGCAAAGTAGGGTAATAGCATCAGTACTCTACTTGCTTGTTTCTCATCTTAGATATAAGAAAATATTAAAAAATAATTTGGTGTCTTTTTGGGTATTTGAAAATACTTTTTTTTTTAATCAAGTTTAAGAAAACAGTCTTGACGGTCATAGGAAGAAATCTGCTCTGAGTGTCTCTAAAATGCATTTTTTGGTACAGTTTAGAATATGTTAAATACATTGGATTTAAATGTTCAAATAACATTAAAATTATTTATGTGTACATAGGCTCTGCCCAAGTATTATAGACTATTTTCTATTTTTCTGAAGAATCAAATATGGTTGTTTCTTTCTGATGCAACTTCTGAAATTTATTTACTTACTCAATTTTGTTCCAGTGCTTCAGATTATTATGTAAAATCTGGTTAAATGAATCTAAGTATGACAGTCTAATCATAAGGCTAATTAATGCATAAACTTTCTTTATCAAAATAGAATATTATAAAGATTATTTTTAATGTAAGCGTATTTTTCTGTATTTTATGTTTTCATTTTTGTCATTAAGGCTGGAAAGTATACTAATTGCCTTTGTCAATTTCAAATAATATTTACAAAGAGAAATATACTCATGCAATAGAAAAGAAAACATACTAGGCATATCTTTCAGTTTATTATATGTGGGGAGTGAGGTAAGCTATTCTTGCTATTTCTATTAAAAAAAATATGATTTGCATATATAGCACATTGAAAAGGTACTTAGATTTTGGTGCGCTACTGTGCTGTGAATGTATCACTGTCATCTTGTGAATTCTGTCAACATGGATTCACTAAGGGGAAGTCGTGTCTGACTAATGTGATAGCATTCTATGATGAGGTCACTAGATGGGTGGATGAGGGGAGGGCAGTGGGTGTTGTCTACCTTGACTTTGGCAAGGCTTTCGACACTGTCTCCCACATCATCCTCACTGGCAAGCTTAGGAAGTGTGGGATAGATGGATGGACAGTGGGGTGGATTGAGAACTGGCTAGCAGATAGAACTCAGAGGGTTGTGGTTAGTGGTGCAGAGTCTAGTTGGAGGTCGGTAACAAGTGGTGTCCCTCAAGGGTCAGTACTGGGTCCAGTCCTGTTCAATATATTCTTCGATGATCTGGACGAAGGGATAGAGTGTACCATCAGCAAGTTTGCTGATGACACTAAACTGGGAGGAGTGGCTGATACGCCAGAAGGCTGTGCTGCCTTACAACGTGACCTGGATAGGCTGGAGAGTTGGGCAGAGAGGAACTTAATGAAATTCAACAAGGGTAAATGTAGGGTACTGCATCTGGGGAGGAATAACCCCATGCATCAGTACAGGTTGGGGGCCGACCTCCTGGAGAGCAGCTCTGTGGAAAGGGACCTGGGAGTCCTGGTGGACAACAGGATGACCATGAGCCAGCAATGTGCCCTGGCGGCCAAGAGGGCCAATGGCATCCTGGGGTGCATCAAAAGGAGTGTGGCCAGCAGGTCGAGGGAGGTCATCCTCCCCCTCTACTCTGCCCTGGTGAGGCCGCATCTGGAATACTGCGTCCAGTTCTGGGCTCCCCAGTTCAAGAAGGACAGGGAACTGCTGGAGAGGGTCCAGCAAAGGGCTACAAAGATGATTAGGGGATTGGAACATCTTTCATATGAGGAGAGGCTGAGGGATTTGGGTCTCTTTAGTCTGGAGAAAAGAAGATTGAGGGGGGATCTTGTTAATGCTTTCAAATACTTGAAGGGAGGATGCCAGGGGGATGGGAGCAGTCTTTTTTCAGTGGTGCCCATTGATAGGACGAGGGGTAATGGGCACAAACTTGAACATAGGAAGTTCCATCTTAACATGAGGAGGAACTTCTTTACTTTGAGGGTGGTGCAGCACTGGAACAGGCTGCCCAGAGAGGTTGTGGAGTCTCCCACTCTGGAGACATTCAAAACCCGCCTGGACGCTGTCCTGTGCAACCTGTTGTAGGTGACCCTGCTCTGGCGGGGGGATTGGACTAGATGATCTCCAGAGGTCCCTTCCAACCCTGACTATTCTGTGATTCTGTGATTCTGCCTTTTTGCGGTGTCTTTTCCTTACCATACTATTACCTTAGTGCCAATGGCAAATGACCATGATACAAAATCTTTACTGTAAATTTACCATGTTACTTAACGTCTGCAGATAAATAGATGCACTCCACCTTCTTTCCTGAAAGTGTGAACCTGTCCTCTTCCAATTCAAGGCTTCATTTTCTAGATCTCCTCTCTTTTTAATGTCTGTCATGCCTGGAAGATTAGGTCTCACCTTTTTCTGCTTCTTGAATTACTGAAACTATTTGTGTGGCTTCAGCTCCTGGTTTGGACCGCCAGTTTCTAATGGTACAGTTACACACTCACTGTGCGTATGGGCTTTTCCTAGGTGAAGATTTTCTCAGCACTCTGTGTGACAAGTCTTCAGAATTCCCCTTAGCACTTAGCTTTTTATTTCATTTTTTTATTGTGTTTTTTTTTGCAGTACTTTGGACATTAAAGACAGTACCACATCCACTTTTTTCTCACACTTCTCATTCCTGTCTAGCTTTTCCACTGCTCTGATTAGATTTCTCTTCTGACCACTCTTCCATTTTTCTTGTTCACACCAAGAAATTTTCCCTGTTGGTCTTGTCAACACTGACCAAACATCTGTTTTTTCTTCCTGTCCTAAAACACCTGGATAAGATGCACGATCGAAGCCCAGAAAGCCAACCGTATCCTCGGCTGCATCAGAAAAAGTGTGGACATCAGGTCAAGGGCGGTGTTTCTGCCCCTCTGCTCTGGTGAGATCCCACCTGGAGTACTGCATCCAGCTCTGGAGCCCACAACATACAAAAGACATCGACCTGTTGGATCGGGTCCAAAGGAGGGCCACGAAGATGATCAGAGGGCTGGAGCACCTCTCCTATTCAGTCAGGCTGAGAGAGCTGGGCTTGTTCAGCCTGAAGAAGAGAAGGCTCCGGGGAGACCTTATAGCAGCCTTCCAGTACCTAAAGGGGGCCTACAGGAGAGCTGGGGAAGGACTTTTTACAAGGGCATGTAGTGATAGGATGAGGGAGAATGGCTTTAAACTGGAAGAAAACAGATTTAGATTAGATATTAGGAAGAAATGTTTCACTTTAAGGGTGGTAAGGCACTGCAAGAGATTGCCCAGAGAAATTGTTGAGACCCCTCCCTGGAGGTGTTTAAGGCCAGGTTGGGTGGGGCTTTGAGCAACCTGGTCTAGTGGGAGGTGTCCCTGCCTATGTCAGGGGCCTTGGAACTCGACTGGCTTGGAAGGTCTCTTCCAACCTAAACCATTCTATGATTCTAAGATGTGCTACACTTTCTCAAGGCGTGAGATCTTGCAATAAGAGAGTTTAACAGCTCCAGTTACACAGGGTATAGGAATCCTCTGTTGAAGTGGATCTTATAAGGAAATGCCACACTCTTCCTGGAGATCTTGGAGCGCTTCTCAGGAGCTAAACACTCCATTCTTCTTTACTGTTGCCATGCAGACACCGTTAGATGTTACTTCAAATGTCACTTTATTTTATGGGGTGATAACAACAGGAGTGTTACAGAATAAAGACTTCTGTACTCCGAAGTGAGTGGCTGTTCCTTTCTGTTTGGGAGAAAAATGGATGAGGTGAGGTGTTTTCTGCTTTTTTCTTTACTTATGTCCACTTTCCTCCTAAATGAAATACCTGAGATGCTTATTTCAGAGTTCACCATATTTAAGAGTAGTTCACCATTAAATGGTTATATTAAGTCCTAGTGAGGAGAGAGAAAAGAGCAACATGTGATACTTAAAGAAATTACAGTATCAGAGTTTTTTTTCTGAAATGGCTGCAAAGGATAGAAGTGTTTTTCAGTTTCTGAAGTGTTGGAACAAAAATGAATCCTATACTGGAAAGAGCTGGGATCTGCTTACCCTTTTTTGGCAGCAGAGGCAAGACACAGCTGAGAAGCCGGCTTGTTCCTATTGAAACCATAGTTCCTGGTGTGCTGTGATGGAGCTGCTGTGAGTGATTGGGCACTGCTCCAAAGAAGGCAGTGTGACCAAGAAGTTGTGTCTGTCTTCTGTATAATGTGTTTCTTCTGGGAGAGCTTGAAGGAGGAGTTACTCACTATTCTAGATAGAGAGTTACTCCTCATGCCCCCTTTTAAAGTGTGACATGGTATTTTAAAAATAAGTAAATTAAGGTATAGCATTCTCCATTTCAGGTGTTGAATGCTTTGAGATAAAAGAAACAATTACTTCTATATTCTGCAAAGGTTTACTTTATTATCTAATAGGAAATCGAAATAGAGAGTTTACAGGAAAGGGAGAGGGCAAAACGTGTTAAGTGATTACATGAAAACCTATCATATCCTTTAAAACAGTAACATATTAAACTTAGCATGAATAAACAATTTTTCCCTGGTTCAGTGCCGTATGCTGCTTTTTACATTGTTAAACCACTTTGCATGTTTTATTAAAAGCGTAGGGGAATTATTTAACTAAAATGTCTTTCATTTCTCCTGCATCAGAATGCTGTTCCTCCTGGAATATGCATGGGTTGGATCATTCCCACAGAGGAAACAATAAATCCATCAAAACATAAAGGAAGATGATGGCACTGCAATTAAGCCTTAAATATCTAACAGTGGTGTTAGCATCTCAGAGACAGGTTTTATGAAAACATATGGTGAGAAAGCTTGTTTTCAGGACTTAACACTTTTATGCTTGATGTCTCTGTAAGATACTGCTGGCATTACTTCTTGTACTTGTAACAGACTATATGAATGCAAAGAAAAAGTGACCTAAAAAAATCAGTAGTATTTTACACGTTATATATGCAGCCACTTTGTACTAATTATCAAGTGGAGATCTAAAGACCTTACACATTATACAGATTTGATTGCCTTAAAGCACTGGGAATTTTCATAGACTGTTTAGGTTGGAAAGGACTTTCAGGATCAGCAAGTCCAACCGCTAATCTAGCACTGCCAAGTTAACACTAAACCATGTCCCTCACCACCATATCTACACATCTGTTAAGTATCTCCAGGCATGGTGACTTCCATGGGAAGCCTCTTCCAATGCTTGACAGCTCTTTCAGTGAAGAATTTTTTCCTAACATTAAATCTAAACCTCCCCTGGTGTAACTTGAGGCCATTTCCTCTTGTCCTATTGCCTGTTACTTGGGAGAAGAGAAGAGGTTAGAACCTCCTTTCAGGTTGTTGTAGAGAGCAATAAGGTCTCCTCTCAGCCTCCTTTCCTCCAGGCTAAACAACCCTAGTTCCCTCAGCCGCTTCTCATAAGACTTGTGCTCTAGACCCTTCACCAGCTTTGTTGCCCTTCTCTGGACACACTCTAGTACCTCAATGTCTCTCTTGTAGTGAGGGTCCCAAAACTGAACACAGTTTTCGAGGTGCTGCCTCACTAGGGCCCAGTACAGGGGGACAATCACTTCCCTGGTCCTGCTGGCCACACTATTCCTGATACAAGCCAGGATGCTGATGGCCTTCTTGGCCACCTGGGCACACTGCAGGCTCATATTCAGCCGGCTGTTGACCAACACCCCCAAGTCCTTTTCCACCCGGCAGCCTTCCAACCACTCTTCCCCAAGCCTGTAGCACTGTTATGGGGTTGTTGTGACCCAAGTGCAGGACCTGGCACTTGGCCTTGATCCTCATACCGTTGGCCTTGGCCTGTTGATCCAGCATTCTAGATCCCTCTGTAGAACTTTCCTACCCTCAAGCAGATCAACGCTCCTCCCAACTTAGTGTCGTCTGCAAATTTACTGAGGGTGCACTTGATCCCCTTGTCCAGGTCCTTGATAAAGATATTAAAGAGAATAGGCCCCAATACTGAGCCCTGGGGAACTTGTGACTGGCTGCCAACTGGATTTAACTCTGTCACCACAACTCTTTTGGTCTGGACATCCAGACAGTTTTTTTCCTAGAGAAGAGTACCTCTGTCCAGCCTGTGAGCAGCTGGTTTCTCCAGGAAAATGCCATGTGGAACAGTGTCAAAGGCGTTACGAAAGTCTAGGTAGGCAACATCCACAGCCTTTCCCTCATCCACTAAGTGGGTCGCCTTGTCATAGAAGGAGATCAGGTTAGTCAAGCTGGACCTGCCTTTCATAAATCCATGTTGACTGTGCCTGATTGCCTGGTTGTCCTGTATGTATCATGTGATGGCACTCAAGACGATCTGCTCCTTAAGCTTCCTCATCACAGAGGTCAGACTGACAGGCCTGTAGTTCCCGGGATCCTTCTTCCAGCCCTTCTTGTGGATGGGTGTCACATTTGCTAGGCTCCAGTCAACTGGGACCTCCCCGGTTAGCCAGGACTGCTGGTAAATGATGGAAAGTGGCTTGATGAGCAATTATGCCATCTCCCTCAGTACCCTTCGGTGGATCCCATCTGTCCCCATAGACTTGTGTGTGTGAAAGTGGTGTAGCAGGTGGCTAACCATCTCCCTTGGATTATGGGGGTTTCATTCTGCTCCTCATCCCTGATGTCCAGGTCAGGGGGCTGGATACCTGGAGAATAACTGGTCTTACTATTAAGGACTGAGGCAAAGAAGGTGTTAAGTACCTCATCCTTTTCCTCATCCTTTGTCATTATGTTTCCCCTGCCATCCAATAGACAATGGAGATTATCCTTAGTCCTCCTTTACCTGTTAAGGTATACATAGAAACATTTTGTATTGTCTTTTATGGCAGTAGCCAGATTAAGCCCTAGTTTGGCTTTGGCCCTTCTAACTTTCTCCCTGAAGAGCCTCACAAAATCTTTGTAGTCTTCCTGAGTGGCCTGCCGTTTCTTCCATAGGCCATAAACTTTCCTTTTATTCCTGTATTCCAGCCAAAGGCCAGTCTTCTTCCCCACTGGCTTGTCTTACGGCACATGGGGACAACCTGCTCCTGCGCCTTTAGGATTTCCTTCTTGAAGAATGTCCACCCTTCCTGGACTCCTTTGCCCTTCAGGACTGCTTCCCAAGGGACTCTGTCTACCAGTCTCCTAAACAGGTCAAAGTCTGCCCTCTAGAAGACCAAAGTAGCAGTTCTACTAACCCCCCTCCTTCCTTACTTCTCCAAGAATCAAAAACTCAATCATTTCATGATTACTACGCCCAAGATGGCTTCCAGCCATCACATCACCCATGAGTCCTTTCTGTTTACAAAAAACAGATGCAGCAGAGCACCTTCCCTAGTTGTCTCCCTCACCAGCTGTGTCAGGAATTTATCCTCAACACACTCTAGGAACCTCCTAGACTGTTCTCTCTCTGCTGTATTGTATTTTCGGCAGATATCTGGTAAATTGAAGTTTCATGAGGACAAAGGCTCGCAATCTTGAGACTTCTCCCAGCTGCTTACTGAATATTTCATCTTCCTCTTCATCCTGGTTGGGCCATCTATAACACACTCCCACCATGATATCTGCCTTGTTGGCCTTGCCCCTGATTCTTACTCATAAGCAGTCATCCCTCTTGTCACCATCATTAAGCTCTAGACAATCAAAACACCCGCTAATATGGAGGGCCACTCAACCACTTCTCCTTCCTTGCCTATCCTTTCTGAAGAGTCCATAGCCACTCATTGAGGTTTCCATTTAAGAATGTGGATGGTCTAATATTTTGATGTTACTGAAAACAGACATTTTAATATACTCTTAGTTTAATATAACCCAACTAAAACTTGTCCTTTAAGGTGTACACGCTTTGTTTTCTATTGAGAATATAACAAGCTTTGATGTCCAGTTTTGGAAATTAAGTATTTGAGTGTTTTTTTAAGATGCAATTCATGCACTGAATTCTATTTTGATATGCTGTTGCTTGCTTTAAAGTTAGACTGCTTTGACAAAAAATTGTCAGAAAATTCAAAATGTATGTTTTTGAAGGAGGGGAAAAAAATAGAAGTAATCCAGCTGAATGTTAGTTCTCAGAGAGGCTGAAGAGTCTCCTTCCTTGGAGAGACTTACAACCTGACTCAACATGGCTGTGAGTAACCTGCTCTGGCTGACCCTGCTCTGAGCAGGGAGTTAGAGAAGGTGACCTCTTGGAGTGACACCTTTCTGCCTTGGCTGTCGTATGGTTGTGTTTCACTGTACCTCTTGGGAGGCATAAGGACTGATGTAGGTAATTTTTTCATCTGGTCCCTAATCTTTGATATACTTACTTTAGGAAGGTCTTATGGGTGCTCAAACGCTGTATTGCATGCCCTACCTTTGCTTCTTACTCTGTTCTTGAGGTTAAGCTCCCTACTGACAGTACCTGCAGCTCGAAGTGTGTGAGCACCATCAGTGACTGCAACCTAGTTACCACTAGAGATAGGGAACTAACAAATTTTAAATCCATGAGATTATTTTAGCCACTTTATATCTATTAATGCCAAAGTTAGAAGTTGTAGTTTATTAATATAGTTTTGTAGTAATGTTTTAAGTATTTAAGTACACTGTGTGAACCAGGAATTCTAAAATAGGCTTGTGAAACTGTTTGGTTAAAAAG
Organism: Ibidorhyncha struthersii; assembly: GCA_013398815.1. NCBI lineage: Eukaryota > Metazoa > Chordata > Aves > Charadriiformes > Charadriidae > Ibidorhyncha > Ibidorhyncha struthersii. The sequence goes on along the minus strand of VZSZ01008625.1, from coordinate 644,819 downwards.
TACTGTAATCCTAAATATACTTTTTTTTCCTAAGCTTTAGTGTCTTTATTCTGAACTTTACTTAAATCCCTGAGACCATGTATCTGTACCATGTAGGTCCCATTTTTGAAGAAATCCTACCTGATGCATCAGTACAGTTTATTGAGTCTAAGGCTTGACTAGTCCAGCTCTGATTCCATCTATTGAGCAAGAAGGGGTAAAATATTTCCTTGTAGGTTTTGGCTTAATGCATCTAGCAATTTAATGGCAGTTAGCTTACTAAATGTATGTAACTTGAAACATGAAAGATGAAGATTAAAAGTAGTGGGTAGATAAATCATAGTATTAAGAGCTGACTTCATGAAAATATCTGAGACTTTCAAGCATTGTAAAATAATAGTGTGGTAATAGCTTTATAATTTACATTTTTCTTTAAGTACTTGTTTTTCTGTTTCTCCACTAGCACCACAAATGATTAAGAGCATATGACCTGTGGTGGATAGGTATGATCAACCACCTCAGGTCCAAGTGATGCGTTACTGGTTTCATTTAGAGTTTGTCTTGTTATTTCAGTAGATTGAGGGGCACTATTAAAAAAAGTAAAAAAAAAAAAAAATCTTTATGCCATCTGAGTTAAGATGGCTTTGTATGGTATATATTTTGTCTTCAGAAGTGAAAGTATAGGTGTAAGCCCCATCTTCCTTTCTGCCTCTAGTAGAGTACCAAACTTTTTCAAATAACAGTAAAAAAACTCTTAACGCTCTTTTCATGGAATAGGAGGATACATGAATTTAGGTAACTCTTTTGAAACAATGGGAGTCATAATGTGAATCCAAAACTCAAATGTTGCACACCTGCGTGACTTTTACACACAAATAATTTCTGGGTAGATTTTCCTGTGCTGACACAAACTGCGGATCCTTTGAATGCTCAAGTTCTGAGTGCCACCTTTCTCATTTCTCCACCTTACATATATTCATATGGATGATCATTTTTATCTATTTTTTTTTAAACATCAGATAAGTGTTCAGATTTTGCAGGACAGTCGGAGACTTAATAGGGTTTTCTTGATGCATGTGCTATTGTAGTGAGTTGTGACAGATTTAATTCTCTATTGCATCAGGGTTCAAAGTGATTCCAGTTACTTACCTTCTGGAAGTTGCTTTTTGGAATACCTTTCTGAAAGAGTTGCTGAGCCATTTATGACCACCTCTTACAGAAGGCTGGTGGTTACCATATGTAAGCATAACACAATTAAGAAAATACACCTTCCATATCTTTTTATTTTTAATTAAAATCTTTATCTTTCTCTGTGAGAAGAAAATAATTTGTGTACTTCACAATGTACTACAGGCTTTAAAGAATGCTTTTAATTATTCAGAATTAGTATTAGTCTTGCATCAATTGTTTTATGTATATTACCTCATAACCTTTACAATTCAATGTCTACCTAAAAGGAAGAACAATTTTTCATATATGTTCCTTCCTAGTAGGAAAGAAGTGTATTAAACATTTTTAAAATTGTTTCTGTACTCTTAACTTTTTATAACGATGAAATATGGTTTAAAAAGCATTTATGATCACTTGAATACAAAGATTGGAGACAAAGCATTTAGAAAGCATGATGTACTCATTATTAACTAATTTCTACTCTGTTAATTTCATGGCAAATTTAAAAAAATCCAAATATATTTGCTCATTTCAATACAGGTCATCAGCATGTTATGGTCTTAAATTAATTTCTATTGATAGTACATCTGAACCACCTTTAAAAAATGCTGTACAACATTGGAAAAGCTGGGCAATTATTCTTAATCACCCCAAATCCACATATACTGTAATTCCTAACAAATTGAAGACAAGGAAAAAAAATATTATTAGCAGTAATAGTATAATGCTTCCAGAGAGTTCCATAAAAATTTGAATACTAACACAGTCTATAGAAATGCAAATCCAGAATAGCAGGTGTATACAGTTAAAATGGTTCCTGTTTATTGTCTAGGGAATAATTGGAGCAAGTCATTTTCCAGGATAAACTCAGAAAAGTAGTCCATCTTCTTTTTTTTTCTCTTTCTCTTAAGCTACCCACCCAGGTCCTTTGTGCAATACTTTGCAAAACAAATTCTCTGCTTCTAAAAATTAAATGTGTAAAGAAAAAGATGTAAAACCGCACGAAGGGATGTTTTCTGTCTAAGAAAATCTCAAATCTCAAAATGAAGTAAACTACTTAGGCTAGAATGGAGTTTGCAGAATGGTCTTACTAGAGCTATGCATTTTTTTCAAAGTTCGTATGTGTGGTACAGTTCTTTATGTTTATTTTAAGTTCATATGTCATGTATTTATGGAAAGAATTATCAAAAGTATGGCTGTAGGTGAACAATAATGGTTGAGATCCCAGAAGCTGGATTTGGAGGAGTGCACATGTGTGTAACTGTCATGGTTTTAGCTGGGATGGAGTTAACTTTTTTTGCTAGCAGCTGGTATAGTGCTCTGTTTTGCATTTGGGATGGGAATAGTGTGATCGCACACTAATGTCTTTGGCTGTTGCTAGCCAGTCAAGGCCTTTTCTGCTCCTCATACTGCCCTGCCAGCGAGTAGGCTGGAAGTGCACAAGAAGTTGGGAGGGAACAGCTGGGACAGCTGTCCTCAGCTGACCAAAAGAATATTCCATGCCATGTGACATCATGCTTAGCATATAAAGCTGGAGGAAGAAGGAAGGGGGGATGTTCAGAGTGATGGCATTTGTCTTCCCAAGTAATCATTGTGCATGATAGATTCCTGCTTTCCTGGACATGGCTGAACACCTGCCTGCCCATGGGAAGCAGTGAATGAATTCCTTGTTTTGCTTTGCTTGCATGTGCAGCTTTTTCTTTACCTATTAAACTGACTTTATCGCAACCCATGAGTTTTTCCTCACTTTTACTCTTCTGATTCTCTTCCCCATCTCACCAGGGGAAAGTGAGCGAGCAGCAGCGTAATTCCAGCTCCTGGCTAGGCTTAAACCACAACAATAACACATACACCTTTCTCTAGAAAAAAGTCCAGACTTCAGGACATCTCACTGTATAAGTCTTGATTCTTCAGTGTTTCAAAAACAATGTTTTCATGTTTTTTGATTTGTTTTTTGTTTGGTTGGGGGTGTTTTTTTAAAAGTACTGAAATGCATCAGAGTCTGTGCTGCATGGCATTCTTCATAACTTATTTATTTACAATTAACAGTCACATTAAGAAATTAGAAGTCTTGTGATGCCTCACATTTCATCCATAAAGAGCAGTAAGAAAACAGAAATGTGTAGAAAAACAAATAGGTTTTGAAATAGTAGTTAGTGTTTAAATAAAATGCAGTGTTTTGGTTTTGTTTTTTTTTTAATTCTGAGGTCTATCCTTGAAAAGTATGCATATATACGCTTTCTTAAGGGGTAGTCCATTCAGATTCCAGAAAATGCCCAAATGTATTCAAGCATTCCAGCTCCTGTTATTGTTATGCTGTATGCGTCCATCATACATTACTATACATTTTATTGACTTAGCAGGTAGCAGAATGCTTTTCTGAAACTGTTTTCTTCAATAGCAATATAAAATAATTGTTATCAACCTGTTTTGACCAAAAGGGTAGAAATTTTATTGAATTAAGAAAAAAAATATAATCAGTGGTCTAAAGAAAACCTGAGCAATCCTGCTTCAGCTTTCTTTGACTAAATGTAGAGAAGTTGTGTCTTTCATAGTATATACATTGTGGATGTCAAATATTCAACTGATAGTTCAAAACTAGTACTCTTTCCAGTTTAGAACTCTCTGTACATAATTTCTGCTCATTCAAAGCTGTGGAGGTCTTAAACTTCCAGTGTGATATAGTCTTGATATTTGAAATCTGTGGTCATTTCCATCTGGATTTACCTGTCTAAAATTCTGGCTGTTTTGGTGGCAACGAAACAGAACGTATGTGTACAAAACTGAGATTTGCCAAGTGCAAGTTTTGGCAAAAGTATAAGCATATCTAATTAAAACAAAAATAAGTATTTAAAAATATGGGTAATACAATAATTGGAAAGTGATAGGAAGAAGTGAACAGGGCAATAAGGAAGCAGCCCTGCTCTCCTGTAAATCACTAGGGCGTGATTCTGGAGGTGCAGTGTGGTCCACAGAGCAGAGCAGAGGGGCTGTTCCACAAAGTCTTGGTTTAAAAAGCCAAAGGCAAGGAAGACAAAACTGTTCTCGTGAATGTTACACAAAAACAAGGTCTCTGCTGTAAGGCAGTGATCTACAAAAAATCAGTTTGTGAAATTTTGACATTTATTTTTCATCTTTTATGGGTTCCAGGGCACTATGTAACACCATTACATGCATACGCAAAAAAAACCCTAAGCTTATTTTTAGAGAACAAAATGATTGTCTAGAAAATGTGTTTAAAAGGACATATGAGATGCTGTCACAGGAACTCCATCTGTTCTTCAGCTGATGTTATGCTTGAATATACAGGTGCTCTAATGAGTATATTAATCAACTGGGCAGAAAACATGACGTTGCATAGTTTCGTAAGTACTTAGAGGTATTGCATACACTGATAGTCCTATGCTTCATGTAAACATAGTGTAGCACATAAAGATGGATGGCTGACAGGGATCATGGCTGTTTGCTCTCTTTAAGAGAAGATACTCAGAAGGGAGTAGCTGGCTGAGAATGAAAGGCTGTGAGGGAGGTACATGCATGTTTTTTGACACATGCAGGTTTTTTCATCATGGGTTGGTTTATATGACACAGGACTGAGGGTTACAGATGGAGTACACCTCTATCAAAGGGAGAAAATTTTTGCACAGGAGTTGGGAGGCCTTTTGGAAAGAGCTTTAACCTAGAACGGAAGGGAAGAAGGAATAAAACCAGGTTTGCTAGCGACAAGCCTGGGGGTAGCATATCAGTCATTGTGGGTTGGTATGCTAGTGAGGCCCTTCGGTCTGCCATCCCAGTAGAGGTAGGGGATGGAGTGCCATGTGATAGCAAAAACACAAGGGATATTGATGGGCTAGAAATGACAGAACTGCCTGGGAATGATGAGGTAGGAATTAGGACTTCTCCCCCCTAAAAGGTGACGGGATCATTAGCCCAACTGAAGTGCCTATAAACCAGTGCACAAAGCATGGGCAACAAACTGGAGGAGCTGGAAGCCATCATGCAGCAGGAAATCTATGTTATATTCACCATCACAGAAACATGGTGGGATGACTTGCATGACTGGAGTGCTGCATTGGATGGCTATAAACTCTTCAGAAGGGACAAGCAAGGAAGGAAATGGCCTCAAGTTACACCAGGGCAGGTTTAGATTGACTTTTAGGAAAAGAATCTTCACTGAAAGGGCTATCAAGCATTGAAAGAGGTTTCCCAGGGAAGTCACCATCCCTGGAGGTATTTGAAAGATGTGTAGATGTGGTGGTGAGGGACATGGTTTAGTGGTAACTTGGCAGTGCTAGGTTAATGGTTGGACTTGATGATCTTAAAGTTCTCTTCCAACGAAAAGAATTCTATGATTCTATTTGTGTATACGACAGTTTTATTGCAGCATGAACACTTCTCTATATGCAGCTTTTTTTATTTTCCCAGGTTCAGTTTGCAACAGCATATGTAGCTTTTTCGTTAGATAAAACCAAGGTGTTGAAAAAGGATACAAAACACAGTTACTCAGACCCATTCCAAGAGGATTAATGGGGGTAGTGGTATTAATCATCTGAGTAGTTTAGTCTTCAAAAAGGGCTCAGGCTGCATGCCAAATTGTGGTGCTCCTCTGTGTAGGAAAGACCTTTGTCCATAAACCATAGCAGGGAAGTGTTCTGCTGTATCACTTAGGTAGGTGTGAAAAGCTTTTAAGTGTTTTTTTTTCAGCTGAAACACGGGACTGGAAAATGATTGACTGCACTTTAGGTTGTCTGTCTAAAAGTGCTCTTAACTGTCTTGGAGACTTTATTTCTCTTTTGCTCAGTACAAAGAAGTTGCTTGCTGTCAAATTTTGGATGTTCCAGTATCCCTTAGTCTGCAGGATAAACTCCTATACTGGCAATAAAATGTGAGTTGAAGGTAACTCAGGGTCAATACCAATCACTCAAATACTCTAATCTTACCTCTTTTTACAGTTGTTTTCAGCCAGGCTCCTTCTGTTTGGTAAATCTGTGAACAGCTTATACTGGTATACAATGTAAACATTTGGTTAGTTAGTGTCAGTTTGATGCAGTTTCTCAAAGGCGAATAAATTGTACGGACATATTAATATAATCTTTCCAACTAAAACTTAATTTTCTTTATTTCTTTTTGACCAGCAACATCCAGTGCTTTGCCATTTAAACACTTACGTATGTTGCTTAATTTTACCAAATATATATTCTCATTTGATTTAAAATTATTAAATATACTCTTGACAGCCAAATAAGGTAAGGAAGAAATAAACTGAAATAAAATTCACTGGATATACAAAACCAGTGTGATGTTCAACAGAAGTTTGAGGTTCAACATTTCTGAAATCAGCTATTTCTTATGATAACACATATTCTTTCACTTATAGTTCAACTTAGCCTTTTTGAGAGGGATGCACCTTATAAAATTGGAAACAACTGAGAAGAATTAGAAGCCATTTTTAATGGCTCTCTTGTTTTCCAGAGCTTAAAAAATAACTAAACTACACCCACGCTCTGTCCCCTCCCGACAATTATCTTAAAATATGAGTGGACTGACTGTAACATAAGGGTGTAGGTTCTTGCATATACTAGAAAATTTGTTCAGTGACCTAACTGTCCTAAAATGTTTCAGTCCATCAGTAGTGTTGATATATACCTGCAGACACATACTTGTCTGTAAGGTTGCAGGATAAGCTGAGGTAGTGAAATGAATTTTTTTCTTTTTTGTTTTGTTTTGAACTGGAAGCAGTTCTGCAGGCACTCCTGCAGGAGTAGGGCATTCCCTATGAGAATGAGGACAAGTGGTGGATGCGGGAGTGTCAGGCTCTTTCTGTAGCTGAAGAAAACATATGTTGAATTTGTAGGCCATCAGTGCTGTAGGTTGAAGAGATCACCCTTTGAATTCACTTCAGCACAGTGTTGATAAGGACAATATTCAGATCTTAGCACAGTTAGTTTATCTCATCCTGAAAGATGTTTTTTTTTGTGATTTTTTTTGCGATATAAATTCAACAGAAGTTCTCATAGAACAGTGGGGGATACAAAACTTCCTTCCCACCAAGGAGGAAGCAAGCCTTGAATGTTTTAAAACTCATAGGAGAGAATCAGATTCAAGAAACTGAGAGAAAGCAGCTAGCGTGTGTGATCATTTAAGTTTTGGATTACTTGAATAATTTACTATAAAATTAATCTTATTTCTACTGGTATAGAGGGATTTATAAGGATAACTTCTCCTTTAGGCATGATCTATTGGAACTGGGCAAGGTAGCTGTAGTGATTTAAAATACTGCATTGGAGAAAAAAAGCTGCTAACAAACCTTGGTGGGTGGAAAGCAGTGATCAAAAACAGCGAAAGCAAACGAACGTTGTCAGTGTTCCCTCATGCTGTGAGGCAAATATTGCCTTCAGACTAAAGTGGACTGTGAATTTCTTTCCTAGTGCAGAGATTATTTTTTAGCTGTTGTATTTCGAATGTGTGAATGGGAAGGTAAGAGATTTTCGCATTTTTTCCACACCTTTCTTTTTGCACCCCTTAAGGCTGAAGAACCGGCCCTAAGGAGACTGCATATTAAGCTCCCTTTTCGGTCTTTGGCTGTGAGGCTCTCACTGTGTTTGGCCTATATGCTGGAAGTAACAAGTGGTAGAAATGTCATATGTGTCCAGACTACCTTCTTGCAAAGGCAAGCAAAGTTTTTGCTTAGAAAAGAAAGTCTGGAAAATCAATTAGCAAATCAATTGAGTTTGTTTTTTTTTTTTTTTTTTTAATCTCATGCTCCCTGTTACAGTAGAACTACATCACTTCTACCTAACCAGTTTCTGTAGAGATCTGAGAATTCAGAATGCTTACAAGCTATTTCTAACAGCTGGAATACAGCATGCTGAAAACTTTAACCTATACAGCATGGCAATGCAACCTGAATAAGTTATTAAAATACACATGCACACACACACACACATGCTTCTCTGCAGATATATATATGTAATCTGCATGCCTATATATATAGGCATGTATATAAAAAAATAAAATAAAATACAATGCAAAAATAGAATCATAAAGCTAGTTCACAACAATCTAAATATAATTAAATCAGTGGTTTGTAAAAGGACTTTTTTATTTTATACAGTTACATTTTATTACTTTAACTGTAAAATAATCTGCCTTTTAAATTACAATGAAAAAGTTATTATTAAGTAGAATAATAACAGCGCTGCAATTTTTAAAGCCCCAGCTTCCAAATATTTATTCCTGTGGTTAATAGCATTCTGTGTGTGCTGAGTTCAGCATGAAAATTATGTAATCTAAACAAATTGAGAAGCTATAAGTATGCAGTACCAAGTACAAGAAATTAATTTAAAAAAATGCCTAACTACTATGTATTTTACTGTAGTTAAACTATTATAATTTGTCCTTATAGAAAACAGAATGAAAGTATACAGTACAGTCTATTATACAATCTTTTCCATTTTAGATGCACTTAGAAGGAGAAAGCACTACATAATACTGGCTGAATTGTAAACGCATTGAAACACATTACTCTAAGCTGAAGGATTGTATTTCTACACTATATTTTAAAGGTCAACATTGTTCTTATTTTGTGTTTAATGTTTTTTGTAAAATATAAATTGGACAGTACAGAGATGCACTTTAGCAATGCGAAGTTGGTTTACAACAAATCTGCAAAGGCTGAATATGTAAACTTTGTCCCTATCTTTGTTTCACGCTTATAACCAAAATGATGTACTGCTATTGTGGCATAGCTTATGGTGGTGGGGTGGCTTAAAGTAGAAATGCATAATTGAACCTGTATACAGTCCATTTTGTTGCTGAATTAAGGCAAATTGGGGGTAGGAGATACTCAAGATGTTTTAGTCTCTACTTAAAAAAATATATCCAGCAGTGTAAAAACACTGGGTAGTGCAAAGCAGTAATGATATCCCTCTAGCTACCAAGGCAGAGGGTATAGTTGAGGACAAGGGCAAACATAAGTCATAACTAGATGCTGGCAGGCAATATTCAAGACTGCCACGTTATTGTTGGCCTAGTTACAGTGACATCCTACCAAGGTTTAAGGTACCTGGCTCACCGTTGTGTAAGATTTACTGACCTGTAGGAAAGGAGACGGACTGGGAAATATCTATGCAAGGGCAACCCCAACAACTATGAGCAGAAACATGTTTCTCCTGGCCAGTAAACTTTGCTGTTAGGATGAGAATGGAGGGAACTTTTTTGCTCTGGTAGGGGAAGAAGTTACCACCTAGGATGGAGGCAAGTGGGAGCTGTAATATGTTAAATGACTGCTTAAATGTTTAAAGATAGGTTAAATCAATTGGAACCTGTCTGTCAAAGCTTTTGGAGCATCATGAGATGGTCCCCACTTACTTAAGCTTAGTCTTTTATTCTGCTTGCCTCCTGCCAGAGCTGTGTTTGTAAAGGTTTCAGTGCCAGGAAAAAACAAACTGCTAGTACAATAATAATAATCAGTAGTTTCCTAAAACAAATGTTTATCAATTTATTATTTGTAGGTGATGATCATCTAGCAATCTCAACAAAATTTATGAATCCCATTCCATTAGAATAACACATACTGCTTTTAGAGATTAATTATTGGAACTACACTACATACAATAACATGTGCATCATGCTGGGTAGTTGTTGCATTATTAAATGCAATAACTAGGGAAAATCAACAATCTCAGATAGTAATAAACTTCTAATTGGTTTTCTTTTCTTATGCCAGTAAGTATTTAAAGTAAAGTCACAGTACAATTACTACCATCCTCCTTGAGTGTTTTGTGTGAGGAGTCCCTTTTTATCATGCCTTGTAAATGAAAATACTATCCTTTTTGAACATTCATACTAAACAATGGTAAAGCAATGCTGTTCAGTCTGCATTTATTTATTCTTTGGTTTACAAATATGTAATTATAGTATTCAAGTCACGTAGGCCTATTTATCTGTCAGTCTATCAGAACAGATTGTGAACAAAAAGATACGCATGTTTAGTAAGATTATTTGTGTGAGTAAGGTTATACCAAACTTGAAGTGCTGGACTGGCATCTTCATTGTTTCATCCTGATTTTCCACTGTTTTCCCACTTTCCAAATGTTTTTCTTAGTGAAATTCTGTACTGCAAGGACTACAACCCTATATGCCTTGATACAGTTTGGGATACTATCATCTGACTTTTCATTCATTAGGGTCTATGTTCCAATGCTCCTTCCACCCCACCCTCTGCCTGTCACTTCTCCTTTTTTAGATATCCTTGGAAGATACCTGGATTTTTTCCACTTCCCAGGGAAGAGATTATTTTTCAAAAATACATTCCACTGGGTGTATATTTGAATTTTGCAGAAAGATTGAGTATACAACATTGTTTTTCAGCATGCGAAACTAACAAAAGTTAGTTCCCCCCGTGGTGGAATGGGGAAGAAAAAGGATATAATTGGTTAGCCTTGTGAACACAAACAAAAGCAAACTCAGTCCATATCTGGGTTCAGTACCATCTTCTCCACCCCCAGAAAACCTTTTCAGCAATAAATCTCTTCAACAATACAAGAAAGTATGCTTCAGCACTCAGATCTGGTAGTAGGATGCGTCAGCTTCTTGTTGCACAATTATACTGCTTTGTGTGAACTCCAGCAGAGCAAGAAGGTAAGCTGAACTGATGCTGTGCTGTTTTAGAGAGCTGGGGTTTTCTTCGTTCCGTTTAAGAATCTGAAAAGAGAAGTTATTCTAAATATGCTACCTGTATATACATGTGTGTATATACATATATGTATATGTTTACACATTTTTTCAACAAACTACTAGAGAATTTTCTGTTGGAATATTGTAGGGAGAAACATCAGAAAGCTTAGGTCAGGAAAGGTCAAGACCCTTTTAAAGTCATGCGTATGTTAAGCTGTTTTATTGAATGGAGAAAATGTTTAGCCAACAGCATATGAAAAAGGCAAAAGATAAGGCAATGATCCAGTTCTACAGAGGGAAAGGATATAGGGACTCCATGAAATACTGTGCAGACACTCTCATTGGTCTTTGTTCCTATCAGTATTATCGAGTGGGAGATCTCTTCTCCTTAGCACATGCCTTAAAGGGAAAGCAAGCGGTGTTGGGAAGAAAAGGTGGGGGACATTTTGTGTACTCAGAGAAGGCAGTCATGGTATCATGATATGGTGGTGTGGAGGGAAGAAGATAGAAAAATGTGTTATCCAAAAGCAGTAATATAAAAAGTGACATGAAAGTGTGGGGTACAAGGAATTACTGAAAAGGAGAACTACATCAAGGCTTTCTGAGTATGTGTCCTACTGTGCCTGTGTTTTTAACAAGCCATGCATTATTTTGGATATTCTTTTACCTTTTGCTTACTTTCCCTTCTGCACCAGCTTTACTGTAACAGTATTTCTGTTATTCCTTTTGCATAACTTCATGATGAACCTCAGTAGTTTGTGATATTATCCTAAATTGTGACAGTATGTCATGCATATGGACTTTGAACATTTATGTGCATGTACTCATGCATATGCCATGTATAAGGACTTCATTCTTTTTAGGGTGCATATAGAAACAGACTACTCTGTCCCCGAATAACTGGTGTGTCTCCCAGTCACCAGGGTAATCTGTGATGAGACCATATGCATATTTCTGGTTTAACTTTCAAAAGGTAAGTGATATAGGAGCCTAATTTTAATTTCAATTCATTTCAATTCGGTAGGGTACAGTAGAAAATTAGCTGAAGCACTACATAAGCTCTCATGTTTTCTAGCACTCTTTAGGCTGTAGCTAAAGCTACAGGATTAAGTGAGTCTTTTCTCATAAGCAGTTTCTTGGCTTGCACAGAGAAATGCCTCAAACTCAATAAAGCCCTCCCCTGCTTGGCACTAGTGCTGTCTGCCACCCCCATTAGAAAGTCACATGCAGGAACAATTCTCGTTTTCTCTGCCAGTGAAATGAAAGGGCTACCCTCAACATCACCTTTGCTTCGAGTGGTATATATATGTCTTGTTACGTACAATTTCTTCTGTGAAATTTTCTGTTTAAACAGAGGTAAGTACTTGGATGTTTCATCATGTAGGTCTGAATATCAAACCAATTTGTAAAGCTCAAATGTGTTCATGGATAACTCAGAAATGAAGGGAGAGTTGTCTTTAGTTTTCATCTGTGAAAATACTCACACAGAGAGTTCACCAGTCTCACTTCAGAACTTAAAATTCATATCAGCTCAAGCCCATTACCTGCTGAATATTGCAACATGAAGAAAAGCTTTTTGAGCTAGTCATGGGAAAGTGAATGCTATGATTTTATACAGGATCCATGCCAAGGGCTCTGCTGAGATGGGATGAGTTTTCTGGCAACCAGTTAGTAAAAGGAGGAAAAGCTGATTATTTTTATTTAATTTTACTTTTGCATTCATGTGGTTGAGAGAACTCTTCCACTTCTCTCTTTTGCTACAGTACTGTGGCGTTAGATGTTAGCTCACATACAGTTGTTTTTTTTTTTTAAATTAATGGAGATGGTTTCTTTAATTATATACTCATGACTTGACAAATGTCTTAAAAGAGTTTTCACATCCTGTGTCAGTTTGATTAAAAAGCACTTGAGCTTATACAGAGAGTTTCAGGAAAGCCAAACCTGTTACAAAATGGACTTTTCCAAAAGGGGCCAAGTAGTTAAAGTTGTTTACAGCAAATATTTTGTTGTTTGTAAACGGTAGTTAAAAGAGCTTTTTTACAGTATTTGATCTCTTACACAAGGACAAGAAGAGTCTGAGAGTCTACTGGCCCATGGTGAAATGGGAGTTGCTGTTGGACATCTAGGGCAAGGCGATGAATTCCAGCTGGTTTAAAGACATGTTTTCCACCCATATGAAATACAGTTTAGCTAATAATAAGAAGGAACTTCGATCTGATGAAAGTAAAGCTAGCAAGGACAGAAGGTCTTGCTCTTAAGCATACTTGAATTTAACATCATTGGACATTTTTTTAAAGTAAGCTGCAGCTGGCTTATGTTATGATTTGTGCAGATGGACCAGCAATAGCAAGCCCACTGCTGTGCATAATTGGCATGGTAATCTGGAGATCTGTTCTTGACGGTTAGCCAGTGTTTGGCAACAGATAACTCACAGATGTTGGCGTATGGGAGGCAGTACACCAACAGTGACCACTTGTAGGTGTGTTATAGTGTTTTATTCTAATAACTTTATTGTTGATATCGAGGCCAAAGCATTACGCTTGCTTTTCTGCGCGAATCCACTTCTCTCCTACACCTCACCTTTCCCAAACCTCCCCCAAATTATGGCTAAAACTGTAATAATTTCCGGATCATGTGGGTCAAGACTTTGACCAGGATGGATTTATGCTTGATTCTACTGTTGTTTAAAGAGCTAAGCTATAGCTTAAATATTTTAAAATAGATTTCAGTAGGTTTTTGTCCAGACCCTGGCTTACTCTGTTTTTTTGCATTATTTATTTTTGGACCCCTACTCTTTTCCTCGTTGGGCCTTCGATGGCAGGGAGATGGGAGTTGTTCCTATGAAGCTGGCCTGTGAAAGGCTAAAACTGAGCAATTCTTACATTGGGTGTATTCACATCTTGAATTCTAAATGCAGCCAACACAAAACAAAGATGGCATCTTCATTGTATGAATACTTATGTCACATCATATATTTATTTGCACATCATTCTGTTCAACATCTTTGTCAGAGACATGGACAATGGGATCGAGTGCACCCTTAGCAAGTTTGCCAATGATACCAAGATGTTTAGCTAGGTAGACACTCTGGAGGGGAGGGATACCATCCAGAGGGACCTGGACAGGCTGGAGAGATGGGCCCATGCAAACCTCATAAAGTTCAACAAGGCCAAGTGCAAGGTCCTACATCTGGGTCAGGGCAATCACAAGCACAAATGCAGGCTTGGCGGGGAATGGATTGAGAGCAGCCCTGCTGAGAAGGACTTGGGTGTGTTGGTTGATGAGAAGCTCAACATGAGGTGACAATGTGCACTCACAGCCCTGAATGCGAACTGTGTCCTGGGGGGCATCAGAAAAGGTGTGGACAGCAGGTCAAGGGAGGTGATTCTGCCCCTCTACTCCTCTATCATGAGACCTCACCTGGAGTTCTGCATCCAGCTCTGGAGTCCTCACCACAAGCAGGACGTGGACCTGTTGGATTGGGTCCAGAGGAGGGCCACGAAGATGATCAGAGGGCTGGGGCACCTCTCCGATGAGGACAGGCTGAGAGAGTTGGGCTTGTTCAGCCTGGAGAAGAGAAGGCTCCAGGGTGACCTTATTGTGGCCTTCCAGTACCTAAAGGGGGCCTACAGGAGAGCTGGGGAAGGACTTTTTACAAGGGCATGTAGTGATAGGACAGGGGGGAATGGCTTTAAACTGGAAGAGGGTAGGTTTAGACTAAATATGAGGAAGAAATGTTTCACTTTAAGGGTGGTAAGGCACTGGAACAGTTTGCCCAGATAAGTTGTTGAGACCCCCTCCCTGGAGGTGTTTACAGCCAGGCTGGATGGGGCTTTGAGCAACCTCGTCTAGTGGGAGGTGTTCCTGCCCATGGCAGGGGCTTGGAACTAGATGATCTTTAAGGTAATTTCCAACCTAAACCATTCTATGATTCTATGATCCCATGATAATTTATTTTAATATAAAATATTTCAATTGACACCCTTTACTGTGAAGAAGTCTAATAATCTCTATTTCATGATGAATTCTATTTAAAGCCATGGTGTAAAATCAGTTTAGATTTTCATATTCTCATTGGAGAGTCCACCAAAAGCTCTCAGCACCCATGCAATTCTTCAGAGTTGTGAGGCTCGGTATTGTATGAAGTATCGAGAGTAGAAGCGTACACTCCCACGCTCTTTGGCTGTTCTTCAGTGTGCACTCAGACAGAAATGCTTCATGTTATTCAGTGAAAAAGTAGGTAATGAATGTGAGGAGAGAAAAAATACAGGAGGGAATTAAAGGAAAAGAAAAGTGTGGGAGAGTTGAGCTGTATTTTTTTAATAGCAGTTTCGTAGTGTAAGGGAGAATGCCTGTAGAGAACTTGGTGATTGTTGTGTGTCTGTCTTCATCCGATTTGGTTCTTTGACAGTTGAATTTTCTTAAGTATTTAGAAGAAGGGAGGATGGGAAGAAAAAAACAAAATAACTTTTTTTTTTTTTTTACTACAGTGTTTCAAACTTTAGTCTGACTTGAAATCACGTCTTTGCAGTAGAATTAAATTTAAGATGAGCAGATACAAAAACAATAAATATCTACACCTGCATTTATTTGAATGATGATGCTGAAAAGAATGGTCACAGTGCCCATATAGTCAGTAAGAAGAGGGAGCCATTTCCAGGGGAGAATCAGAGCAAATGCTCTGGGACCATCACGAGTGCAGAAAAATGGGAATATGTCAGCTGTGAATGGCAGAAAGTGAATGGCCACAGGGAAAGGAAGGGAGGAGGAATGGCTCACAGGAAGTGGGGTAGGTTAACGCTTGTTTTGATAAGATGTCTCACAGTGTAGCTACATAAATTACGTAGATGAGAAAAAGATATAAGTGAAGAACATTTTGGGAAAACTTTACGCAAGATAATATCCCACACCATTTGTTAGTCAACTTGTTTTATCAAGCCAATGATATTCTGAAAATGGGCATCACAGTTTCCCTCTGTGGAAATGTGTTTTTTGCCTCTAGCAAAGAATTAAATTTGCTTATTGATATATTCTTAAGCAAATTTGAAATTTTCTGGGACAGATTAAACTCTGCTCAGCTATATAATCTTCCAAAAAATAACAGTAATTACTTTAATTTTATCTAACTCCAATATAACCTAATGGTCAGTGTGGGAAATGTATTTTTATTGATCATAGCAATGACAGAAAATAGCCTTTTAATGTAGCCTAACCTGGTCATAGTAAGGTGGACACACACTATGATATGCTCCTTTTTTTTTTTTTCTTTTCCAGGACAGTGTCTAAAGTACTACAGTTATCAATTTTAACTTATTAAGTTGTTTTCCAGGCATATACCTTTAGTTTTAGATAGCATGCTGTCTCCATTTCTGTGTTTCTCATTTATGTGTATTTGTTATAATTCATATCATGATTAAATATAATAGGCACTTTCTTCATCTGCTCTACCAATAATTCCATATCAAAATAATTGTTTTCTGGAGGATGCCACAGCGGGGATTTCCTCTTTCTAGTTATGCAACACCAAAGGCTAAACCTCCTACCAGTTAAATTATGTGTAAAAACTGTTTCAGTTTATGTGCTAAGTGATGCTTTAGCCCTTCAGGCTAAATTAATACTAATCATGTTTGTGTAACTATTGACAATTGTTATGACCTCTGGCTCAATCTTTGAAAAGATGGGTATGTTTAATCTTCAGTAGTAGATTCTAGTTATCCATAATTAACATTAAGAATTAATTACAAGCCAGTGGGGAGAAATACTCAGAACAGAGCTAATGACACTTGCCCTCCCCAGTGGATGGAAGGACAAGGATAAGGGTCAACTCTAAGTGGTGACCTGGTTACATTTTCAAAGGAATTTCTTAACTTTTAAAAAAAGGGAAAAAATCTGTGTTTCATCCAAAGCAATCAGAGAAATCCTTAGTGACCTGGGTAACAAAAATAGTTCCCTCATATAAGTCTGTGTCAATTTATACTGAAGCACGGCTCAGCTTTGATATATTTTTTCAAGGTTACTGTGAGGAAGTTATCTAGATTCATATTGATAAGAGAGAAGAGCCGTTTCATAATTATAGCAAAAGATCAATAAGGAGGATGAAATTTGTTGTGACAGTGGTTATTCTTGGAATATGTTTCTACATCTGTGAAATTCATATGAAAATTCAGTAAATTTGAAGTAAACCTTGCTATTTTCTTCCAGAAGATTATGATTACAGGTTATTGGGGAATTTTCCCTCAAGAAGAAAGTTTACAATTTGTTCTAAATTCTTTCCTCTCCTTCCTCCCCACCAAATAACATTTCTAATAAAAATGGACTTCTTCATATTACATACCTCATAACTGAATATAATATATGTGTCTCAGGAATATATTACACAGTATATAAGGTACGTAGGCTTGGAGGTAAAGCAGAATGGCCGTGACTAATCTTCTGCCATCCACACCCCAAATCGTGGCTTTGTTCCCTGGTGAGGACAGGAAAATCTCAACCTAGGAGGACCTAGTCTGTGATCACCTCTGAAAAAAAGCAAGTTTTGTGGGCACTATTGCCTTCATTTACCCTGAGGAATAATTCTGATTCCAGGTATCGTGGAACAATAATTGAACTATGAGAATTTACAAGCCACTTGACCAGGTTTCCTAATCAATCCAGAGGTTTTCCTCAAGAACAGTATGTAAGCATTTCTATCCCTATTATCCAATAATACAGACACTAGTTTTTAAGAAAATAGGTCTAACTCAATACCATCAAATATCTCTAATTCATTAAATGTATGAAAATGTAATGACCTTAACATCACAACCTTCATACATTTCAAAAGAGAGTTTTTCTTAAAAAATCACTATTATTCTAACAATTTCTTGTAAAGTCATTGATTTTATGTTGCTTCAGGGAAGGTGCAATTACTGTTAACAATGCTTCCGTGATTACATGAAAGGTTCCTTATTGCCACCAATTAATTAACCCACCAGAAAGTATCCTTCCTTTTAGAATAGATGATGAGGTTTTTTATAATGTTTATCTGACATCTCTGGTCATTGCGTGAAGCAAGCTTTATGATGTAAAAATTCTGGAAAACATCTTTTGCTTCATTTTCCTGTAAATGTCCTGTTCAGGCTAGTCTCAGCACAGTCAGGTGTTTGGCAAATTATTTACTTGAAAAGTCTTTACAGTGTCTGCTTCTGCAGTGGGATCTTAGTCTGCGTTAGATTCGTTTTATTGTACTTTGTTATCGGTTGATTCAGTGAGCTTACGGTTGGGGCAACAAGAAAAACTTCTATAAGTATGTCAATGATAAAAGGAAGACTAGAGAAGATGTGGCCCCCCTCCAGAAGGAAACAGGAGACCTGGTCACTCAGGATATGGAGGAGGCTGAGGTAGTCAGTAACTTTTTTGCCTGAGTCTTCACTGGCAAGGGCTCTAGCCACACCACCCAAGTTGCAGAAGGCAAAGATAGCAGCTATGAGAATAAGGAACCGCCCACTGTAGGTGAAGATCAAGCACAAGACCACCTAAGAAACCTGAAGGTCCATGGGACCTGATGAATTCCATCTCCGGGTCCTGATGGAACTGGTGGCTGAAGTCACCAAGCCACCTTCCATTATATTTGAAAAGTCATGGCAGTCCAGAAAAGTTCCCATTGACTGGAAAAGGGGAAAGGTAACCCTCCATTTTCAAAAAGGGAAAAAAGGAACAGCTGGGGTACTACAGGCCAGTCAGTCTCATCTCTGTGCCTGGCAAGATCATGTAACAGATCTTCCTGGAAACTCTGCTGAGGTATATGGAAAATAAGGAGGTGACTGGTGACAGCCAACATGGCTTCACTGAGGGCAAGTCATGTCTGACAAATATGGTGGCCTTCTACAGTGGGGTTACAATGTTGGGGGATACAGGGAGAGCAACAGATGTCATCTACCCAGACTTGTGCGAAGTGTTTGACTCTGCCATGCATGACATCCTTGTGTCTAAGCTGGAGAGACATGGATTTACTGGATGCACCACTCCGTGGATAAGGAACTGGGTGGATGGCTGCACTCAAAGGGCTGTGGTCAACGGCTTGGTGTCCAAGTGGAAACCAGTGACAAGTGGCATTCCTCCGGGGTCAATACCGGGACAATTGCTGTTTAACATCTTTGTTGGTGACATGGACAGTGGAATTGAGTGCACCCTTAGCAAGTTTGCTGATGACAGCAAGCTGTGTGGCGCAGCTGAAACACAGGAGGGAAGGAATGCTATCCAGAGGGACCTGGACAGGCTGGAGAGGTGGGCTCATGCAAACCTCATGAAATTCAACAAGGCCAAATACAAGGTCCTACATCTGAGTCAAGGCAATCCCAAGCACAAATACAGGCTGGGCGGAGAATGGATTGAGAGCAGCCCTGACGAGAAGGACTTGGGTGTGTTGGCTGATGAGAAGCTCAACATGAGGTGACAATGTGCACTCACAGCCCAGAAAGCAAGCCACATCCTGGGCTGCATTGAAAGAAGTGTGGACAGCAGGTCAAGGGAGGTGATTCTACCCCTCTACTCCTCTATCATGAGACCTCACCTGGAGTTCTGCATCCAGCTCTGGAGTCCTCACCACAAGCAGGATGTGGACCTGTTGGATTGGGTCCAGAGGAGGGCCACGAAGATGATCAGAGGGCTGGGGCACCTCTCCGATGAGGACAGGCTGAGAGAGTTGGGCTTGTTCAGCCTGGAGAAGAGAAGGCTCCAGGGTGACCTTATTGTGGCCTTCCAGTACCTAAAGGGGGCCTACAGGAGAGCTGGGGAAGGACTTTTTACAAGGGCATGTAGTGATAGGACAGGGGGGAATGGCTTTAAACTGGAAGAGGGTAGGTTTAGACTAAATATGAGGAAGAAATGTTTCACTTTAAGGGTGGTAAGGCACTGGAACAGTTTGCCCAGATAAGTTGTTGAGACCCCCTCCCTGGAGGTGTTTACAGCCAGGCTGGATGGGGCTTTGAGCAACCTCGTCTAGTGGGAGGTGTTCCTGCCCATGGCAGGGGCTTGGAACTAGATGATCTTTAAGGTAATTTCCAACCTAAACCATTCTATGATTCTTAGTGCACTTTGTGATGGGTCACTGGAAAAATCAAAGTTTTATAAGGTTAAGTAGTCAGTCGATTAAGACTTTTTTCTGCATACTTGAATAAGTGCCTCATACATGTAACACTGGGGAAAGGACATTGCATTGCCTGTAATGTCATCATCACAGCAATAACCAAACATTCCTCCTAAGAGTTGTCCCAGCTGAGCCACCAGCCCAGTGTGCAGGCATGAAATCTATCATGATGTGTCATTGGGAGCAGTTCTACAAATCATTTTTCACAGTAAGATGAGTTGCTGCCTAGGGGTGGGACACATTGTGGTATGCGAGGGAAAAGCAGTTTGGAATCACACAGGTTTTATATGGTGTTTAGGGCAGGAATCACTGGTAGAAAAAACAAAGGCCTTAGGTGGTTTAGGGAGGAACAGGAGTGGGAAAACAGAGAGGGAAAAGGGATTAAAAGGGGCTATCGCATGTAAATAATTTGATTAGTACTCTTGTCTGGCCTTGTTCCGCACATGTTCACCACAGCCTGTCCTGCTTGTTAAATTCCGTTTCAACTCTTCCCTGAGTGCGTGCATGATCTTCTGTGCATGCAGGGGAGTCTATGTGCAGCAAATGGGGTCAGACCCCACGGTGCGGAAGGCCCATGCATCCCTGGTGCTAGCAACTGAAGCAAGTGTGGGTCTGTGAAAGTGTGTGTGAGCACTAGTGAACATCAAGCCAGACTAGCTGGTGAGTAGGAGAAGCAACCTGGGAGCAAGATGGGTATGAGAGCACCTGGGTGTCTCTAGAGGCAAGAGAGCACAGTGAAGCGTGGCTACGGGGACCTAGACAGTCCTGGCCAGCTCTGAGTGTGTGTGCATGTGTGTGATGGTCTGTCCCAGCAACTGGAGTAGGGCTGCAGCTTCTGGTCTCTTATATCTAGGTGCTGGCAAGTGGGGACCCTGGGCTCCAGGGGCCAGCTGCTGGGCACACTGTGAGCCTGAGCCCAGCTGCTGGGGGGGATCCACCTTCTACGTGTGTGTGTGTGTATATATACATTCTCACTAGGAAACCTCCCTCTTGTCCAGCCAGAGGGGAGCAGGATGAGCGGGCTGGTGCTGTCTGTTCGTATGGGTGCTCTGTGTCTGTGATCTGTGTGGCCAGCTCTGTGGTGTGTGTGTGTGTGTGTGCTTGCTTCTGTCTGTCTGCCTGCTGGGAATGTATCTTCAGCTTTGCTACTGGCTGAACCTGGGGACATGGAGCAGCAGCAGCCTCACTTCTCTCGGGCTGTTGACCCATGAACGACAGATTTCTCCTGACAGATCCCACTGCTCCACTGTAAATGAAGCCTGTTCCTGTGATCAGATTTTTTTGTAGGTGTCTGGAATTGTACCTGCTGCAACTCAGTCCCTAATATTTTGAGTCTTTTTCCCTCCCAAATCAAATAATAAACTGTTATATTTTTCAAGAATATGTCAAGATAGTTTACACTGGTCAAATAGGTATTTTTTTGACAGAAAAATTGATTTGCTATAGAGCTAGTAATACCATTATATGCTACTACTGAAATGCAGTCATGGTGATCACGTGGTTGCGTGTAATTAACTAGTATCAGGATATGTTTTGTTAGGTAATCTGGTTAAAGGCTAATTATAATAAATGCAAAGACCCAGTAAGGATCATAGGAATATTGGCAGGCTGGGATACCCCGGTATAATCAGTGAAAACTGAAAAGGATCACACTGAATTTGCTCCTCAATAAAACTATCAAAGGCAAATGTCGTAGACCATTGTAGTTGATGTGAAATACTCAGAGATGAGTCAAGGAGGAAAATCCCTGAAAGACTACAAAAAGAAAAAATGTTATTGCCTCTCAGGGGCGTAGAACTTACACAATCCCCAAATTCTCTTCCTTTTGTAAAACATGTTTTAAGGGGATTGTGGTGGGGTGTGAGAGTTTACTATGGGACCAAAGGTGGGAAGGGATCAAAGTGGACAAGTAGGTCCATCTTGAACAAATGTGGGGAAAATAGACAGAGGAGCAGAGTAAAAGAGGATGGCTGAGCACATACAGGTTGCTGGTTAACACGCTTGTCTGACTGAGCTCAACTACAACAGTCTATCCTGTGTTCTTAAATCCTGTTTCTAACCATCCTCCAGTGCAATCTCTCCTCTGTGTGTGGGTGAATACCAGCCAAATGCAGGTCAGACTAGTCCTCAAGTAGGGTAAGAAATCTGAGTACCAGCAACTGCAGTGAGCACAAACCTCAGGGACTTGAGGTGTCAGTTTCTGGAGAAGCCTGAGGGGTCTGGGAGTCAGCTACTGGCCAAACCAAGTGTCCACAGCCAGATAATGGAGAGACAGGCAATGTATGTGTGTGTTTGTTCCAGTGGTGGACTTGGTACTGATCAGCCAGGGAGAAGGATGAGGCCATCTGTACTATTCCTGTTTGTGAGAGCCTTGTGCCTTTTATGGATACCGGTAAAGGCACTGTTCTGTCTATGTTGATCTGTGTGGTTGGCTGTGGGTGTATATAAATACATGTGCATATATATATTTATAGTGTGTGGCTGTCTGGGAACACATGGACAGCCTTGCTACTGGCTCCATCTGTGGACTTGGAACCACTGCAGCCTTGCATCAACCCAGCTGAGGAAAGAGGAATCCTCCTGGGTCCTGAAGCCCACCAAATTTGGCAACCTCTAATATTATGTATTTTTGAAAGAAAACCAGGTAAATATATTCAAAACGTGATCATTACAACTGGTAACTTCATTTTAATTTTAAATGCGTAGTGCAGTATGTACCTGTACTGCTCATTCATTTTGTTACACTGAAACATGATTTAGAATAAACACCAGAGTCTGGTACAGAGTAACAAGTACTAATGAATTTTAACTTGCCTTACAGTGTAAATGGGCTGTGATTACCTTCCTATGCCGCTTGTTAAAAGAAGACTTTCTGAATAGGAAAGTCATGTAGACTTAATTCAGGAAAACAGCAATACAAAAATTGAGCTCTGCTCACTGGAAAGTATTAAATGAGGATTCCTAGAGAGATAACAAATTACCTGAGAATAATTTGGCTAATCAGTGAGCCACTGAAAGTGGTGCTCCATACTTTAGTATTCTTACAGCTTTTGTGCATGTTTATGTATTTTAATTGGAAAAAAATACAGATTTTTGCCACCTGGTGTTTTTCCATGCTGCTTAGCTGTGGGATATGAATAGATTGCAATATATGGACTAATAATCTAAATAATAACATAGCTATTAATTCAGCATTATTGTGAAAAGGAACAACACAACTTGAGTGTACTGAGTGTATTCCTGCCTGCCTTTCTCACAGAGTTGTTAATCTACATATAAAAATTATATTGAATTACTGCTTGCAAAGGAGGAATTGACTGCATAGGGGATGATGCTATTACTAGATAATAATGGTCTTTTTAGTCTGCTAAGCAAGACATAACAAGATCCAGCAGCTGGAAGTTTAAGTCAGTAAAGTCGAAACTGGAAAGATGCTGAAAACTGCTGGCAGTGAGGTCAAACAACCATTGGAGCAGATTACTGAGAGGAATGGTAAATTTTTCATTTTCTTGTTTCATTACTAGCTGTCTTTCTTGGGAATATCACCTGATTTGTCAGATACTGAAATTATATGAAGGTTTTATATATGCTTAAGGTGAAGCTAGTTCAAGAGAAGAAAATATCAACTGTAAGGGTTGTCTATCTTTGTCTAAGATGTCTGAACAACTACAAAGATACACAAAAGGCAGCTCAAAAATTTCAGTGGGCTAGTAGATCACAATACAACAGCACTTGGCTTAAGTGACTTCTCATAGACCATATGGTGGTGGGAGTGGCATATTTTAGTGACAGAATTTAACTAGGAAGAGTATGTGGCTGGTATATTTATCCCTTACTGCTATCAGTTACAGGATCATGGGTGTTGCCCAGTTTCTTTTCTGTTTTTGTCTTTAGGATATACCAGCCAAGTTAAAAGTTTGTTTAGTTCCAGTCTGATTTAGAAGGTACCTGGATATTGGTATAAAATATACAGGCCCTTGGAGTAGAGCAGCTGATTCTGTTAGAAATGGTACAGGTTGCTTTTCAGAAGGATGATGTGACGGCTACTTTTCTAACCAGATATCACACATGAAGTGTAGAAGTGTAGATCCTTAGTGTAAGGACAGTTTACACTGTGCTTGGATCTGACCAGTGCCAGCATACTAGTTTGATACTTTTGTAAATGTTTAATATGTTTCTTGAGCAAGAATTTTCATTTTTTTCAAAACAAAACAAGAAAAAACTACGATGGTTAAGTTCCTTTTGCTACAGTTAATAGCAATGACTACCATAAAATGAGCACAGAGTAATCTTTTTTGATAAAATGAAGCACAAAGAATAGGGAATAAAAGCAAGTGCAGTGCTTGTCAGAAATGGATGACAGAGAAGCTGTAATAGGAGGAAAGAATTCAGTTAAATTACATGCTTGAAAACACACGGCTAATAGATGGGGGAGAGATACATCAGTTACATTAATGCAGATCAATAATTGATCTTTGCAAGGAGGGATAAGAGACAAGTGTGTGCCATTAATGAGAAGGAATTAAATACAGTCAAGAAGTCAAAAGCATGCATCATAAAATATGAATAGCGAGACTGAGTGATGAAACAAATCAGACTTCTATTCAGTGTGAAATTTTGTGGTCTTGCTAATGGTGACTCTTTAGCTTTATCGGAAAAGAGGAATAACCTTTCTGAAGAAATGAATGTGCTTTCATCTGAAAGTAGAAAATTAATAGCTCTTTAAAATTCAAAACAAATTCTTGTCTCTGAACCTAAAAAGTTATTTGTTATCCAATGCTTAAATGTCTAAAGATGATGAATACAGAATGTAGTTAGTAAAGAATTCTGGACAACTATAACTAATGAAGCAAAATGCAATTGGTTTAAAAGAAAAAAAAAAAAAAAGAAAGGAAAGAGGAGAAGAGGTGAACTGGGAGATGTAAGACTGACAGATGAGAAAGTCCAGTGCAGGTACTGAAAATGATGATATCTTTATTTCACTAGAGTTTTTTTGTTGTTGCACAAAGGGAAGACTGAAATGGCACAGAACCAAAGAAAGTCATACCTGCATCCTTTGTAGATAATGAAGAATTGAAATCTTGAGACAAAACTCAATGCCTGCAATAGTGAGAATTTTTAAGTTGATATCTCTGTAGAGGAACACAGGTGAACCAAAAATTTTATACACATCAATAAATTAGGCAAGGAAAAGTTATTGACATAAAAGCAAAGAGAAAAAGTTGTTACAGTACAATGAGGAATATAAATCATTATCTGATTTCCCTGAGTAGCAGTTCCAATTCTTTTTACTGTAAAACATGGTGTACATTTAAAATTTTACTACAGGCATAATAGTGTGTGAATTGGAGGGTCAAGCTCTTAGCAAGATGCAGTCTAATTTCTGTGGGTTCTCTATTGGAATTTGTCAGATTCAACCGCTTGCTTTTACTCCTGCCAGACCTCTGCCTCTGGTTTACGTGTCCTGGCCATTACCATATTAGCAATTCTGTGATGCAGCCCTGTCCTACAAAAACTTCGGTTCCTGTCCAATTCCCCTCTGGAAGAAAACATCCAAGAGGTCTGAAAGAGTTCCTGGTTTGCTTTTGGCAGGGACTTTACATAGTGTGTGGTTCCTGCACAGTCCCATGTTACTGGAGCTCACAGCTGTTTTTTTTTTTTTTTTAATTCTGCTATTGAGGATGAAAAAATAGAGGGCAAAAACTTCACTGAGGTAAGGTTTTACACTGATAGTAAAGATAATGCTTACAACCAATTAGTAACTGAATAAGGTAAGTTGGCAGGACTAGCCAGTTAAATGTGTCCATAACACAGCCTTTTTCTATCTTCCCATGCTTTTTGCAATGAAAATGCTTAGATGGGAGGGGGAAAAAAAATCAGGATTTCATCCAAAGTTCACTGTAATTGATGAATGATCAACAATTTCTGGATAAAACATTCAGCTTGCCTTTTTTGGATGTGGGATTTTTTTAAAAAAAAAATTATTCTTTTTATGATCTGGGAAATTCTTCCAAATGTTTTCACTCTAGTAGCTCATTTAAAACTTGAGGAATTAATCTTTGAAGGATGTGCTCTCTGAATAATTAGTGTGACCTCCCCAGAATGCTGATGTGCTTTTTTGCTCCATCTGTGCAGCAATAGCCGTTTTATGGAGGAGAAAGGAGATGAACAGCCACTGTTATATCTTGAACAGTGCATTATTTTCTCTTTGAATTAAGTCGTGTTCAAAGATTTGTCTTGCAGTAGGCTCAGTATTTTTCCCCTTTTTTCTTTTTTGTTATTTGGAGTTTATCAAATCACTAGCTCTATCATCTTTACCTGTCTGCATTTGCCTTTTGTCAGGTACTGACTGCAAAAAGTTTAGTGCTGAAGAGTGCATGGTGTTGCAGGCAAAGAATGAAGGATGGGAACACTGGCCTGCCCCTATTCACCTGCCACAATGTCTTGAATGTTCTTGCTTTTTCTTATTTTGGAGTAGATTAATTTCCCTACTCCAAAATATGAAGGTCAAAGTCCATTTACTGTGTTGTTCCTGTCCTTTTAGCCTCAAGCCAGACAAAAATCATGGAATCATAGAATAGTGTGGGTTGGAAGGGGCCTTTAAAGGTCATCCAGTGCAACGAGCACGGACATCTTCAACTAGATTGGGTTGCTCAGAGCCCCATCCAACCTGACCTTGAATGTTTCCAGGCATGGGACATCTACCATCTCTCTGGCCAACCTGTTTCAGTGTCTCACCACCCTCACAATAAAGAATTTCTTCCTTGAATCTAGTCTAAATCTATTCTTTTTTAGTTTAAAAACATTACCTCTTGTCCTAATACAACAGACCCTGCTAAAATATTTGTCCCCATCTTTCTTATAATCCCCCTTTAAGTATTGAAAGGCTGCAATAAGATCTCCCCAGAGCCTTCTCTTCTCTAGCCTGAACAACCCCAGCTCTCTCAGACTTTCTTCATAGGAGAGGTGCTCCAGCCCTCTGATTATTTTTGTGGCCCTCCTCTGGACCTGCTCTAACAGGGCCATGTCCTTCTTATGTTGGACATTCCAGAGCTGGATGCAGTACTCCAAACGGGGTCTCACAAGAGTGGAGTAGAGGGGCAGAATAACCTCCCTCAATCTGCTAGCCACAATTCTTTTGATGCAGTCCAAGATACAGTTGTCCTGCTGTGCTGCGAGTGCACAATTTGGCTCATGTTGAGCTCTCATCCACCAGTACCCCCGCCAAGTCCTTCTCAGCAGGGCTGTCCTCAATCCCTTCATCCCTCAGCCTGTACTGATACTTGGGGTTGCCCCAATTCGGGTGCAGGATCCTGCACTTGACCTTGTTGAACCTCATGAGGTTCACATGGGCCTACTTCTCGAGCCTGTCCAGGTCCCTCTAGATGGCATCCTGTCCATCAGGCTTGTCAATCGCACCACTGAGCTTGGTGTCATCGGCAAACTTGCTGAGGGTGCGGTCGATCCCACTGTCTATGTCACTGATGAAGATATTGAACAGTACTGGTCCCAGTATGGACCCCTGAGGGATACTACTTGTCACCAGTCTCCATCTGGACACTGAGCTGTTGACCACTACCCTCTGGATGCGACCATCCAACTGGTTGCTCATCCACCCAACAGTCCATACCTCTTCAATTTAGCGAGAAGGATGTTGTGGGGGACCATGTCAAAGACCTTACAGACTCCAGATAAATGACATCTATATCTCTTCCCTTGTCCATTGCTATAGTCACTCCATCAATGTAATAGGTTTTCAAATAGTCGAGATGGCTACAGATTATTCTTTAAGTTCAAGTATTTATGAAAATTCCTACATTGGTAAGCTCTTGAACCTGAAGTTGTCTTTTTCTTCTTCTCTCTTCCCCTCTGCTTTTTCTAGTTGGTGCTATGAAGAAGTGTTATTAAAATTAATCAGCTGAGTACAGCACAAGCAGCACTTGAGAATGCTTCCTACTGTGCCTCATCAATGGGCATAAACACTTTTCAGTACATCAATAATTGGTTTAACTTATAATAGTAGCTTTTATGATGTGGACACCTGTCCACTAGATGCTGGACTGAGAGCAGTAACATTTTTGTGCGTGGATCATAAAATGAGAGCTTGTAATGATTGAAATTAACTTCTGAGCTGGATTTGAGTAAATGACTGACAAACGATGGTCCAAATCCCATGATTAGTGGGGAGATTTCTTTAAAGAAGGCTGTAATTAAATTCTCCTCCTGTGTCTGCATTATCATGCTTGATCCCTATTTTAATTTTCAGAAACCATATCTGAATAGGAGATAAAATGTGGATGCAGAAATTGAGCAAAAAGTAACACTCAGAGGGAAATATTAAGAATATATTTCCATTTGGCCTTAAAGCTATATATCCACACATAATTCACATACAGTTTTTAGGATAAACTTGAAATTAAAATTTTAAAAATCTAATGTGTGTTTTAGAGGCAGTATCTCCTTTAGCAGGGAGAGGGAAAGGATAAGTGAGAATGGAAAAAGGAAGAAATTCCTGAGTGCATGTGATTCTGTGGCACCACCAATAGTGTTGTTTTTTTTTTTTAGTTTTTCCACCCGTCTTACTGATAACTATATTTTCATTGAAAAAAGTCTGTTCTATTCAGATGGATACCCTTTTGATTCTGTTAGAAAGTAACTTTTGGCTAGTATCAATAGAAACCAGTAGTTCTTACATATGAACTAAAATTTCAGCGAACCAAGAAATTTATAAAGATACAAGTTGAATATATCAACCCTTTTATAAAGATGTAAGAAGTAAATAGAAGGAAATTGAGGTAGGTGTAAATGATAGTGAAATCCA
Organism: Ibidorhyncha struthersii; assembly: GCA_013398815.1. NCBI lineage: Eukaryota > Metazoa > Chordata > Aves > Charadriiformes > Charadriidae > Ibidorhyncha > Ibidorhyncha struthersii. Next base: position 616,044 of record VZSZ01008625.1, on the reverse strand, counting down.
AATAGAAGATTTGAATAGTAGCAATCCTAAAATTCTGCAGGTTGTTGTAAAAGAAAGAAAAAGAAACCTCAACCAACCAACCCTGAAACCTTTAAATATTTCCAGAGTATATCTGGGTGTAATAATCAGTGTCATATTTTGCTGGAGTTCACATTTTGTGGTAGGTTAACTGGGCATTTTTTTATGGACATATACCAGATAAATGGGCACATTTCATCTTTGAACTGTATCAGTTTAAAACCATGGTAACACTTTCTGTGATTATCAACATGATTACTACCAGGAAAAAATAAGAGGACAGAAAGGGAAGATAAATAACCTTCTAACATCCCATGCTGATTTAATCTTAGAAATATACCCCAATTCTAAACATCACCCACAGGCAGCATGTATCCAAATGAGCTCTCAGGTCACATAAGGCAGCAAAAGTCCTGTTTGGAAAAAATTGTGTGTATCTACACATGCATATAGAAATATATTTATTTATATATATGTATAAAATAAAATGAGGGATATTTTGTAGAGCTGGCTAGGAGCAGAAAGCTGACATTTGCTATGAAAGTAATGTTGCATGAAGAAAAGCGCTTCTGAGTTATGAGCTTAGAGAAAAGCTTCTAATGAGCACGGAAGGTCATATTGCACATGAGTGCACGACTGGCTTTTCCGTGCAATGAAAAGTATAACAGAGGTGAACAGCAAAGGCACTACGCTGATTTTGCATTCCAGGAGTACCTGAAATGAAAGCCATTTCAGCATTTCTGCATATTGCTTTATGTATTTTGATTGATATTGAAAATTTCTGGCATGTGGGAGGAACTGTGCATATTATGACATGCCGAGTATTCCAGAAGGAGCATCTCCTAACAGTGTAACAGGAGAAAACTCATAGCAGTCATCTATTACTCTCTTCTTCTTTAGAAGGCAGCCTGGGGGAGAAAATGTTGCTGGGGCAGAGGGGATGGAGTAAGGAGAAGCTTATATGAGGCTCAAACTATCCAGTGTTCCTGATAAGCTTTAATAATTACTATTCTACTTTTTGGTTTTTTTTACTGTATTTGGTTATATGTTCCTTATCATAAGATCAATGTGATAGGCAGGAGCAGAAAATAAACTAATTAATATGAGTGCTTGATGGGATGCCTCTATGCATGGGGATTACTGTTTTTTTCCTTTTCCTAAATCATGCATAAATTTGAGATGTAATTTGAGTTTTTGTCAAAGTAAGTAATGACGTCTTCTGGTTGGCTTTTTCTTTTTAAACTCCATGTTTGTATTCATGATATAAAAACATGATTGTATTGGTCAAGATCAGACTTAAAACAAAAGAATAGTCTCAAATTAGCATAGCGTGTCTTAATGTATTGCTACAATGCTATAATCAGTAACATGAATCTTGTTTACCTAAAGAGAAATACTTTATGTTTAGATTTTTTTTATAGTGATCAACACATTAGGTCAAATTTGAAAATTAAAGCTTAAGCAAAATGTCCTTTGAGGGTTCTTCAATTTATATTACCCTGGATTTTTAAGTGTATCTTCACTTTTGCCAGGCTCTAACTTTCAGGATAAGGAATTTAGATTTTTTCATGAAACTATAATTTGCTTAAATGTATACTGCTGGATATTCTACCAAAAACGTGTGTTATACTGGTTAATAATCATTGTAGTGTCTACTACCATAAAGGGATACTAAGGCAATACTTATTGCCTTTTATACTTAATTTGTTTTCTAACTACAAATCTCTGAGGATTCTGGCAGTCAGAGTTAGACTAAAGAAATGTGGATAGGAATAAATAAATTTTATTTTGACAAGTAGTTTCTCTGCTGGAAAATATAAGTTTCAACTGATGGAGAATTTATAGTTTTTATGCTCAGTAAGCCATTTGGGTTTTGCACCATTGACAGAGCAATACCAGAGAATTTTCCCAAGTTGTCTGTAGTTACCGCTTACCTCTGAGCATGAAGGATCCACATTTTTTTACTTTTCCCCTGCTTTAAACCTTTTGATTTTGGCAGCTATAGTGGATAGGAATCTCTGTTTCTCTATAGAGATGGTTTCACTTGATGTAAAATACTTAGTTAGGTATTCACTGTGCCTGAGAAAATGTGAGCATGACAACATACAGCTGGACTACATCACGTACTATAATGACTGTATTTTGCCGTGCATTAGGAAGTTGTTTAGGGAAGCCAACCAGTCAACTGTTTTGCAAAATGGATTAGAGCAACATCTTGAAACTTTTTACTGGTATCTGCCATTAGTCAGCAATAATGAACTTGTATTATTTTATTTTGGCAATGATTACACTAAAAAGTAATTTTACTAGATAAAAGCAAGTTTTATTTCTCATACCACTGTACGAGTTCCTAGGAGATGAGAAGATCTGGGTAGGAGTCCCTGCTGCAGTTACTGTTGTATTCAATACATAGGCTGAACAGGGTAATCACTTACACCAGGCTTATGCTGAAATCCCCTGTATCCTTATGGTTTGGGGATCCTTGAGGAACATCATATTTCCTCCAAAAGTGGAGATAACTGAATCTGAGCTTCTAAAGCTAGGTGAACACCAGAAGCCGCAAGTTACTAGATAAAAAGAAGCGTAGTCTGTCTTCCCAACTGATGCCAAAGTACCATCTTTCTTACTTTTCATTTGTTATATTTTCTCCAAATCGAAATGTCTAAATGAACAAAAAAAAAATATATATATCCAAAACCCAAACAAAAAACCTCTTCAAAGGAACTACTTTTTAAAAAAGAAAAATGTGTGGAACAAGTAAATCAAAGCTGATTATTTTTTTTCCTCTCTCAATTTGATAGTTGAACTGGTAAAAGCAAAAGTAATTTTCTTGTGCCATGATAAATGTGAGACTTTCTTTGACCTTTAAGGTGTGTCTTCCCTTTCTAGCTAGAATAAGTAATGTTTTGTCATGTTCTTCCATAGAAATAATAACAGCAATTGGAAGGGTTATAAAGTTGTAGTAGCAGCAGCAATCATTCTTTCCCTGTGAAAAGCTAACACAAGGAGGAGGGGAAGTCTTGTAGTACTTACCCTGTCCGTAGCTACTCTGCAGTGGGTGAGATGGTAAACAAGCTGGGTTCACTCCACACTGTCCCTTCTCCCACCCCTTACTGGCACCTTGGCTAGAAACTGCAGTGTAAAAGTGTCCCAAGGGCTCAAGTCAGTGATACTGAGCAGAATCTGTACCAGGTCTGGTTCCTCCCCAAGGTACTGAATTGAGAAGAAAAAAAAAACAGTGCTAAAAATTAGTTTTAGCAAGGTTGAAACATGCCTGTTTGTAGAAAATCTTGGTGGTATTTTGTTGCCTAACTCTTTCATCCATTCTGGAAAAAGAATACACGGTAAGGTCCTTAAACACCTGATGTTATTTGTTACTGCTGCAGGCAAGGAGGATGGAGAACATGTAGCAGAATTTTGTGGGTTTTTGCTGTTAGCTTCAGTTTTGTTGAATTCTCAAGAGACTGTGGCTTAGAATCATAGGATCATAGAACCATTTAGGTTGAAAAAGTCCTTTAAGATCATCAAGTCCAACTGTTAAACCAACACTACCAAGTCCACCAGTAAACGTTGTCTCTAAGCACCATATCTACACATCTTTTAAATACCTCCAGGGATGGTGACTTAATGGCACAACTTGACGACATTTCCTCTCATCCTATCACTTGCTGCTTGGGAAAAGAGACCGACCCCCACCTCTCTACAACCTCCTTTCAGGTAGTTGTAGAGAGGGATAAGGTCTCCCCTCAGCCTCCTTTTCTCCAGGCTAAACAACCCCAGTTTCCCCAGCCGCTCCTCATAAGACTTGGACTCTAGATCCTTCACCAGCTTTGTTGCCCTTCTCTGGACACGCTCCAGCACCTCAGTGTCTCTCTTGTAGTGAGGGGCCCAAAACCGAACACGGTATTTGAGGTGTAGCCTCACTGGTGTCAAGTGCAGGGAGTACCATCACTTCCCTGGTCCTGCTGGCCACATTATTCCTGATACAAGCCAGGATGCTGCTGGCCTTCTTGGCCACCTGGGCACACTGCCAGTTTGTACTCAGCTGGCTGTTGACCAACACCTCCAGGTCCTTTTCTGCTGATTCCAACTTAGCTGATTTCAGCAGATGAGTGCAATGGAAATGTAACTGTGACAGCAAAGGCGTTCATACTATACTTTGGCCTGCTTTAAAAATGATTTGGTGAAGGCAGGGGTCCTACCAACATCTGTCTTTATTGGATTAAAGTATCCTATTTCTGGTGTTTCTGCAGGTGTTCCTTCTACAGCTTCCTTATGTCCTGCTACTTCAAAGGCTTTTGTATCAACAAACTGACATTGTAAACTGAGGTTTTATTTCTCAATGAATTTTTGGTGCATGTGTTATTTGCCATTTTAAGTTATCTGAAATTTCTTTTTGTTATGGAAATCTGAAAGTGATAGTTCACATGCTTTCATAAAAATGTAGTTAGTTAACATGTTTAAAGCCTTTTGAGATACTCTGCATTTCCCTGTTCCTCATAACTTTCTTTTCCATTTTAATGTATCCTTGTAAGTAATGTTTTCTACTACTCAGAGAGATCTTAATTTTGTTTTGCATTCTGATCTGATTTGATTTACTTGCATATGTGTGAAGAAAATATTAGCCTTAGTTTATCCCATGCTAAACTTCTGTAGAAAGATAGCTGACTTCTTAAATATTTTTCAATATATTTTTATATAATTAATCTTGATCTTCATGAAGAAAATAGTAGATTTAGTTAGATTTACTGTTCTGTCAGCTGCAGAATCATATGGTTATCATCTTTCACTCCGGTTAATGATGTTTTTTGATATCCGCATTGGTATAAGCGCAGATCAGATCTCTTTCATATAAAATAGCACAGGATTTATTGCAAACTAAATGGGAAAAGGACATGAATGCTGGAAATTTGTTTTAATGGATCAATTATCTATAACAGGTTTATTTTAAATAGGTGAAGGGTTGTGGTCTTCCTTTCAGGTCTTTGCTCATGCATTACTCTTCACATGTGTGAAAGAAACCAGCTGCCTTTAGGCTACCTGAACTGCTGCTGATTTTGCTGGTATATCCCACTCCCATCAGCTCTGCTTTCTTAGCTGAAAGTGATGGCGTCTCAGTCAATCACTGTATTCTATTTCTAGAGCAATCGCCATATTTATTCCTTACCGTTACACTGTGCCTTACTGCAACACAAATAGAGAGATATTCCACTTGAGGATTATAGACCCACCATTCCACTAAAAGATGGAAATTTCCATCCAAAGTGTGCTCTTTTTCTTTCTGTTTTTAACTTATCTATAATAGTTTTCACTGAAGTGGGGTTTTGTTCAGGATTAGTGGCCATATGATTTGTTGGAATAACCTCCTGACCATTTGACTAAAAGTAGGTTTAGAAAAACAATACTTTGTAAGAAAGAACATTGAATTCAGAAGGTGATATATACACAGTTCTGTAAGAATCTTTAAATAGGGATTAAACTGCAAAATATATGAAATTTGATTGTGTTTTTCATTTGATACTGGGAAGAGCAGATAACTCTGCGCCGACACTACAGTAGAACCTGTGGGAAGAATCACTGGAAAATGTGTGCGAGGTTTATTTTATTCACTTATAGTAAAAAAGGGCTAAAGCTGGCCTTTTCGGTTTCTCTGTGCTGTTTATTTTTCTGTTTTAGTGCTGTATACTCATTTTTAATCTGAGACACTCTGAGCATCTTCTTTGTGTCTTAAACACACATCTGCAAATATGTGAATACACAGACAAATTTCTCTATATATACCTGTCAACCTAATTGAATATTAAAACTTGATAAATGCTTGTTCAAAAAATAACTTATGGTTATTTACTTAGTTTTTGAAGACAGTAAATTTCCATATAATATTTAAAATTAACTGATGTAAAAATGAGAAATTCCTTTTAAATAAGGGGTGGTATATGCAAATATATTTTTCTGATACTGATTTGAAAGTTTTCCATTGCAGACTTCAATTTTCTTTTTAATCTTAAAAGGATTAATGATACAGTGAGTTGTCTTCAATTGATAATTAGAGAAAAATCATCAGTACTCAAGAAAACTCATCTAGTAGGAGTTAAATGCTTTTCATTACAGTGTAGCTGTTCTGAATTTTCCTGCAGTGAGGAACTTTTCCTGCAGTGAATCTACTCAGCCTCTGTTTTTTCATTTTAGTATTTTTAAGTATATGATCAGAAGTACTTAAAATTTTAATATTCAGAGTCTCAAGATACCTTTTCTGTTCTGGAAGACATAGCTCTTCAGAGGAGTTGTAATTAATCCCTATTTTATGGAGCTTCTAAAATTGGCAAAACCCACTAATTTATTTGTTCCTCTCATGGAACATCTCAGGCAATACCTCACTCTTCTGTTTTGAAGGCACTGGGGATGAAAACAGGATATGCATATGGGAAAGAGAAAGAAACTTCCATCTCCTGCAGAACATATATACCTTTGGAACATTTCAGATATAAAATGAAAATATTCCCATCATAAAACTTGAGGGGAAAATATTTATTTCAGAACACGGTTCTGAGACTATGGTCTTGTCATGTAGTATTACTGCAGATAAAGTTAATGTCAAGTTAGTTTGCTAACATGCATAGCCCAGGTGACCAGAATGTGTCACAGGTGACAAGGAATGTAGAATTTATCTAGTCCTAGCAACAAAGACTGATTTTCATTTTTTTAAAAATATTATACTATGTTTTCTGTCATTGCTGTTGAGAATGGAGACATCTTTTCTTACTTGTGAACAACTATAGGATTTTTATTATGTCTAGCTTTTAAAGCTGACTGAGCAATTAATTAACTGAAATTCCATGAAAGAGGAGAAATTCAATATTGTTAAAAAGCTATCTCTGAAAATAGGAGTGCTTACCAATTCTACCTTGCATAAAAATACAAAGTAATTAGGAGAATGAGTGGGATAGGAAAGGGAGGAAGGAAGTTTTTCTAATACATTCTTAATGATTTTTTCCTTTCCTTTTTAATACTTTCTTGAAAATGGAGGTGGGTGTCATTTACCTACTTAAGTGGCCTGCTAATTACCGTTGAGGGTTTGATTTGGCCATTCAGCCATCAAATGGACACCACTCAACAGTAATTTCACTGTTAACAAAGCCTAATTTTTTCATGACAATTACTAAGAAGATGCACGGTCTTGAGACATTTTTCTTGCTATATCCCCACATCATTTACGAGGTCTTACTTTCTCTGATATTGAGCTATTATGCTAAGATACTACTGTAACACCTTAGGTAGGCTTGTCAAGACAAATACATCATTAATTTAATATTGTAGACTGCTGGAATTAGGACTAGTATAGCCCTAACACAGAGTATGTAGTTTCCTTCTTAACCTGTAGTTAGAAGTTTGACTGGTAAGTTTTACTTCACTGAATGTTTTGTAAATGTCAGTGACAACTCCAAATCTGTCTGGTTAAATGAGAAAAATGCATTAAATAAATTTGGTTGTGACTTTTACTTAGTTGCAACAGAAATTAATTTTAACCTTTAACTTACACTTTATATGTTCTGGTTCAGGTCTAACTTTAGTAGGAGACATATCTCTGTCTAAACAGGAACAAACATTATGAGTTGTTTGAAAAGTAGAACTAATTGTACTTCCTTGCTGTTATGCCTTTGTGTGACTTATGAATGTTACTTTCTAGGTTGTATGAAAGTCTTGCTTGAAAACCCAGAGCTTGTCTTGGACCGAAACAGATCAGTTTTAGTATTAAGTACATCTCTAATACTAACAATAGCCTGTTTGTGCAGACTGGGCTTTCAGTTCCGTCCATATCCTTCATCAAGCATGGGGAACTGAAGTTATTTAAAGTGATGGTTATTAAGTACCAGAATGTACCTATTTTTGTTGTTGCTTTTTGTGTGTATGTGTTTGATATGAATTCAACTTAAACTAAGTAAACTTTAATGAAGGAATACTTTGGAGCCTAGTTTGTCTATGCCTTCGAAGGGTTTACTGTCTTCATAAAATCTAGCCATAGTACTAAATACATGCCAAATTTTTTGGTTTTCTTCCTGTATGTATGTGTGCATGTACAAAACAACCATGGACTTAATGGACTCATATAGACCTATCCTGGGATATGGATATTTTTTTAGAAGGAAAAAAACCTGCATTTTTTAATGCAGTATAATTTACTTCCAGCCTTGGTGATAGGTTATTCTCTATTACAACATATAAACTGACTTTAATGTTTAACTTTGTAAGGTAAGAATAATAACCGCAGTAGGTCTTAAACAAAATGCTACTTTTAAGAGCTTAAAAAGAGAAATGTAAAAAATTTAAAAAGAAAAAAATGAAAGAGCTAGCTATGAGTTATGTGCTGCCTTGGCTGAGTGATTGCTTCAAGGGTAGCCAGCAAAGCTATGCGAGAGGGGAATAGCAGCTGGAAACTCTCTCACTAGACTCCATGTGTAAATTTTGGTATGTGATAGGGTGACTGTCTTCCAAAACTGCAAGCTCAAGCATACTAAAATACTGTTAGGCTTTGTGATCAAGATTAAAAAAAAAAAATCCTGTTTCTTTAGTTTGTTCTAGTTGTCAGACAAAAAAAAAAAAAATCATCACTCTATTTTTTAACCTTTGTGTAATACCCGCTCCTTATTTTCAACACTATTACTTTTATAGTTCTACAAGTTTCACTCTCCAGTATCCTGTAATTATAGGTCAGGTTGGTTTTCAATTGGTGTTAAGAGTATCTGCATACATTTTTTGATGTAGTTGGGGCTTCTTCCAGTTCTTTCTTTGCATTATTTAATTACATACACAGATACTGCACTTCTGTATTTGAGTGTTTTTCCTCAATTTTTTTTACTACTTTGTTCTCCAGATCATCATATTTAAGGAAGGCAATGCTCTGCTCTTTTTTTGCCTTTGTGATAACACATTTTTAGGAAAAATATTTTTGTCCCTTGTTCCTTGCACTGGTCCATGCCATCTTTCAGTACTGAGTCACAAGGATCACTTTTAGGGATCTGCAAAAGATATATACACATACATATATTTATTTATATTTTTTTTATTATTTATTCTTTTAAAAATATCTATGATTTCTTACATTTGCTAAAAAGCTTTAATCCCTTCTGCTGGTATGACATCCTGAAAAAAGGCTTTACCAGTATGTTGTTGTTTTCTGCTTTGGACAAGATGGCTGAGAGGAGATGGCAAGTTAAGTCAGTTTCAGTATAAGGTTAAAAAAAGAGGACACATCAAAAGACTTTCAAGATTAGGAGATAGTATGAAACTCTGATTTTCTTACTTCCATGATGCTCAGGCTTTATTCAGATTTTTGTTCTTAAACAGGGAAAATTGACTTTAACAGAGCACTATGTTGTGATGTAGTGGATGGTGAGTAGCTTACATTTAGGGCAAATTCAAATCATCTTCCTTTACACAAATTTGGACTTGTATTTCATTTATTAGCTTAGTTCCGAAGCAGTTCAGGACAACAAGTTGTGAAGTCCTATTTATTGGTGTGAAACTTTGCTAACTATTCTTTAGACTCTTTCTATTTACAGAACAGGTTACGTTTATTGTAGTCTACTTTGTTATTCTAATAAGTATGCCTCTAACCAAACAGGGTGAAATTCTGGCTCCTTTAAAAGCAGCAGCTCTTCTTTTACCAAATATTTCATTGTTCCCAGAGTTTTGATTGGTGTCTTGAATGTAAGTTTTAAAAGAAGGTGATATATAACCCTGAACTACTGTATCTTGTAGTTAACATTTGTGTCCCTGATTTGACATGACATGCTGTGATGAAATTTTACTTGAAAATGATTTCGCTACAAAAAATATTTATAAAGGAAAAAAAAGAAGAGAACCAGAAAAGAACAGTAGTGTATACACAAGATACAGGCAGAGAAATTATTTCTTATTATACTGATAAGCCATTATTATTCAATGTTTTCTTCCTGTATGGCTTGAGGATGCTTATTGACTGGTATGAACACTGGACTGAATGCATGCATGCATGTGATGATGCATCACAGGGAGCAGAGGTGAATACAAAAAAAGTATTTCATTTTCTGGGAAGACTGTGGAAAGTTTGATGTATTTTTCTACCAGTCTGAATGACCTTCTACCTATCTTAACTCCACAATTTTTTAGAGTTAACAGCAACAAGCCAAAAAACCTTTGCTTCAGGCAAGCCTATGGGATAGGCTGTCCTGGAGCTATGCAATCTGGAAATTTCAGTGCCAGTGAAGACCTTTAGGGCATCCAGAGGTAATAAGCCCTTTATCAGGCTCACAGGTACTGCTCAGCATGGCAAATAAAATGATTAGGAGCTCAGAGCAACCTAGGGTCTTCAGCGGGTCACAGCTGGATTACTAGAAAAAAAAATAAATCGGAGCGACTAACATTTTTCTGGATTTCACTGAATGTGGCCGAAACCAGACTGGCTTAGAGGAAGCTCTTATCTTGGGTGAACCAACAGGTTTTTGTAGGTAGAGCAAGGTGTGTGATTTTTTTTTTTTTGTGGCTAGCTCTATTTTGAGCTAAAAGGCAACAAATGTGCTCCTGTAGTTGGAACACTCATTGAAAAACACATTTCTGAGGGTGGAATCCACCTACAATTGGTTAGTAATTTTTTTATCTTTTTGGAGTTCCTGAAAATCTGCCTCAGCTCACTTTGCACTCCCTGTTGTTGTGAAAGTCCAAGTGATGGAAGTGATGGTAATTCCAAAGTAACAAAGAAATTCTGTTAAAGATTGGTATAAAAGGAATCATCCAGGACAAAAAAAAAACAAAAAACAAAAAAAAAAAACAAAACAAAACAAAAAAAAACCCAAACAAAACAAAACCAACAGAGAGACAATTTTAAAAGTAAGAAAAAAGTCGTCTATTTCAGCAACCACAAGGTAATAAGCAATTCCATTGGGGCTTTCAGTATCAAGAAAATTTTTTGGTGTCCTTTAAATCATGCAATGCCAAGCCCTCACTTCCTCCCAGGGAAATAGCCAAATTCTGCTTGAGACATTGCTTTTCATCATAAAGTGGAAATCTTCATGCTGAGAATTGAGTCCTTGGGTTTGGTCCCATCTCTAACATCCATGCATCTCAGCAGGAGGGGTCAGCAGTCTTTTAGCTTCTTAAAGAGTCCTCTATGCTCTATCAAAGGTGCATCATACAAGCTTTTTTCCCTTCACAATGTCGTAACTCAAGGATAGTCCTCCCTGGTGACGGAAAGGTTATCTTATGCTATGATGATGAATATGAAATGAATCTGCCACTGTCCATCCAGTTAGATGAATATGATGTTTGATGCATAACTTCAGCTGTTGATGTTAGGAAGAATAAGCTACGCTTTGAGCAAAAGCTGCTACTCTGCTTCAACCACAGTTTGCATTACATTTTACTCATTAAAACAATGAATCTACTGTACCAAGGAACAAAATNGGAAAATTTAAAAAAAAAAAAAAAAAAAAAAGCCCTAAAGAATTGAAGGAAATGATGATATTCGGATTCTGCAGTCAGTTTTCAATATTGTATCTTCAGGAAGAACACAGGTGATGGATATTGTAGAAGTGCAAGGGAAACTGTGTAGGTGAACTCTGTAATTACCAGCCTCTCTAATTTAATTAACTCATAGTATATTTATTTGCTTTAAAAATTTTATTTAATTTTGGTTTGGTTTGGTTTTTTTAGTAATTGAATTCTCATTGGCTAGTAAAGAAAACAAAATCTCACTTTGATAACGGGCAAACTCAGTAACTGTCTATTGCCAGATCTGGGACAGATGATAGTCTCTCTTGGTTGAATAGGTTTTTTTAAAGTCTGGGGGCTAATGATTAGTGTGAGAGATTGTAGAGTTACTATTTGGTGTCAAATGATTTTCAGTTTTTTGTAAACTAATACATTAGTGAGTACTTTCCCAAAAGGTTAAAATAATTCAGTGGTTTTATTAGTGTTGATTAGTTAGAGTCCTTTCATGTCTGTTATAGTGGAGTACAATATATATTGCCCTCTGTTCTGTATTCACAATATTGAAAACCTTTTGGCCCGAAGAGTATTGATCGTCTAAACAATGTACTTTAGGTGAGTATTCATAACTATTTATTTTTACAAATCATTTATTGTGAATTTATTCCACAGTGGTCTTGAAAATTGTTTGCTGCAAGTATAGTTTTTCTTTTAAGCTTAGAATTGCCATAGCGAGGGCGACGAGTGTCTGTCTAGCCCAAAAACTTGTCCCCAGCCATACCCAGTTGCAGATGCTAGGCAAAGCATGTAATACCACAGTAAACCAGAGAAGCCCTTCCCCCTTCGGTTTCCAGCAATGAGCAAATTAATGACTTTATTAGTCAGAGGCTACATCAAACTACTGTATTTAGTGGCTGTAAATTGATATCTCTTCCATGAACTTATCTCATCCTCTTATGAATTCATTTATACTTTTGGTCTCTTGTGAGCTGCACTATTTAATCACATTTTCTGTGGAGAATGTAATTCCTTCTGATGATTTTGAATTGCTGACTGTGGTAGTATCACGAGTTTCTTCTTCTGTTCTATGAAAAATAAGGAATAACTGTTCACTATTTAACTTTATATTGGCCATGATTTCAAGGCATCTGTTCAATCCCTCCACAGTCGCTTTTTTTTTTCCCTCCAAAGCTAAAGAATTGCAATTTGTTGAATCATTTCTAAATACAGAAGCTGTTCTGTATCTTGCTATTCAGTTGCCCTTTCCCAGCTTCCCCCCCCCCCCGCAATTTCTACTTGGCCTGTTTTGGGAAAGAATGACCAGAACTATGTGCAGTATTGATGGCAGGGGATGTTGTGCTCTATGGATTTTGATATTAGCACAGTTGGGATATTTTTTTCCTTTTTCCTTGTTTACTGGTAGCTCCTCACATCTTACTTGCCTTCTTGAGCTCAGCTGAACAATTGCTACACTGAGCAGGATGAGAAACTTTTCCTTTTTTGTTTAAAAGATAAATTGCTTCTGATACAGTCAAGTTTGATGAAATTCTGTTAACTTTCAGAGAAAAGCCTTGTGTCAGGGAAATACAAAGTGTAAAGGTTTCTCAGCAGGTAGAACTGCATGTCTTATTCCAAAGAGAGATATTAAAAAGAGAGAGGAAGAAGTGAGTATAAATTAAAAAACAACAAAACTCTGCAGTCAAACAGAATTTGACTTGCAGCTTAACATTCAGTGGTATGGGGTTACAAGCAAATTGTACTGAAAACCTGAGCAATTTACTGAAATCCTTCATAATTTTGGGCAGGGATATGAGGCAACAGGCTAGATAAGAATTAATGCCTACTGTATAAATCACTGTTATGTATAGCAGTGCATACGAGAGAGTAGTGTTTTGTTTCCTTTGGCCTTGGGAGACCATTGGGATTTTGACACTAGCATGTTTACATGCTTCCACATAATCAATGGAAAAAAGTGGGCTCATTACCACTATAATGGGACAAAATACTATCTGTCCTCCACTGAATATTACATTTGAATCATGTGGCTGACTGGTTCAGCTCCATGAGAAGAATTTATGTCTGTTTTCAAAAGGAAGGGAGAAGAGATGGGAAGGAAAGAGAAAATGAAAGAAGACAAGAAGGAAACGTGGATACAGTGAGGGATATTTAGTACAGTAGATATTTTATTGTGCTTACTCTAAACCCAGCAACTTTACACAGCTGCTAAAACCACAAATGAATTCATGAAATTCTCTAAAAATGTGTCCATTTTTCATGGTGACTGGGGCTCTTCTGCATGCCTCCTGCCTGTACTTCTGAGACACCTGAGAGTGTTCAGGTGCATCCTTCCGATTTTAGGTATAAGCCTAAAGGTAAAAGCCCCCCCTGTGTAGGGGACATAACACCTTTCTAGGAAATGGCACACACAGCGCACAGTGGGGTCACAAGTAAATTATATATTCTGATAATTAGTAGGTTTGCATAAATATCCAAATAATAATTTTGAACTCCTTGTTACTTCAGCATGCATGCATATATATGTTCTTTCCTTAAAGTAATCTAGAAAACATAAGGATCAGAGAAATACACTCTGCCATCTCCAGAACGATTATTGTTAAATAGGTACAAAACCCCTTCTGGTTGGATTTAATTTTTTCTTGTTCATTTACAACTTTCTTTTTTTCAATACTAAGGAAGAAAGAAATGTGGAGATATTGGATAGAATTTGATATCAGGGTTAAGAATGAGAAATACAATTAAGTTATACATATATATACAGAAGTACAAATTTTTTTTCATTTCTCTTGTCTTTGTGTATTGATCTTTGATTCTAGCCTTCAAGTGCAGCTGAAGCTTAAAAATGATGTCCTATTTAAAGTCTTCCTATATTTGCCTTCAATTTTTACTTAGAGAATCATAGGATACCTTTTTCTTGATGAAAATAGCTTTAGTTAGGATGTTTCAGCTCTTACCATTATTAGAAAATAAAAGAATGGATTTTGTACACCTGACTGGAACGTTGTTTGAGAGAAGATGGGCTCTTTTGTGGCCAGGGATTTAACTTCAGATAGGTATGACAGAAGTAAATTCAAGAACACAACTAGTTTGGTTATGGGCTTGAAAGGTTTCATATGAATCACAGTGCATCTTGAAGCATCAGAAAATTTGCCCAGATTAAAAGAACAGAACATGTGAAACTTTATAAATATACACAGTTCAGAAACTGGAGGAGGGGTCAGGAACAAGAGACTTCGTTTCTGGTAAATCACTTGCAGGGAAGAAATTCGGATGTATGCTGTTCTCTTAAGCTAGCATCAGAATTCAAACGCACTGTGTTTGAATAGAAACTAAATGCTGTTGAAGTGCTGTGTAATTACTTTTCATTCTCAAATCTGAAGTGTTGTTATGCAGTGCATCATGAAATTAATTACTATTACTAAATTAGTACAGTATGAAAGTATGAAAATGTGTATATATAGTCAGCAGCCTGTAAGATTGCTAAGGAGAATCTTTATTTTAATACCTCGGTAGAACACCAAAAAGTAGAATCATCAAATGATAAGCATGTGACTGAGAATGAAATGAAACAGATTTCTTAATCTCTTTTAAATAAAGCTAGCAGAAAGACTTAATGTCTGATAAATTTGTTTATCTCTGCAAGTACAGCTGTTGAATGTCGTAATTCTTCATTTGAAAAGAAAGTGTCTGTGGTAAATTAATAAAGTCTTGATATACAAGTGTAATGACCAGGGTTTTTTCCTATTCCTTTATGCAACTTAACTTCACTTTCACCTCTTCTGGAAAACAACTTACAATTTAATTATTACAGAAAGTCAAGAGGATTACTTAATGGAAGAAATAAATCAGCAATGTTATTAGAGCATGAAATCAAGTATATTGAATGTAAAACAGGACCCCTATATTATGTTTAGCTCACATGAGTAGGCTTATTTAAGTCAATGGAAAGATATGCATAAATAATACTTTTCAGAATTAAGTCCTTGAATAACTGTTTGTAGTATCTGGACATAATAGACACACAGAAAATTCAATTGTATAATAGAAATGTTCACTGGTCCCTTGTTATTTTCTTAATGTTTAACTTGGTTTGTTTGAGCTGGTTAAATCTTCCTGTATAATATTCAGAAAATTACCTAAGCCTTTGCTTAAGTCAGTCTTTACTGATAAACTCAAGAACTGCTGGGTTTGCCTGCACCGGATAGACATTTTTGGATGTGTTCTTATTTATGCATCCCAGTAAGGACTGTGGATGAGGGGCAAAAAGCCAGTAGTAAGTCAGATGTTTCCTGAGTAAAGTAACGTATTTAAGAAGAACAGGAGAAAGCCATACATTACATATTTGGAGCTAGATTCATGAGGAAATACTTTCATTAATTCTGTAAGTGTGTTTGTAATGAAGCAAATATGTACAAAGAGGAAAGTTGATTTGTTAGAATTTTAGAAGCTAATTACATAGGAAATTATATAAAACAAAAAAGGAAAAATGTTGGCTAATGAATTCTTTGTCCTAAACAGCTGCAAATTATTTAATAAAATGTATGTGCTCTGATACTCTTGCATTGCTAGCTACAGTAAGTAGCTACAGCTACTTAGTCCACAAATAGTCTTTTGTAAATCAATATACATATGTAAGTAGGACTGTGTTGTTCACCATGGAAAACAATTCTAGCAATAGAATGGCAACGAATGAATTGGCAATCTTTGTTTTACTCTATCTTGATTCCTTTGCTACAAAATTCTATTTCTGGTATGCAATAAGTCATTTCATAGTAGAGATATTTCACCTGGACTACAACAACATACTATAAGCCAGAAAGAAATTTTCAGATATATTGCTTTATTGACTTCCCACTGACTGGGATTAGAACTCCATATCGTCATTGAAAGGATCTGAAAAGAGATACTTGACTATTTTTCTTGGTTAAAAATAAGATATAAACAAATGAGGTAGGGAGTGGAAAGCTGTTTCTCATATTAAGGAAAGGTGTGGTGCAAATATATTTATCTCTGTTTATCATATTACTCACTTTTTCATAAGGTTCAGTTTGTTTACAATAGTTTATTACTATTTTAGCATATTTAGTATATTTCAGTAATTTTTTTAAAGCATCGGGATATAAAACTTAACAGACAGTTGAGACTGATATAGAAGGTTGTGCTTAGCACTTAAAGTTTAGCAGATTCTGATTGTTTCTCAGTGTTTTAACAGTACTTTTTTCCACTGCTGTATTTCAGGTAGAAATGGACATAAATTCTGCAGTTTTTAAGGAACTAAGAGACTGAGATTTATAGTTAATACATGGGATAAAAATTTCTGTGTATATGTAAAGACTTTACTGAAGTAAAGACTTTTTTTTTCTGTAGTACACTTTGCTCTGTTCTGGTGTCTATGAGTTGGGTAGTTAGCTGGAAGGAAACCTATAACTTGTTCTTCCTTTAGATAATTTATAGTAATTATATCTAAAACCCAGCATGAAAGTTATTTTTTGCAAATAATAAGCTGGCAGAGTTCAAACCATTTGATCCTAGTACATTTTTTTGTATTTTTAGATGGCTTTGCTGCAATATTAATGCTTCCCTTGATTGTGTAATAGTGGACCATTATCCCATATATTTCCATGGCTTTTGTTAAGAGAGGTCAGAAGTTTGATTTATTTTTTTTTTCCCTGATGTTATATGTCTACAGTGAAAAGACTATACCATGCAAGTTATCATAGGCTATTTTTATAGTCAGTGAAGAAAAACAGACCATGATTCATCTGACCCGTTTCAGCCATTTATTTAGAGTTAGATAAATTGTGCCCAGAGGTTACATTTTTCCATTTTCTAAAGTGAACTTAGATTACTAGCTTAAATAGACATGTCTGTACTGTTAAAACTGAAACTCATTGAAGTGAAACCAGGATTTCTTCATGTTCAGTGATACCATGTAAGCACGAGTTAATGTGTGGTAATGCACCAGCACTGTGCAGTACAAAGTTTCCCCTTTTCCTTGACTAGTTATCCACCTTTTTTCATATGTAAACAAGAGGACAAATTGGCGAACTAAGAGATGGTATTTTTAGGAAAAGGGGTTGTTGGCCCCTGTATGGATGACTTGAAAGGATTTCACCCATGTAAATCAAACTTAGTTGTCCACTAGACTTTTCAGAGGAAGACGTCTTCATTTAGAAAATGTGCAGAATAGCTTTACTGTTTGCAAAATTCCAGTTCTATGGAGAATTGTTTCCAGTGTGCCTTATGGTGTAAAATTTTCACATAGGATACCTGTAGTGACTGTGTTGACAAAGACTATCATTGCACTTGCATGTGGCAGACAGAAGTATGAAAATGTGGTTTGGGGAATAGGGATGAAGGAGAAAATCTGTCTGTGTAAGCATGTACTCTGCTCTGTACCCTCTGTGCTTACCTTCAAAGTGGTTATTTTGCCTTTATCTATTAAGGTTGAAGAAGAATTTAGGCCCATTCCAATTAAGAGCTTGAACACGCACCAAAATGATCAAAGATGTGGAAGTCTGAAGAGAACTCTCAAGAACAGTAATGAAACAGTGTGGGTCCTGCTTTGCAGGGCAGATAAGTGACACAATGCATTCCTTCATGACAGTAAACTCCTGTATATATTTACACTTTCTTTAATTTATTCTGCTCAGGACATGACTGTCTATCAGTTTTGTGTCAAAATTGCCGTAGGCTGTCTGAAGGTGTATGAGTAATTTCTGAGTTTTGCGTTAGGGGGGGGGAAAGGCAAAATCTAAACAAATATGCTGCAGTATAAAGGGTGTGTGTGAGGGAAGGAAAATCAGAAAGATAGAAATGTTGAGGAAGGAGTTTGTTCATATGCCCTTCCAAGTCTTTATTGCATAAACACTAATAAAATGAATTAATAGGAAGAAAAATTCCCAAACCTATAGAGTATGTGCTGAGAAGAAGGGAATATTTACTTACACTAATGTAATTTACTTTTGAGGTCAGCAATTAACAACTGAGCATAGTTAATTGGAAGCAAGCCTGTTTGCATTACAGGTTCCAAACTACTTTCCAGGGACGTATGGAAAAAAAAGACCATAGCTGATTGCAAATCCTCTTGTAATACTCCATTGTGAATTGGTTCTTTCAATACTTGTAATAATACCTCTCATTTTCCCCAAAATGTTCTAAGCATTTACAAAACATGAAATATCGTCAACTTTGATATGCTTGAGTCCAAAAATGAGGAATAAAATTATTATTATAAAATCTGAGATTGGCATTTAAAGTGTTGTTTCAGACAGCCAGGTGCGGCAAGGAGGAATTCAGATAGAGTCAACTGTGATGCTGTGGTAGCACAGATAACAGGTCAGTGCAAAGCACACGTTTGATTGGAAAAGGGTCAAATTTGCAGAAAGCTTAAATGACTGTATTTGAGTCCTGAACCACAGAAGGAGTGAGCAAATCAGGCAGATGAGCTTGGATTAGTTGAGATAAACTGTCTCTGGGATGCTCTATGGCAGCTGTGGCCGAAGTATCTTGAAATGAAGATCATGCAGATCAGAAACATTCAAATTTGGAATTTAACTTTGACTGCCTATAGACTATAGGGACTGAATGCATGCCATCAATAATGGTTGGAACCTACATGAAAGCAAATAAAATTGCTGTGGTAGAAGGTGATGCACAAAAACAGACTGTCTTGACAAAATGTGACAGAGTTGAATGACCGTTAAATAAGACCACAGTCCTGATTTTCAGAACTGAGCTGCCCATGTCTCAACAAAAATATTTGGTTGTTGAACAATGGGAAAGAAAGGAAAGATGAGACTAAATATTGTGAATGACTAAACTAAAACTATACAAAAGGGCGGTTTAGTCATGAATTTACTACATTAAGTTCCTATAAAAATTGAGGAAAATCTCAATTTTAATGTGTTTTGACAATGTACCACGTTCAGTTGAATATTGTACTATAATTTTGTAGTAGAAAATCCTGTCCTTGTACATGTGTGCAACTACCGTTGCCTTCTGTGTACTCCAGCATGTCTATAGAAGGAGGTGGTGCCATCACTGTGGTATAATATTGACATTTCATGATGCACAGATGTGTATATTCCCAAACACAGCACAAAATTTTTATCATTGTGGGGTCTGAAGGATGAAACTGGTGAATTCCTGGAATCATAGGGTCCAATAGAGACAGAATTTAGGCTTTTTGAACTACTTTTGAGTTGGCTCCCAGGCATGCAAAATATCTTAATTTTTTTTTTCCTTGAAGCTAATTAAACTGTTATTTGTGGGGTATAGAATACGGGAGAAGATTTGTTGCTGATATCACTACTTGTGAAGGTTCTAGGAGCATATATTTTTTTCTTGGTGAAACAGAGTGTGTGTGTGTGTTAGTATACTGGCAGACTTTAGATGTAAAAACCTGATCCTATTTAATTAACAAAGTTTTTATGTGCTTTAAAAATAAATATTTGATTTTAAATCTTGCCATATTTAAACTTTCTTGGACAATAAAAACCCTGATGTTGCATTATGCTCTTCCTCATAATCTGTATTTCCTTGTATGGTACTGATTCACTAGGTATGTCTTTCTACCGTGCATTGCAAGAAAAAAGGAGACCTGATTGAAAGATAACTATGGGAATTAAATACATTTAGACTGGAAGCAGCAAATGTTCTGAGATCAGAATAAGAGAAATGTTTTTAATTATTTTATTTCAGTATTTATCAATCTTGTTTAAAAATAGGCCAACATAAATATGAATATATTTTTGTTATGTGATACAAACAATGATATAGTTTCTGGCAGTCTCCAGAAATTCCAGCAAAAATTTATTTTTCTTAGAATAACCTTTATTGGTCTATTTCAGTTCACATGAAGTCATTGAAGAGGTATTACAGAACTTCTAAACGCTTGCCACGTACTTGGGGATATTGTTCTTGGTATAATGTACAGCAGTCTCTCTTGAGAGTGCTGTACTTCACAGAGGGAACCAGAGGTGACATATATTCATCTCAGGACTTGGAAATCCTAAACATAGCCTAAAGTTATGTTTTCATCCACTCTTTTCATCCTCATTTCCCACAAATCTGGGAATTGGCTTCAGGATATAATAGTCAGGTAGCTGCTAAAACAAATTACCAGCTGAAGAAGTAGATGAAATTGATACTTAAAAACGGTATTTTTAGCAATCTTTGTTAAGACATGTTTAATTTTAGCTATACTGAAGCAAAGAAGGATCTAGGATCTGGGGAGAAAACAGAAGGAACTGACAGAATGAAAAGGGAAACTCACACCCGAGGTTAGTCTGCAGGTGAATGCAATTGTTCAAAAGATGTTAAATTAAAGAACGGTTCCCTCTCATGTGGCAGTACTTTGAATTCAGTTCCCAGAGTCACTCAAGCATGCAACAACGTCCAGCGTGTTGGAACCTGCTGCCTCCAAGTCCTCTGTCATCCCTTTCCTCTTCTCTCAGGCTTTATGCTTGGCTCTGATGCAGGAAAAAGTGCAGGTATCTATTGCCCTCTATCTGCCACTTGCTTTTTCACAGAGAAGTAGGTTATAAAACTGAAAAGCTAGGGATTCTGTGTTACAATATTCCAGGGAACTTAACTAGAGAGTCATACAGGCTGGTATAAATGAATGCCAGGTAAGGTTCACACTTAATCTAAAATGAGTTGGGAGTCTCAGAACTGGAGTATTACAAGCTAAGATGTACATGCTTTCTCTGAGCGCCAGTATCACTAGGTTCAATACCTGGAAGGAGAAACATCTTAGTGGATGTAGGTCAGTGGATGAGCTTCCTGGAAGGAGGACACAACTCCTGAGTTAAATCTCCATGGGATCCCAGTGATCTGCAAGAGGTGAGGACTTGTGCAGAGAAGCCCTATACTAGCTGTTCTTTCACGAGCCTCTTAGGCTGAGGTCTAAGTTCAGTTGAGTGAGAGAGGCAGCAAGTTTTGACTTCATGTATCCAGGTCATCCTGCATAGTAAAGTGATGAAGAAAAAACATTAAAAAAAAAAAAAATTGTTCAGAAAATTGTCTTTTTAACTTCATATGTATTCTTCAGGAGCATGTTGAAAATAATTTAAATTCTTCACTAAAAATACCTCACAAAGCAGGATAAGTTTTTAATTGAAAATGAAAGTTTTATTCCAAAATGCAAGTATTCCAGGCTTTTGTCAGAGTATTTGTGTTTTATTGGGCTACTGATGTCACGCCCCACTCACGAGAGAGGGGGGGAAGTGACTCAGATTCGCAAATCCCCAACAGTGTGGACTAAGGTGAGACAACTCTCAAGGTCCATACAAAAACATTTATTAGATTCCCACAGTGATTTATACGTGTCTTAACTAGGTTCACGATAATTGTTTAGGTATACAACAAATTATGGCAAACAGTAAAACAAAGTATGGCAAGTGGTAAGGTACGCCTTGCGTTACTTAGCAGCAGATATACAACAAATTATACCATGAATTATGGTGAGTGGTAAGGTATGCCTTGCGTTACGTACTTAACTTTAAAAGAAAAAGAGAAAAGAAAAAGAAGCATAGGGATAGAGAGAGAGAGAGAGAGATAAAGAGATCACCGGTCCTGGTTCCAGCGTTGGTCCAGCCAACGGGGGTAGAGTTTGTAGAAGCGCTCCTCTTTGGATCTCCAGGGAAAAAAGTCTTCTCTTCTTCTTCCTTCCTTCTACTTTTAGGGGCACTTACTTTGCCCTTTTTATGTTCGCAGTATCAGTACAACCCGCCCCGTTGTTACGGTGCTCAGGTTTCTCTCCCCCCAAGGTGACGTGTAGCATGATTTGGGTGGAGAGATGAGTCCTATAGTCATGTATGTTTAGCATGATCTCGATAATCTTCATTAGCATATGCAGGGGTGTGAGGTTTAATATGCATTTTGTGGATAATGAGGCAAAGGTCATTCATCGGACACGATGGCCCCGAAAACAGAGAAACTAACAAGCTTTACAAGTTGAGCAGAAAGCCCTGTCTTCACAAGACTTCCCCCCCTACAGACGCATCCTGTGCTGTCCAGAGGAGTTTTCTCTCCTGGGCCTCACAAGAGATAAGCAGGTGTTAATCTTGTCAGTTCTTTGAGCACAAGGCCTACATTGTCCAGGACTGCAGCCATATCTCAACATCCTTGCGAGTGTTTGAGACATTCCTCAGTGAAGCTCAGAGCACACCCCCCCCCGCCTCGTCTTTCGTCTCTCACCATTTGTTTCAGGGAGTTTACAAGTCGTCTCTTACAACTGAGAACCATGTGAAAATTTGGCTTCAAGTATCACTTGCTTCTGTTTTATTTTGCTCTCCAGCTACATTTCATCTGCTGTACTGTGATACTGCTCCTCATAAAAAGCCAACACGGACTATCACATTCCCTTGAGAAACTGTAGCAGAAACAGAAATGCCAGATTTTTTTTCTTTTTATCACAGAAATTTCCTTCCTTATACCTAAAGTATGACTTAAGTTTTTCTTTCTGAGCCGTTAAGATTTGCCTTGATTTGATCTGCAGAGCTGTGGAGAAACTTTGCTGATGTGAAGGGTGGGGGGCTAGGACTGAGACCTGCTCCTCAGCACAGGGTGTGAGAAAGCAACTTGCATTACCTCCTCCCTACGGGAAACACAATAAAGTAAGAGGCAATTCGTTGTGGTGCTCATCTCATACTATGAAAGCTGCCTTGCAGTATAATCAATTTTTGAACTAATGATAAATCTAGCTGTGGTGATCGGAGCATACTGCTTTTATGTCTCTCACAGGCTGTGCATACATAACTCCTCTACACAGCTTCACAGAAAAGGTTTCCATTCTGAGGGAATATCTGGCAGAAAGCCTAGCTCTTCGATAGGAGAAGCAAATGGACTTATGATTTTCCTCAGGTGATCTTGGGGTAGAAGCATATGGAATGTACAATACTCAGTATTCACCTTGAAAAGGTGTTGGTTTTTTTTTTTTTCATTCTCTGTATCCAGACATTAAAGAGCAATGTCTAGCTTATTTTTACATAACGAAGAATCAGTTAGTTTTTCTTTAGAGAAATATCTATTTCCCCTGAGTATGATGATGTTGGAAGAAAATTAGAATTAATACTATATTTAGCACAGATGTGTATAAAAAAAAAAGCTGGAAAAAATAGATGCCTACTAGTTTCCTTCAAATGTGTCAGCCCGACTGTGTTATTTTTTCAGCGTTCATAAATGTCTGTTTATTCACAGTAGTTGGTGATCCACACTTTTTCACCGGGTTAACTCTCTATGTATATGCTATGGATGATGGCTAGGAATTTCTGTCAGGAATTATTTCCTTGCCAGTGATCAGTCTGACAGTCCTCATGCTCCTCAAGCAACAGAAGACTGTTGGGAATTCAGTCTTCATTACTGCAAGGAATCTGGCTACAGTTGTGAAAATGTGGCTTACAAGTCTCGTTCCTTTTCCATTACACTGCCTTGTTGTTCCTCTGTAGTACTTCTATTGCAGTCCTCCCTTGCTAGGTTACCTTCAGTACAATAGACTGGTTTTTGTTCTCATCCTTATCTTCTCTCCTGCCCTTGTTCACCTTCAGCTTGTCTGCAACCGTTTCTGAAGCACTGAACAATTTTCTCAATGATTTGAAGATGTTGTCTGAACATATTTCCATATTAAAAGAACACATATGGGACTAAATGAATGCATTAAATAATGCAATAATATTTGCATCAACTTTTTGAATGACTTTATTTCCATGGTCTCTCATTGATACTGTTACTTAATGGTGAAATTAGAGTCTTTTTATTTTCATTTTGTTATTTCATGCTAGGAGGTATATTTTAGATGAAAACCTGCAGCCCTTGGTCCCTTTGAAGAAGACTGTGTGACCAGTAAAACAGTCTTTAAGATAGAAATGCCTTGCTTGGCTTATTCTTGGTAAACATGTCCAAGAAAATCAGCCAACCACATTAAAAAGACCCAGAAGCCCCAGAACTTGGAACTGGTTATTGAGACAAATTAAACAAAAGATTTAAATATACATCCCAGTTCCTAGCATAGTAGGTCTGATCTTTCAGTCGTCTTTCTATTTCAGCAAACGTCAACATCTTTCTGGAGCAGAGGGTTCCACACGGACTTGTCTTGGTGTCTGGGAAAGCTTTTCTTTCCCTCGCTTCCAATGGGAGCCAGTTGGTTTGGCTCCTGTTACAAGAAAGCCCTTTGTTCCTCTTGCAAGTTGATTTGCAGGTTGTAGTCTGGGAACATACTGCATCTGGAACCCTGGCTACCTTGAGGTCATCAATAGCCATCCATGAACATCCATAGGGGTAATACACGTGTTAGATTAAGCGAATTCCTGTGAGGGTTTGGTTTTAAGTTCACTGTGTCAGTGAAGAAGGAAATGAATGAATCGTTTATTCTATGAGGAGTGTTCTTAAAAGAACAGTGCTAATAATAACTTCTTGCTGTTTAAGAGTTGAAGATTCAGGCTCTCTAATCACTTGCTGAGCCATAACGTAAAAAAGTGATGGGTAATGCCAACTGCTGTTGTCAAGGGATCCAAATAAGCTAAATGGGTTGAAATACCAATATGATAAGAATAATTTGTGGATCAACATTATCTCAGTTCACAAAATATTTCATTGCTTATTTGACTTGGGGCTGTAAGGTAAGACTATCCTATTTTTAAAAGATCAGCAACAAAGAAGAAATAGTATTTGGAAATATGGGTCTAACATACATGAATGAATGAGTAATTATGGATTTCAGGTATACTTCTTATATTTTTGTATATGAATTCATAGTTTAACAGTAAATAGGTTAATTTATTATACACTTCTTTTTGAGTCTCTTGCTAAAATAAGAAGAGAAGGTAACCAGCCATTATTTCCTCTCTGTGAAACTACTTTTAAAAGTCAGTACCAGATTAAACCACCTGCTATGCAGATTATTATTGCTTAAACTGAGCCCTCTGAGGAGGGCAATATTCTGCAATCTCTCCCTGCCTTCTCTTAGAGTGGATGTTAGTTTCAAAATACTGCAGGCAGCACAATGAATATTCGATGAGAAAGTCTGCCTGTGACACCTGCTTCTTCTGTTCAGCTTTAAGACTGACTTTAAAAGCTGACAGAGGAATGTATTATGTGCCTGTAAAAGCAATGAGTTTCATTTAAGGAGATATATATTAAAGCTGTCGTGGGTGCCCTGATTAATGTATCACCTCAGTGAATTTATTATTTCCCAAGAAGCAGCACTAAGCAATAGTTTATGTCAAAAACATGTATCAGGATCGATCCTTCTGTTAAAACCTCAGTTTTATGGCTAATCTTCTGATTCTGTCAGCAAAATGGATGTTATTTCTTAGTTGCATTTTTTTCTTATTTAAAAAAATACGTAAGTTTGAAGTCGTATATCTTAGTGTTTATCACAGAATTGAACTGTAACTAAGAGAAGAACATTGTGACTTCTATCAGGAATTAGTAAAGTTTAGATGTGCAACTGCAAAGACAAAAGTAGACAAACTGCTTGTGTTGACTCCGATTGTTAGGATTCTTCAGAGACAAGTATGTCTGAGATCTATCACGTACACAGGTATTACCAATCAACTGCAGTGCTTTACCAAAGAAAAACAGTGCAGCATAAGAAAGCAATATATTATATGGCATTTAGTAAATGCTTGATTGAGCACACAGTGCCAGGAACTCCCTTCATAGCAGCCTCCCTGTATAGAGCTTCTTGTGAAATGTCCAGTGTGTGTATGTATACACATTCAGGCAAACATATTTTTATATATTTTTATTATTTTTCCTCTTCCTAGATGAAAGATCAGATGCACAATGTCCCCATAGACACTAACAGCTAGGTAAGTGAGGAAAAGATTAGTGAGGCAAATCATTTCACCTGCTCAGGAGAGTTAGCTAAATTGCTTCAAGCAAAGAGTTGTCACGAGCAGAAAGGAACCTGAGAACTGCTGGTAGCTAAAGTATTTCCTTCCTTGGATCCAAGTTATAAGATCTAATAGACAGGGGACTTGCAGTCTCATGCAACGGCACCCTAAATAGAAAAAGTGTCAGTGGTGGATGAAACCTGGTTATTTACAATGTTAACTGGGTTATTAAAGATGAGAGTTCCCATATCTTCAATGAAATTCAGTGGGTTACCAAACACATGCTGTAACTTGTTGAGTTTTACTAGGTGAAAAACTTAGAGCTCTAGCAAATTATCTTTTCTCTCAAATCCTTGTTTACTGCTTTGGTAAACTGTCTGCATTGCTTTGTCAACTGTAGTGGAAGAGAAACACTTCATCTCCCTTGGAAAGCAGAAGCAGTTTAATTGTGGCAGGATGGAGTGGGATAGTTTCTGGCCAGGAAGGCAGGTTAGATACCCTGTGCTGGGTTCCCTGCCAGTGTGTTTCTCTTCCTTCCTGGACCTGATCCATTGCCATCTGCTGCTGTGATCAGGGAGGGGTGGAGAAGGGACAATGCACGTGTTTTTTCAAACTCTTCTTCTTGAGTATGGCACTTAAGAAAGTGAAGGGGGAGTTTTTTTGGTTTTCTCAGTAGATTAAAATCTAAAAGTGTTTTCATATATATATTTTATTATTATGATAAAGCATCAGAAGATAACTTATTAGAGTAGAACTGCTGGTGTAACCTTAACTATACCTATAAATATAGTCATGTGTGTATGTTCAGGGAGTATATGCCACTTTCAGTATGCCCTCAGTAGCAATTCCGTGAAATTAAAATTATTTGTTCATTGTACCTTTGAGAGCATGATGAACTGTTGGTATGCTACACAGCAAAAGACTTTCTTTTTTCTGTCATTGCCCTATACGTGGTAAGGCTTGTGGTTAGCTACTGCCAAAACCTCATATTCCAGACTGAAACATGATAGGCTGAGATTTCATTCAATGTGTGAATGCATGTGGGTCATTGAGGGAGAAGGGGCTGAGTAGTTTTGGGTTCTGGGTTGTTGCCTTTTATATTTATTTAATTTTTTACATTCTTGGCATAATTCGACAAGTAGTAGCTGTTCATACAGTTCTCATTTTTTTTTCTCCTTATTTTTAGAACCTTAAACCAAATACTGCTGTTGTGGTTTGGGCTGGTCTGGCCACCAAAACTAATGACAGGTGTTCTCTTTTACTCCTCTCCCCTTGGGAGAAGGGAGAGCATCTCCCTTCAGCGAGGGAAGGATGAGAGAGAAGAGATATGCGTTTAAAAATAGACTAAACTACTTCAATGAAAATATTACTAAAATAATAAAAATAAAACAATTAAATTTATTCAATAGATATAAACCTGTATCTAGCTCCCAGTATGACGATTGCGTCACCAGCAGGCACTGGGAAAGTCCCAGACTGGACTCAGCAATGGACGGGAACTTGATTCTGGATCTGGACTGGATTCAGGAATGCACAGGTCAGGATCAAAGGCAGAGGAACAG
Organism: Ibidorhyncha struthersii; assembly: GCA_013398815.1. Lineage (NCBI taxonomy): Eukaryota > Metazoa > Chordata > Aves > Charadriiformes > Charadriidae > Ibidorhyncha > Ibidorhyncha struthersii. Next base: position 588,143 of record VZSZ01008625.1, on the reverse strand, counting down.
ACAGAGTTGTTGTCGACCTCGGATGCTGTCAAGTCCCGGTCCGATTTCGGGCTTGGGGGAGGTTCGTAAGGATCCCAAGAGTAAGATTGAGATGCAAACGAAGTCAAATGCCGCCAGTCGGGCCATTTTTATTGAACAGGTACAGAGGAATGGGGTGATAGGAAAGGCAGGAAATACTAGAAGGAAACCAAGCAAGCGTTCAGAAAGATAAGCAAAGGATAGTCACCACCATGGATCCAGCAACGTCTCGTTGGTCCTCAGTCTTCAGTTCTTCGGTGGCAGGTGCACACCGAAGCTTGTTTCCGTGGTCTTTTTATACACCAGGTAAAGACCTTGGCAGGCTGCCAGTCCGGCCCAGACGGGGCTCGGTTCTGGCAGACCCTGATTTGCAGAAGAATGGTCTTCTGCTGCCAGTCATTTGCACCTTGCAAAGATAGGCACGATCGTTTGCATCTTGCAGAGATGCACACAGTCCTTTTCACCTTGCAAAGATGCCAATCAAGCTTTGAGGCAAATATTTGACGTTCCAGTCTCTCACAGATGCTGGCCATGGAAGAAACAGAGCTGACCCTTTGATCCCTTAGCTTTTATACTGAGCGTGAGGCAGATGGGATGGAATACCTTGTTGATCGGTTTTGGGTCACCTGTCCTGTCCTCTTCTTCCCACAGGTGCGACCCCTCTACGCTTTTCTGCTTCTGACCGTCCAATGGGGCAAATAACAAAATTATAAAAACCTTGGTTGTTATAGCAAGAAGTATAAAGTATATAAGTATAAGCAAAACCCTGTCTGTGTACTGTTCCTTGGCATAAATTATAAACAACCAGGTTCTTATCACTGTGGAAGCAGACTACTGTCCTAAAAATACGCTGTTAATTTCAGAGAATCCAGCTAGTTAGAAGAGGCTTAGTGGAAAGTAAAATTACTGAAAAGAAGGTAGATTCTGTTTTACCTCAGACCAGGACAACTGCATGTCACTTTTTAATATATCATATCCGTAGAGTAGTGCTCCCTTTTGACTTACAGAGAAACAGTTATAAAAAGGAATCTTTTCATATATCTTGTATTACCCTTTTTTTCTTCTAGGAGAGAAATTAAAGTGACCAGATAAATTAAGGCTGCTAGTGTCAAGGTGTCTTTGGTGTTTTTTACAAAAGGCTTAAGGAACAGAATTGTTCAGAATAGTTCTTAACTATTATTTGGAAACATCAAGACAACTAATGTTTTCTACCCATAAAAAAAAAAAAAAAAAAAAAAAAAAGAAAAAAAATTAAAAATAATGTGCTCCCAGGGAACAATTTCAACTCAAAAGTATTCCCCCTATTTCTGTGTTTGCAAGTGAGAATCATTTAGAAACACTTTGGAAGTAGCTTGTGGGTTTACGTTTTGTTTTGTTTTTCTCCAGCTTAAGCTCTGCTCTTTCTTTGTTTCCTTGTGTCTTATGCAAGAAAATCCAAGAAAAGACAATGCAGGTGGCTTCCAAATTATTCTCTCTCCAAATCCATCTTTCTTTTTGCATAATGAAATGACTCATGTTTTTGTGCCTTAAAATTACTCCTAGAACTACAGGGTCCAGAAAATTAAATATACATGTTTTGAAAATACTGTTACAGCATACAGAATCTAACACTGACTAATTGTCATCACCTCAAAAATATTTTATTCATTTCAGAATTTAAGAAGAAACATATTCTAGCCTTGAGAACAGTCAAGAATACACTTCCATTGAGGTCATGAAGCAAAGATCCTAGTTGAACTCCTTTTTTAGTGAGAAATACATTGAGTCAATTCAGTGTGTTCAGAATAGAGCTTAACTGCACAGTGATCATACCTGCTTAGGTCGTACCAATAAAGAGTTCAAGAATAATGTTAGCAGGTTTCATACTAATAGATCTACCTGAAAGCTTGATGGTTATATAGTATAAAGCTGTGTTGTTTTTTTTTTCTTCTGCTTTTCTACATTTTTTTTCAAGCACTGTCTTTGCAAGGACCTAATATATACCACCTCATTTTTGTCATTTATTTACATTGGCATTTGTGAGAGAAATAATTCAAGAAAGATGCAGTTTTATGAAGCACACCTAATCATTGTTCAGGAATTGAATTATGATGTCATCTTTTCATGAGCATGTGGGAGGAATGAAATAAAATATTGCTAATTAATGCTGAATCAGATAAACAGCAGTAGATAAATTGCTCTTTCTGTAGGAACTTTTAACCATTATGATATAAATTCACAAGCCTCCATCAGTGTCTGAATTTAGTGAACTTTCCACAATGAAAGAAAACAAAACACATGGTCAGAAATATGACATATTTTCCATTTACATGAGTTAGAAATCTTTTTTCCTCTAACTTGCTATGAAATCACACTAGAAATGTTTCAAGAGTAAACTCATTTAATCTCAGCAAAAACATAACTTCTGACGGAGTTACTTCTGGTGATGTATACAAAGCTTCAGAAATGATAGGAAAAGGCTGAAGACAAGTGGCTTTGACTTTTCATGTGTGCTGTTGGCAATTTTGTTGAAAGCTCATTAATAAAATCACATCTCTTGTCTATATGTGCAGAGGAAGAGTAGTATAAAGGATATAAAATAATTTTTTTTTTTTTTTTGGAAGGAGTTATCCTGTAACCTCCTAATTCTTTTGACAAGTCTGTCACGTATAGAGGTACACTGGCTGTGTTTGTTCTTGTACTGAAGCATTCGAACAACTAGCAGTGTGCTTATATAAATGCATGTAAAGTCACACTGTACATTCCCACTGCTTACGTGCTGCCTTTCTTGAGGTGGTGTCGCAGGCAGCTGTAGCAAGGTTGTTCTTGCTTGTGGACTCTAGCTATGGCTGAGGAGGAGAATGACAAGAATGACTCCCCTGAAAAAAAATCTTAAAAGTATTTCAGTGATGTGTAACACACTTGGCGAAACGCATGGTGCAGGAGATCAAACAGGCTATTTTCTAGCCAACAACCAGTTCTCATCTCTGCAGTCTTGTTGACTGCTGTTTGGCACCCTGTGTCTTGTGGTTTGCGGTGCAGATTGCTTTCTGCACACGTTTGCTATATCACTGTGTGCATGCAGGTACCGGCGAGAATACATTCCAACTTTAATTTAACTTTAGATTTGGAGCTGGAGAAGTAGAAATCGCCCCCCAACCAAGTAATGACCAATTTTATTGCTCTTTGTTATAACATGTGAAAGCACAGAAACCAAATATATTCACAGGGACTGCCTGAGAACAATAAAACTCATTCAGCTTGATAAGTTACATGAAACTTAGTCGTTATTAGCATGTGAATTAATGGTACTATTAACAGAAAAGATAATTATTTAGGTTAGCGTACTGCTTTCCTTTCCTCTTTTAATAAACACTGTACATCTTTCAACATAAAATCATATGATACTGTAGTCTCTTCTGATTGCAATCATCTCTTGGTAGTTTGGCTTTCTTTGTGCATAGTTGATTACTTTTGCATTAAAATGAGAAGTATAAATGGCATTAGGTGCTGTAGGAACAAGAAATCTTCGTGGTTAGTGAAGGGAGGAGAGATTATTTTTGACATTTTTCTTAGTTTTTATAAGAACCGGAGGAACAGATTTTGATAAGTGCTTACTAGAACAGAAATGAAAACCAATAGTGGGCACAGAAGCTTTTGGCTTACTCGTGTCTGAGAGGAACCTTGACTCTTAAGTTTTTGATATGCATGGAGACTAAATTTAGATAGCGTAAAAATGAAGACACTCATCTACTTGCATATGACAAATATTGGTACAGATAAACTGAATATGTTTTGTTCGGAAGGCTGAAGAAGACTGGCAACTTAACAAGGCGAGTTTGATATTCAAAGTGGAGCTTTTCATTTATTCAGAGGAGTCCCTTTCCTGGTCTTTTCTGGGTGCTTTTGTTCTCATGTGGCTGCCAGTGACCTCTGTGGGGTGACACTGACTCTGGGAGAAGTAGCCTGTTTGTAGCTTATTCATTCCTCCTTACTAGCAGTGAAAAGATACCAAATGTAAAAAGGTGTCAGTTTTCTCTAAGTTATAGCGACTTCCTGAATAAGAGTTAAATGGCGAGAAGGGAATAAAAATCTCAGAAGTAATAAAGTATAGCTCTTTACTTAACATACTTTTATTTTGGAAAGGTTCTGAGGGTTTTTTCCATTTTACCGTATTTGTTTTGCACCTAGGTGATAGAGTACCTAACAGCCACAAGCTTTAACAAACTTGTTGCAAAACACTGTTTATATTTTCTTGATAAGCCTGAAATACCAATTAAAATAACTTTGGATGATTAGAAACAGAGACAAAAAACCCCAAACCACATTAACTCTTGCTTTCCAGGCTCAAGTTCAGTCCTTCATCCTCAACTCTTCTACCTCCTCCTCCGCCCCAAGAGGCACAGGGGAACGGAGAATGGGGAGTTGTGTGTTGTCCGTAACAGCTCCTCTCTGCTACTCCTTCCTCCACATGTCTTTCTCCTGCTCCAGCCTGGGTCCCTTCCCATGGGCTGCAGTCCTGCAGGATAAATATACTCCAGTTTGGGCTTTCCATTGGCTGCAGTTCCTTCAGGACGTATCCACCTGCTCCAGCGTGGGCTCTCCATGGGCTGCAGGGAGTCCCTGCTGGGGGGCCTGGACCATGTCCTCCCCCCCTCCCCCAGGGGCTGGCGGGGCTGTTTCTCACACTGTTCCTCTCAGCCCCAGCTGCCGGGCAGCGTTTTGCCCTTTCTGACAGAGGCTTTCCCCGCGGCGCCGCCATGGTGGCTGCGGGGCTCAGCCGTGCCCTGCGGTGGGTGGGTTGGAGCCGGCTGGAACTGGCTGTGTCCGGCTCGGGACAGCCCGGCCTGGGCACCCACACCCCGTACACTTGCAAATAGGTGTTTCTATTCTCCTGACATACATGAAAAGAAGAAGATGAAAAATGTGTCATTGTCAGTCTGGAAACTTTGCTTATTTCTCTCAAATTACACTAGTGAGTGATGCTACCAAAGAATCAACATATCAAGACAGCTAAAAGTGTTTTTTCACATCCATACAATTAGCAAGAAAAAATGCTGTGTTGCCTGCAGGAAGTATTTCTATAGTTGAGCATTGATTTGAACAAAGAACAAACAGACAGCCATAGGAATGCTATGCTTTTAATGCATGATGTTTAAAAGATGAACAGAAGAAAAATATTTTCATGGAGAATTTTGCTATTGATGTGACAAAATTGGGAAACGGGCTATTTCAAGCAAAAGATCTTTTGCAGTAACAGGAAATGAAGGTGTGTAAGAGGTAAGCAGGGGCAGAGTGGGAGTGTTTTCACCCCAGCCACCCTAAAATTTTTACCTCAAACACCCATCCTGTCTCCTGCAAGTGCTTGACCTGCTGTCCAGACTGGGCACCAACAGCCAGCCCAACAAAAGCGGGGTTGCTCTTTTGGTCAGACCAGAGTTGTGGCCAATGTGCATGTGGTGCTCCGGGGACAGTAGTACTGCCCCGTTACCCCCATGTGTCACGTCCCGATCCGGGATGTGGTAGGGGGGGCATCCAGGAGGACCCATAATGATTGCACACATGAGATTAAGACACAAATGAGGTCAGATGCTGTCTGCTAAAGCTTTATTGTTATCTCCCAGCCTTGATTACTGAAACAAGCACTAGAGGAAAGGCAGAAGAGAGAAGCAGTATTACAGAGCAAAGCAAGAGTCTAGTCACCACCATAGGCCCTTTTCGGTGTCTCGACAGTCCTTCTTGGCATCAGCAGTATCCCATTGACTCACAATCCTCTGATCACAACGATGGTGGGGGTCCTGGGGTCCCAATTTGTGGAGGGACACGGTACTATTTTATTGTTAAATACTTGGTCAATCAGTATAGATGCCACTTTTGCTTGGCCAGTCTTTGTGTAACAAGTATCTTGGAAGACCATTGCCCCTGATGTACCCCTTGGTGGTCATACACACCACATCGGCAGACAACTTTAGCACATCTTGTAGCTTAGTTCAGCAAGTTTCGGGTGCCCACTTAGTTCGGCAAGTTCTGGGTGCTTCTGGCCTCTATCGCAAACAGGATATGTCTGGTCTGCTTGTGATAAGAGCCATCTGGACTACTGGTTTCCTACTGCTATTTTTGCTTGTGGTAAGTGAATTTTGAGACATTTTATTGGTCTCATACACCAGGCACCCCTGAAAAGAAGAGACTGGAGCTCACCCCTCAGCCAGAGCCGCGCAGTTGGAGGCTGGGTTACTATGAGGCACATCTTGTAAAACTGGAGATAGTCTCTTTTTTAAGGAGAAAGTTGGGAGCTGCTTTGGAAGCTAGCTAGAGACACCAGGATGAAGCCAGGCCAAGCATATACATGTATCCAGCACAAATGCTCATTTTCATGGAACAAATTAATGAAACTGGAGTTTAATATTGGCTTTGGAGACAGCATTTCTATTTAAAAAGAAAAAAAAAAAAACAACAATAAAACTCCAAGATAATCTTGTGTTAGGGTTTATTGCTTTTTCTTTTCTCTTTAATGGAGTAACAGTAAGGTTCTCCCAGGACCTATATAGCCTGAGCTTCAGATAGAAAGAGGGAAAGAGTGAAGATTTACATGTCAGTTGGCAAAATAAGAATTAATATAACAAAACCTGAATGTTGCTCAAGGAACATTACTGAAACTGTATGAAATAAGAATATAACAGTGCTGTTCCTGGAATTTTTCCTTGGGGTCATTATAAGAATACCCACTAGACAAGAAGAAAAAGTAAACATAGGATACCAGATGAGCTTCAATGACCATCTTCAGAAGGATAAAGTAAATCTGTCTTTAAGACTTAACACTCACAGAACCATGTCAGATGTTATGGCTAAACAATGCAAGTGCTGATTTCAAGATATTTAAGTAAGAATTCGATGGGTTAATTTTTAGTGGCAGCTGTAATATGGACCAGGACTATCAGTCCCATAATTTCAAACCCATAATTATTATTGTGGGATTCTCCAGTTGTTTAAAGATCCATTAGTTAAGATACCTGATCAGTAAGCTAAAGAAGGCTTTAAGAAGTGGACCGCTACCTCATGTACTGCATGTTAATTAGGTGAAGGAACCTTGAGTTTTCAGCTTGTGCTAAGATTTGCCTGAAGGAGAAACACCAGTGTGGTCCAAACATGGTGACTGCAAAAAGGGAGTAAGAAGAAAGAGGACCTCACTTGACAGAAATCAATGAGAGTACAAGACCATTGAAAGGATTTTTTGGAGGATTTGTAGGTATGCTATTTCATCAAGTGAAAGTGATAACTATTACTAATATTTCTTTCTTTTCATTCAATTTTATCACCATTTTGAAGAATTTAAATGTAGCATACTTTCTATACTAGTTAGTTGGATTATATATTCTATTTGGCAGAAAACTTCCAGAAAAATTTCCAATGCATACAGACCCTCTTATCAAATCAGCTTAGAACTTGGTTGACATTTCAGCTGCATTGTTCAATATTTCCAGATGGCCTGTTTTAAAAATTTAATCTTGGATCGAGCAGTTATTTAACAATTAGTCTGAAACTGCTTGCTTTCTCGTAACTTTTCAGTTAGTTGACAGGTGTCCTAGCCCTAGCTTTAGTGTGTCAGATTATGCAAATGACATTTGAATTGTTTTCTAAAACTTGATTTAAAAGTGAATGCTTATGTTGCATAGTATTGTGTTAAAAAGACATTTTAAATAATAATATGTGTATTAGGTAACAATATCAGTGACTAGGAAATGAGTTATAGATGCTACACTCAACATACACAATTGAGAACAGAAACCTTGTGTATTCATTTTGTATAAATGGAATACTGGATGTGAGTTATAGATTTATTAATTTAGGAATAAAAATAGCACTGGTACTTTTTCAACTGAAAAAGACCATTTTCTTCCTGCTACATCAGCTAGGAGACTGATGAAAGTTTATGTGCCTGCTTTTATCCTGTGTGTGGCAGGTTACTCAGGTTACATCTAAATCAAAATGCTTACTCTGTAGAAAAGCACTATAACAGCTCCTACCTACCAGATGTGAAAAGGGTTTTTTTTTTGCTTTTGATTTTTGTGCTGTACTTTAAAGTGCTTCAGCAGTAATAGTTGGGAAATGATGCTTGGAATAAATTTAATTAATTGCACAAAGTACTGCTTTCTCCCAAGTTATCTTCTGAGCCACTTAACGTATTTATGGCATGTGAGTCTAGCATGCAGTTGCTGTCTCTTTCATGTGGGAGTACCTAAGCAGGGCAATCAAAGGTGGCACGTTACTAATTGTGTGGGTTATGTGCAGTTTTGAGAAAAAGAGGTGGTTATGTGACTGGTAGCAGAGGATTGTGTGTGAATGGAAGATGTTAAATTGCTTGCTTGTAATTCAGGAAGACCCAGTTACTCACATCTTGACTAAGAGATTAAAATTTTGTGAGTGACTCCGAATTTACTTTTAAGCCCAGAGTACTCAATTGCAGGTTAGGCACCTCCTGCTAGTATAGTTATTCACAGTGTTAAGGAGTTTGAAATATTGGCAGTATCTTTCCAAGATAGCAGTGGATTTCAACTATCTTGTTCTCTTTTAGGTTTTTGTTTAGTCCTCTCCCTGAAACCTAACAATGCTTTTGAATGGAGGAATAAAGTAATTGAGTAGATTATGATAACAGATATCCAAGTTTTAGAATAACTAGATTAATAGAAGCTGTACTAGATTTTAATTGTAAATGCTAATTTTCACTCATTGCATACATAAATACATTTCTTCATGTTCGGGGGGCTTGTCTCTGTTTTTTTAACCTTAAAATGGAAAAGAGAAAAGGTAGATTTAATCAAAAATTTACCTTCTAAATTGCTGGGAGTAATTTATTCAATATTCACTTGAATTGATGTTTAGTAGGTGGTAACTTAGATGGGTACATAACATTGGTTTTCAATGGAAAAGGGTAAACAGCAGAGGTGGACAATCATGACTGCATCCAATATTAAAACATGAAAAAAAGGATGCAAATTAGTTGTATAAAAGATATACTTTCCCTGTCTTGCCATTGTCCTTTTGGACAATCTGATCAAATTTTAGGTGAAATTAATTAACTTTTCAATCTTTACCAAGTCTTTTTTTGAGAAATAGGGAATTCTAAAGTAGTTATCTCAGAGTGGGAGGTCCTTTATTATCTCCAGTATTTCTTGTGATTTTGATGGGAAATCTAAGCTAGGGAAAAAGTGAGTCCTTTAAAACAGACAATATTGATCACTGTATATCTCTAATGACAGGTTATAAAAAATGTCTGATATGATTCTTTTATTACTGATTGAACACAATATTTTTGTAATGTCTTCTATATTTAAAAATGAGTAATCAAGTAACATGTTTTCTAAGATTTATGAAAGAATATGCATCTAAAGGGATTTCCCATCCCTTAGACTTTGTTGTCTCGTAAATAATAATGTGCTTAACTAAGGAATGTGCATTATGCACAAGCTACAACCTTTTAAATTTTAAATTATCCTCTCTTGACAAATCCTATTTTTTAAAACCTTGCAAATTGGAACAATTTCATCCCTCCCTGACCATCTCAGGCCACCCCTAGCCTCTCTCCACATCCCACTCAAGCTTTCCAGAGACATTGGTATAAGAATGTTCTGTTTTAATTACCTTCTTCAGATATTTTCTGTCTGAAGATCCTTGAGTAAAGCCAAAAGTTCCCAGTAGTTTTAGAATTTTCTGCCACCTCTAAGAATAGGTCATAGAAAAGCCTTCATAGAGTGAGAAAAATGTATGTTGATCTACTTATAATGTGGAATGCAATCTAGCATGTCATTAAAAGTATATCTTTTTCAGGGGTACAACTTTTTTCCTGTTTAGATGATATATTGATTCATATTTGTGTAGAGAACCTGGAGTAAGAAAAAGCAATACTCTGATACTCTCATATAATTCTTAACACAATGGGATTCGTCATCATTCTTGGCTCCTCTTGCAGTGAATTCAACCATCTGCAAGAATCTACTGAAGCTTCAGAGGCCTATACCCACCTTTTCTTCCTTTTAACTGAAATTTCTCTTATTTTATTGGAACAGTTTTGTGGTTGTAAGAAAGGGGAAGGAAAGAGGGTGTGGATGAAAAGCTGTGGTTAAGGTTAATGTTATGGAAGTCTTTTAACATCAAGATGAGAAGATCATGACTGTGACAAAGTGAGTGCAAGACTAGGTAAAGATGAGTTGCTCATTTGGTGGAGGGGGGAGAGTTGGACCTTGTTCTGCCTGTGACATAAAGTTTAGAAAGCAATCCTGGGGGTGTTGAATGGATGGGTTACCAGACCACCTTTCTGGGTAGTAGGACTGAACCCAAGCTCTAGCCATTTAGCAGCAGCTGGAATCCTTTGAAGGCCTGATAGTTTTATTTCCAGAAGAGAGGAAAAGTCCAAGGCTGCAGACAAGCAATCATCTGAGCTCTGATGTCTGTGATAGAGCATGAGAAATGAAGAGGAGGTTTCTCCGCCTGCTTTCTATCATCTCAACTTTTTACTTGGGATCACCAAATCTTCAGGAAGCTGCTAATGCTCTTCATTTTTGACAGGAAGTGTACATGGAGATTTAGGTAAAGCCATTCCTAAATGGGATTGTGCTCCAGAAAGTCATGTTTTACTCCCCAAGAGGTATACTGTCGATGTCCCTTAAGCAGCTTCAGAAAAATGTGGGTTAGTAGCTTATTTGCTGCAGCAGTTCCTCCAGGAGATCATAGCTTTGATCTAAATGGAAGCTTTGTGCCTTGCAGCTGCATTGTGCGCTGCACTGCTGGTTATCATTGCCAATGTCAAAGCCTCTACCTTTCACCTCATTCCCAGTATATTCACACCTGGGGTACATAAGAGAGCATGATGACAATTTTCTGCTACTTCTTAATTCTTTAACTGTGTATTATAAAATCTGGTATAAAAATAAGGGAACTAGCAAACATAAAAAGGCTCTCAGTGGTACCTCACTTTGACTTGTGTTCCTGTCCTTGTTTTGGCATAATATTAGTAGAGACAGTTTCTGAAATCTTAATGTTAAATGCATTAAAGCAGTCATTTTCTAAACATTTTTTTCCCTCAAACTAGCCCTGTGTATTGACTTCTTACTTAAAGCTTTTTATCTCATATATATGGCTATATTTTCTCCACATGAGTTTAGATTGAGAACTCCTGAGTTTCTACAGCCATTTGATAAATGTGACTATCTGTGTTATAAATCAATCAGACATACATATTTTTGAATGCTGGCATAGTTTTGTCTCAATACTTTCAAGGGTCTGGGATTTTTGTTTTTTTTTTTTTACTACTATACAATATATTTTATGTTTAAAAGTGCATGCATGTATATGTGAAGATAAAGAAGTAAAATGAATTTGTGGTTTAATTCAAAAAAATGACTGATAAAATTGAGTCCTATACAACTGGTATAGAATAAGTAGAGAAAAATTCCTGAAGCAAAAGAAAACATAAAATGGGGATGTTAATAAAGGCGTGCTGGGGGTAAACTTTTAAGAAAATTTAGATATTCATTTCCTAGGTGGCCTCTATGTCTTAAAAAAAGGAAAATAAAAATCCACATGACAGTGTAAAAGGGATGCTGCTCAAACTCGGTTGCACAAGACCGAGAATTGCAGCTGCAACTGACATGTCAGCCGATACCCATTTCAGGTAAGCTGCTTCCTCAGGACTGCAGCTTGTTCCTGTAAAGCCAGGCTCTGTAACGCTTTAGTTACACTAGAAAATATTCTTGGTCACATCCATGGGAAATGTGAAAAAATGTGGGACAATGCTGATCTCTTCTGAGCTAAAACCTAAATCTTGCTTCTTTGCCACCTTGCTTGTTTTCTCTAGACAGCTCCCAAGTGAGTATTCAAATTGATACACCAAAATAGTAGCCAGTAAAATCCATGTTGGCGGGTGTCATTCAGCACACAATGAAATTGCCTTATAATTCAAAAATTTTTTTAACTATTGGTGAAGGAAATCAGACAGATTTTAGGCTTTTATCTAGGAATCCATATATAAACCAAGATATACTAGGAAAGGTTATTATAAGCCTTCATCAACAGAAGGTTTTATTACCCTTTTTATTGATTTGCTACCAGGTTTGTTATTGCTACTCAATAGCATAGGATGATTTTTCTTACTTTAGTCAGCTGCTTTAGTAGACTGTAGAATAATGGTGTTCTGGAAAATCCTGCCCATATCAAATAACGAGGTGATGACTGTTTTGCTAATGTTTTTTATTAAATATTCTGAAACAAATACACAGCTAGATAGAAACTTTCCAGCGTTTTCTACCACACTAGCTTTTGATCTAGCATTATATCCCATCCATGTTTACTCTTTCTGTTTTTAGGAATGCTGATGATATTCGTTAATATGAATAAAGCTGTAAGAAAGAGGTTGCATGTTGTATAATCAAAACTACTGACTCAAAAAAAGGTATTTTTTCTTTTCTCAAAAGCCCAATGGAAAAATAAATCTCATTGCAGACAGCTGCTTGCACTGTGTGCAATACCAGTTTTGTCTTGTGTAATATACTCTGCGAGGACTAGTGATTCAAAAATGTTCAGAACTGTAGAAAATTAAGAAAGACAACAAGAATAATTAAGGGCCTGGAAAACTTCCAAAATTAAGTAAAACTGAAAATGTTTGCCATCTTGGGAAACAGACAGGAGTATTTAAAACATGATTGATGTATATATAACCTTTTAACCAGCTTTGGTGGCAACAAGGGTCTCAGTTCGTTGGTCTTTAATTAACATCTGGTCAAGCCCAAGAATCTGGACAAGTGAAACTAAACTGCTTTGATTATTCTGTAATATATTTCTTCTCACTTGCAAATACTGACTCAAATGGCTTAACAAAGCAAGAAGAGAAGAAAAAGAAACTAAGAAAATGAAGAAGATTAGATATCATATACATTTTTCTGACACTTGCAGCTTCAAGTTCTCCTCTCTGATTTGGTGAAGCAACTGCTGGAACAAATTGGCTTTTTTCCCCTGTGCTGTTAAATACCCCCCTCACAGTTCATGTTTATTGGCCCTGAAGCAGCTTTTGTGCCTGTTTGGCTTGGGTGATGGAGGCCTCAGCGCAGCTACAGCGAGCGCTTCAGCATCAGCTATCTGCCAGCCGCTGCAGCTAGCCGCTTCCTTAGCTCTTGCGGCTGCTCTAACTCTTCAGTGATTTTTGCTATAGTAAAATGTACCAGCGTACAGGATGGCAGAAAAATCTTTATGCCCAGGAAAGATTTTAAAATGCGGTCTCAGTATTTAAACACAGTAATATTACAGTTAAACTCTGTAAGTCATTGCAAGACATTAGGCTGACTGCATGTGCCAGTCATTGTTCAGCCCAGCTCTTCCGCCCAGCGCTATTGCAGCTATGTAACTTCCACTTTGTTCAAGAGTGGTTTTAAGACAATAGAAAAGCAAATTAAATTTGAGTTTTTCCTGCACATCGACTGTTGCCTTTCGTTCAGCTTTATTTTTGTCCACCAGCTACCAACAGAATGGCTGTATTTTTCTGTTTCTGTGGGCTTGACAACCCTCTTCTTTTGGGCCTCTGATGTGGCCCAAACGTGCATATTGTTTGAAATTCCTAGTGTTTGAAGTGAAATGTAAAAGGAAGATGTTGAATTTCAAATCACTACATTTGTTAAAACAAAAGGGACACAGCTTGGAATTGAAAGGTATCAAAATAAATAAAAAAAAAATAATATGTGTAAGTAGGGTGCAAATGAATCCAAGAGCTTAGTAAAATTAAAAAAAAAAAGATTAATACTGATCAAAGTAAGACGCATCACTAGAGTCACTAAGTATAATCAGTTTTGGAAAAGCTGTTAAACCCAATGCTTTACACTTTAAAGTGATTTGCAGCCTGAACAATCCAGATTATCCCTGATTTGTTTACTACAAAATTCTTATTGCTTCATGTGAGGGATTTTATTGGCTATTAATTCAGAATTCTACCACTGATAATTGCCAGTTAATAGTGCAATGAGTGAAACATTTTGTTTAACAGCTCTTCCAAAATTGGTCTGTTATTCATAATGGTATCAGTTCTTTTTTTTGAATCTAAGTTCTTGGATTCACACGCATCCTGTATGGATGGCAGTTTCCTAGATTTCTCATGTGCTTTGGCAATTCCCCAAAACCTCAATTTTCAGGACAAATCAGCTATTAATTTCTTCTCACAGATTATTGTAAGGATGCACCCAAATACTAAACTTAAGGCCTGTTTTGTTTCCAAGAAGCTAGTGCTAGTGTGGTGTTCTGAGCCCCACTGACTCTGTCTCTGGGCAAGGAGGGTAATAAATTTATTGAAATCACTCCAGAGATCACACTAACTGAGTTGCGTAGAGGAGTTCAAGTCTAGTAGTGTGTATATTTTTAGCATTTTCATCCACCTGGTAGGTTTTTTTTCTTCTTGATCTGCGGGTGGCTGCTGAGGATACATGAAGTTTATCAGGAGCAGAAGCAGGAGACACCTCTTTTGTTTGATGTTTTTAGGTGTCCATCAGGCAGTGCACTGGGGGAGTTTCTTCTCTTGGACTATGTGATGAAAACAGAAGGTAAAAGGAAATCCCAACCATTAAAGGAGAGATTTATTTTTCACAGCTACTCTACTCACAGTAACTTAACTGAAGTTTCTTGAAAAAGAAGCAGTTTAAAGTTAATAATCTCAGGAGCAGACTGTAAGCACAGGTTTGGCAGGTTAATTATGTCTGTGCTTCTCCTGTATCCCCCAAGTTACAAGTCAGTAAAGTACCTCTGTGTTCAGCCAAACACTTAAGTGATTTGCTAAAGAGAGAGTAAGTGCTGAAGTACTCTGTGTCTTTTTATTAGTTTTGGCTGGTAGTAGAAACCACAGAATTGTAAATGGTCTCATTGTCCTGGACTTTATGAATGATGCCAGCATGTTCTCCAGCTCAGGAACTTTGTTCATTCTCATGTTGAGTGGGGTGGGAAGGGAGTTTGCTGCAACCTCATTGTAAAAGGTTGGAGCTGGGAAGGTGCAAAATTCCCCAAGTATGCAGACACAACAATAAAGAAGAAGGTACAATGTTACACTCTGAAAGGGTGGAAACTCAAATGCGTCAGAAAGACATGAAAGGTTCCCTAAAATCTTCTATTACTCACAACACTGTTGCAAGTATTATGGACCCTGTTTAAAATGCAGCATTGCACGTCTCTGCTGGATAAGGTAATTTCATGATTCAGGAGATGTGAAGGTTGAGAAGGTTTTTTCTGCACCAATGGACCTTACATAAGAGCATTGCCAAGGAAATGAAAGAATTTAGGGTTTGTTATTGTGTCTAAACCTGTCTGCCATCTCATGTCTAAGAACAACTGTTTAAAAGCACTGCATGCATACGTATTGTGCAGCTACACAGTTCTCCTGGGACTTAATCTGTGGAGTTAAACTGAATTAAGGAGCATGAGGAGCCACTACTTCTCCCACGCATCAAACTCCTGAGTTATAAGGTTTCAGCTTCCAGAAAGAGATACTTTGGCAAAATGAGCGCTTAGATTATTTTCAGACTCTAGAGGCTGAGCTTGGAGTGACTTAGTGATTGGATCAAAATTGTCTATATGCCAGGTAGATGAGCATATGTAATGTAGTTGTTCGAAACAGGTTCTTGATAAAGATCGTTACTTTCTGCACTGAGCTAGGAGATTCTTTGCGCTCTCAACATTTTTTAATGATCTTGTGTCCTCATGTCACATCGGTGGCTGAAGAGAGTGTGTGCGAGAGAAATCCCTTTGGAGTGTCTCTGGGCTGTTTATTAATCAACTGGAGTGGTTGCTTTGAGTAACTTGAAACAACTCTCCAACTTCCACCTGGTGGTGAATGTGTTGCCCTGAAGTGTACTTGTCTTCCCTGACCTATGAATATAGGAAATTAAAATGATGACCGAACTTGCTTTTTTACATGGAAATGCAAATGCATTTCCAGTAAGATTCTGGAGTAGTATTTGCTCACACTTTTGCTTTTCCCAAACATTGGCAAAATCTCCACTCGAAATCTGACTTGAGCAAATATAAAGCAAAAAAAAACACCCCATGCTGCCTTTTCTAAAGACAGGATAGTTGGCATTATTGCAACTTTCCCCACCTGTTGTCTCCCCTGTATCTAAAGAGATTTCAAAGTAAAATAGTTGCACATACAGTGACCCACTGTTGTAGAATTTTACAATTTCCTTTCCTTTTTTTTTTTTTTGAGGGAAGTTTAATTGATCATGTTGTACTGAAAATCCTCTGAAAGCAAGGCTATTTCGAAAAGATATTGATGTCCACAAGTACATCAGTTACTTGAATTATTTAAGGAAAACTGTGCTGTATTTTGTGCATAAGTGCCTTGCTAGCTGAGCATAAAATTATTTGAGTAATCATTTTGTGGATTACGAAGAAAATACTTAGCAAAAATTTTCTATTCCTCCCTAGAGTTGAAACAGCTTTCCTTTGCTTTGAAACAAGTACAAATCTAAGAAGCAGCCATCCAAAATTACAAACTGAGCAATAGCAAAACAGTCAGACTTAGAGCAAGTAGATGTTATATACTATATAATTTATTTTCTTTCTTCCTGAGGTTCCCCTGTTTCAGAGCAGATTTGTAGGGGATGGTCGTCTTCTATCATATAATTCCCATGTAATTTGACATACAGTTTTCCATTAAATACCACCTACCATGTAACCCTGTACTTGAACAGATGTTCTGAGAGAACAATTATGCTTTACTGAGCTATCCTGGGCATACTACAAACTACTTTTTGTTTGCTTCTTTGCTTTTGAATGTGTTGCTTAGGACTGTATTTGAAATGAGGTGGTCATTCAAAACAGTTGAGACCAAAAGGAGGACTTGGAAGGTCTTCCACTGTGTTTTCCTAACCACTTTTTTGTCCCTTCCCTCTATGGACCATTATCAGCCATGTGAGCCCCGTAAATATTAAGAGGTTGTTCTACTGAAAGAAGACTACCACAGTTAAGAAAGATTTCAGATAAGATGTCTCTAGTTTATTGTTACATACTATTTAAGTGATGCTGAGTTTTCCCTCTCCTTCCTCTGAATCATGCAGCTTGGAGCAAGTACCGATACTGTGGGATGCATCTCAGAATATGCTATAGTAGTCAGTGTTCATCTCTTGTTGGGCAGAAGCAGGATATGAACTCCAGATTTAGATGAGGTAACTAACTGGACCATGCCGCATTTGTTAAGAAACAGATAATTTAGGTACTTTGGTGATTTTATTGTTTTATTGTGTTTGCAATGCTAGGTTTCATATGTTTCTAGGGTTTTGTGGCAGCTGAGCAAGCAGCTTTTGAGGATCTGAATTTTTATGCCAGAGACTTGCAGTCCCTTAGTGCATCTGCATTCTTATGAATCTTAGTGCTGTGTGCAGTTTCCAGGAGGGCCTGAAGTCTCTCTCAAATCCTTTTTAAAGGTATCTGTCTGCATCACCAAGTTTCTAAATATGTTCTATAGTTTTTTTCTTTTAGCACAGCTCCATTCTTGTTTCAGTGGGAGACAGGCAATTAAATCCCTTAGGTTTCTTGGAAAATCCAATTTAGGAAGTACTGCAAACTTCAGTGGGCTAAGTTGAGCTTTGAAGTAAAATGTTACCAGTGAATTGCAGTTAAGGGTGTCTGAGATAGGCATACATGTCTAGCTAAGTCAACTTCATTGCAGACTGCATCATCTCCAGAATTTTGATGATGGAAGGTTGTTTCTATGGTTTTAAGAAATATACAGAATTACTTAATTGCTGCATACGTTCTCATCTGTATAGCTTAGATTTTAAAACAGTTAAAAAACAGGTGTGCTAGGCAAGAATCGCAATGCAGTAAGTGATATTCAAAAAGAATGAGAAACATTACATCGCTATTTCCAGAGCTGTGAAAAAGGCAATTTAATACCGTAACACTGACAAATGTTTATGTTTTAAAGTGTGTATAGAAAACTGAAATTGAATATTGCATAAACATTTTCTAATTTGGAGAGCATAAAGTCTTCAGCACCTTTGTATTACAGTGGTTTATATAGTGTATTTTCATCTCAAGGTTACATGTATGGTAAATTCAATTTTCTCTCTAAATACAATCTATTTGTATTGGATTGTGCAAGTAATTCTCTGGAGAAATGGTGTACATGTTATTTATATATATTACTTTCCATTGTGCTGTAGGCCTATTTTTGAAAGGTCAGACTTCGTAAACCACAGTGTAACTTTTCTCAGTGATTAGTTTTAATCTCCTTGATTCAGTACTATTTGTTTGTAATTACTCATTTTCAGAAAGGACTGATGAATAATATTCCAGGGTTGAGAATCTGTGGAAAACCTGCAGTCTTTCAAGCTGGTGTTTCCACCTTTCGTTGTTTATCAGTAATGGAATTATCATTAGCAAAATTTATTTGAAGGCAGCCATTCCTTTTCTTTATTCTCAAGATAGCTGAAGGCAAATAGTTCGTACAGTGGATGTTTTCACCCTAATTTAAGGTATTTAATCTTTTAGAGAGACATAAAGGAGAAATAGGCTGCTCACAAGTGATCTATGTGTCAGAAGATCTCCTTAGAAAGACAGGAAAAAGCTAGGAGGCAAGCTATTTTGAAAGCATATAGCCCTTTGGCAAACAGATCTCAACAGGCACAACTAAATGAGAAACATTTTCTTATGAAGACAAATAGTCAAAAATAGGCATTCCTCCTTAACACATTTGTGAAAGTCTTTTCAGAAGACTTCAGGGAGTTAAAGTACATGGGAAATTCGAATGGTCTATTATATATTAAAAAAAAAACCCACGTTATACAGCATAGAATCAAAAAGTAATGTAGGTCAGAAGGGACCTTCAGAGGTCTGTAGTCCAATCCTCTGATCAAAGTAGGACCATTTTAATCAAGTTGATCAGTCTTGTCCGGTCAAGCGTTGAGTATCTTTAAGGACAGAGTTTTCACAGTGTCTCTAGGCAAATTCTGCCATTTTTGAACCATCCTTATGGTGAAAAATATTTTCTTTTAAATTGAGTCAGAATTTCCTGTGTTCCAACTTGTGCCCATTGCCTCCCTTCTTTCCACTGCGTACCTCTGAGAAGAGCCTGTATCCTTCTTCACAATGTCCTCCAGTTGTAGGGAGCAATAAGCTCTTCTCTGAGCCTCTTCAGGCTGAACAAATTCAGCTTTTGTGCGTCAGTTTTACATTGTGAAATCCAGTACTCACTTGTCTTGGTGATCATCTGCTGAACGTGCTCCAGCATGTCCGTCTTTTGCATACTAGTCTTAAATGAAATACAGGACAAACAGAAGGGCAGAATTGCTTCCCTGGACCTGCTGGCCACACTTTTGCTAATAAAGACCTGGATGTGCTTGGCTTTCCTCATTGCAGAGGGACACTGCCAACTCCTCTTCAGCTTGCTGTCTGCTGGGACCGCCACATCTTTTCCTTTAAAGCTGCTGTCTAACATCTGAAATACAATGCAATAGAGTTGTCTAGAAATATTTTAAGGATCTTTTGTATTTTAACCTTATTTCTCTAAAGTAAATGCACAGTGTTGCTTTTAGCTGCTGAGAAAATGTATCTCTGCCCAGATTATGAATTGCCATTTTGAGAGGATTAGTTAGGTTTATACTTAATGCATGATACACATTCTTAGCCTGAAGTGCAAAAGCTATTTATCTGTAACTATGGTTTTGATTGGCATGTCCATAATTAAACATTAAAAAATGTTTCATTAGTGGGTATCAACAGTTGATATGATCAGCAAGGTAACAAAAAGTCATGTCATACTATTTCAATTTCCCTTTAAGGAGACCTAGCTGAGTGGCACATAGGAGTCTCCTACTTAATCTAATCTTATCCTTGGCTTTACAGTGTTCCAAGCAGTGGAACATGCAAGCTACTAATGCAAAACCTTAAGACAGAAAAAAAAAAGAGAATAAGGAGTTATTCTAAGTTAACATAGCTTGTTTTCTTTGAAACAACTTCTGTTTATGAAAAATTAATAATATGAGTGCATAGCAGCCCAGCATGCCGGGAGCTAATTTAACTGATGACTGCAGCTCAGTTCCTGACATGCTGGTTTGCAGGGTATGAAAACCACGGTTAGCTCTGATTTTGCAGTTGATGACATACATCGAGTGAGGCTGGAGAGTTTTCTCTCATACTTTACAAAAATAAAAATGATGGAAGAAAGAGTGACAGCTCTTTGCTGATCCTGTGCTCAAAGCTGTTAAAGCTCTTGGCACTTTGCTCTCATGAAACTGTAATCATGTTATTGCATACTATTAGTGGCAGTGGCCATTAAATATGCACCAGAAGGAGAAATAACACAAACAGGGTGTTTGGAACTCTATTTCAGCACATTGCAAGTTCATAGCTAGGAAAAAGATTGCAATTGAACTAGCAATGAAATGAAAGATTGAGCTCTCTCCAACTGAAATGTACAGGGCTGAGGACAGAGAGGTTAGTTGATAATCACAGAAGATAAGGCTGAGTCACCTCAAGAAGTCATCAGCTCTAACTTACTCCTCCAGGGCAGGGTCAAATCCACACAAACATTCTCTTATCTATTTTGTTCTTAAAAATTACCAGTACGGGGAGATTCAAGAACCCCTAAGTTGATTTTCACTTTTAGATTTTTTTTCAACTACCATCTATAATGAAAGTCTTTTAATACAGTTTAACTTGATTACTTTTTGTCCTGTCTTGAGTCAATGTAGAGAACATACAATGTCTTTTTATTATGGAAGCTTTTAGCACACACTGGGTACAGTTATCACGTCTCCCCAGTCTTCAAATAAATCTCCTTTTATAACCCACACATCTTTTTCTACAGACCTGCTATTTGGTGGCTAAGTGCTTGTATTTGCACAGCTGATTATTCTTACCTAATAACAATTTTCTCTTCCCATTACAGAATTACATCCTACATAATTCAGGGTATTGCTTCAATTAGTCAAAAGCATTTTTTAAATCACATCCTTCCTGGTAGCACTGAAAGCACTTTGCACACCCTTCTCCTACCTCCTTTATTCATATTGCCTTCAAATTCAAGGAAGGTCCTTCATTATCTAGGTCATTAATGAAAGTATTGAGAAGTACTGAATGCAGGATAGAAATTGGCTGATTTTATTCAACACATTTTTTTTTAGTTTGTTTTATTTTTACTGTGAACCTCTGCTAACTTCTCTGGTGATGGGTTCCTACAAGATATGAACCCATTTTAAAAATTTTTAATCTACAGTGGTTTATCCAATGTGTTTCTCAGAATATCACGAGACTGTCAAAAGCCTTGCTACGCTCAAGAGGCATAGTGTCAAGATTCTTCTTATTTATAAGGTCTGTTCAGACGCTATAGAAAAATGTTATTCTTATTTTTTACTCTCATTCTTGTATTATCTTTTATATGCTCACAAATAGTTGTTTGGAATAGGTGTGCCAGGATCCTTCCCGATGTTGAAGAACTAGAGAAAAATAAAAGTTGCTACTGCTCTCACTTTTCCTCTAAGTGCCTCATTTTGTGTTGTGATCACCAAGGAAGGGGTCTGCAATTAGTTGGTTTTTATTTCCTTTTTTTAATATATATTTAGACGTCTATTCACAATGCATATTTTATTTACTAAGTCATTATTTCAGTTAAGCATGCTTGTTTCTTGGTGCGGCTCTGCTGTTGGGACTTGTCTGTCTATCCCATGACTTCTAGAATCCTTCCCAGGTAAAACATCTGAAATACAGTGCAACAGAGTCAGACAGAACTTGGAGGGGCTCATTATAAAGAGTACAATTGTAGTGTGGACTTCTGGCCCTGTTTTACTAGATATTTTTTGGCTGTCTTTGCTTTTGGCAGAGCAAAGACCATGGAAATAAAACCGCAAGACTGAACTTCAGGCTTTTGTATTTTTTTTTGTGTACTGACCCCCTACTTTTACATTATTTGGGTACCATAATCCGGTTCTTCAGCCCTTTCAAAAATAGGTCAGCCCTTTCAAAAATAGGTGTCTATATTTATTTGGAATATTCTTAAGAGTTTAAACAAATATATTTCCATTTCATTTGTTTTAGGGAGGAAATTCAAATAATGTGTACTGAAGTGGGAAACATATTTACACTACTTCTAACTGAACCACTGCAGCATGCTGTATTGAACCACAGACATCCTAGTTGTAGATGTGTCTAGATGTCTAGAAACCTAGATACTATGAGCAAAGGGAACTCAAACTGGGAGTCATTCACTTAGGAAAGAGACAGAACAACACAGAGTTCTTGTTAAGGAAGCTGTTCCTTATTTATTGTTTAAGAAGCATTCAGGCCACCCTAAATTTATAAGTGGAATAAGCTGTAACCGTTGAAACAAAACTGCACATAGGAGAATGTGTATGTCTTTTGTATACTGTATATCTATTTAATCAGTTTTCAGCGGGAAAGCTCTCAAATAGATTTCAGATTGTGGTCTTCCTTTTGTCTGTCTTGCGTATTTGGCCTTTAACCACAGATAACTAATTCTTTAATCAGTTGTTTCATATTCTGTTGTGTCTTAGGAAAGCTACCTGAAATAATTACTTCATCTAATCAAAGATTTAATGAATCCTTGATAGGAAGAAAGCAAATATGATTTGAATTGAGCCATAGGCATGAATTAAGAATGTTGTTATTACACTTGTTCTAAAAAATAATCTAAGTAATCTAAAAATAATCACTTTTTCAAGCAAGAAATTAAATAATTTCCCCTTCATTATTTATTTTAGCAACTCTTTTTCTCAGCAGTCTGCCTACTTTCACTGCTACAGGACTGACTAGGAAGCTGCTGGAAACATACATTATGGTTCTCTCAGAGCCAACACAAAGTTAGTAGAAATGGGACAATTTAACTACAAAAGACTGTCTTCATAATCTTTTTCATTCTGCAAGTTGTCTTATGTCTTGAGTCCAGATTAAAACACTTACTTGTGATAGTTTGCAAGTGTGTGATTGTGCATATTTTGAATTAAAACCTTTTCTATATTTATTCTGAATGGTAATGGTAGATTAAAACAGAATGTCTTGCTGTTCACACAAACTACAAGCAAGCAACCAGTGCATTCTCTTCAGATTGTTTACCTGAATCACTCTAATGCCTGTGCAAGCTTTTTTGTAACTGAATATTTCTCAAATTCAAATGAAACCAATGCATAATCTGTTACTGTCCCTGTCAGTAAATTTTATTTCCTTCAGCAGTCTCCTCTATTTATATCCACATTTCTCCCTTACTCTGCTGCAGATTTCTCCTTACTGGGTCATGGATCTGAAAAGAAGTAGAATTTGCTGTATCTTATGTTGCCCAGATCTTGTACTATATTCAACTTCTAAATTTTGTTAAAATTTTTTAATAAGAGTCTCATTCTGTCTGATTTCTCTTAGGGAATGGGAGAATTGTGAGTCATTAAAAAAAAAAAAAAGCTTGTAAACAGACATAAATATTATACAGAAAATCAATGAGGATATGATTTCTCCTCTTTTTTTTTTCATTTTCTGTGGTTTTCTCTCTTGTCCTTTTTAGCTCAGTAGAGCCAAAATTACATTTCCTCTCTTGGTCCCTTTAAGCTTCAGCCATCATAATTGCTGCAGCCCACCTGAGGATCTTTTGGGTCTCTCACAGTACATAGGGAGGAAGGAGACTGATGACAGCTCTGAACTATAAATGAATGCCTGACATTCCTTCTAGGGCAGCATGTCTTTTCATTGGACCTTATTCTGGTCGGTGCTTGTTCTTTTAAACATTTTAATCTGTCATTGCATGGCTGGTTTAGCTATTTTGGAAGGGGAAGGGGAAGAAGAAGGGAAGGGATAAAGATAGTTGTATTGGAGACTTGTCAGCTGTAAAAGGGTTATTATAGGTGGGTGACTAGTAGAATAACTGCTATAAATTCTCCTACTAAATAACTTTGTCTCAGTATGAATTTGTAGAACAGTGGAAGAACTAATATATCCACCTGCTTGTAAAAAGGAAGCCTTTATGACTTTTAGATTAACTAATTTGATATATTAATACGTTGGTACAAGACTATGCACTTATTCTATATTTTTGCTGTGATATTGTGTTGATTCAGGTAAAAATGCCAAATTCTAAAACAAGAGGAGCTGTTCACTTTTATGCATGCAAAAAGCTTCCATACCAATTTTTACATCATTTAGTGGCTTACTGATCAAAATCAATGACTGACAACTGATAAACTGTTTAAATTAGTTTTATATGATTAATGTATACATGTAACAACATCTCTGTTCAAATGGAAGTCCATATAACATGTTTGAAAATGATTCCTACAACATCTAATCCACTTTCATTGTGGCGTACAATTGCTACCTTTTCATCGTGCTTGTCCAAAACACAATTTTTCTGTTATTCTTCTTCATAAAAGGAGATGGCTAGCATGCAATTCTCTAGTAAGATAGGAAGGAAAAGGATTACTGAACTTGTGTGAGACAGCAGCTATGCAAATATTGATTTTTAATTTTTTTCCCACTATTGGTTATTCATTAATAATGCCTCTATCTGGCACCAGCATAGCTGAAGTTGTTCGTTTTGTTTTCTCTTTACCTTTAGCAAACAAAGTGATCCTTCTCAGTGGACATCATCTCTCTTTCTCTTCATTTAATTTAATTTAAGAGGGAGTACCAGGGAAGTGCAAATAATAAGCTACCGGTTAACTTATGAATTGCTATTTTGGTTTTATTTAGTTTCAGGATTTGATATGAATTTAATGTTAGATATCCAACTATGGAATAGGGAAGAGAACTGACATTAGCTTCACATCCATAGTCGTCAGCAGCACAGAATCGATTAAAAAATAATGATACATAAAATAGTAAAATCAAGATGGAGAGAATGTTACTTACACTGTTACGCTTTATCAACATCTGTCATTTGATGGATTTTGTAATGCTCTTTGCTGATTTTTTAACTATATAGTACTTTCTCAATTCTGTAAATACAATTACTTTAAACTACTTTCTGTTTGGGATGGAATGAAAAAGCAACTAGGAACATGGAGTCTGTTCCACAGACCTCTCCTTAACTCCTGTTTTCATTTTTTTTTCTATATACATGAAATTACTTTTTTAAGTCTTCTCCCTTTAGTCTAAAATAAGTGTACCATGGGTATTAAGCCTGGCAGACTGTGTGCTGTGGCTGAGAAACAGAAACAGTGTTAAAGCAGGTATTTGAAGAGTTCTCTTTGCTTGACTGCAACTTTGAAAACTCTTGAAATGTCAATGATTATGAACCCTATATATTATGCATGGTACAGATCAAATGCGTTACCTTATTTAGTCTGGAACAAGTACAAGACAAAGGGAAACAAAATGTTGATTTAAAAAGCCAGTAGGGGAGCAAAGATGACAGAGGAGGATGAAAATGCAAATTGACAAGCCACTAGGAATGGAAAAATACAAATCTTCTGTTAGAGTTATTTGGAATTCATTTGATGACTTATACCATAGCAATATGACTTCTCCATATTGATATGCTCTTAGAGTTAACTATGTAAACTAAAAACTATGTAATTAGGACAAAGGTTATACAATACATGAAATAGGATGATTTATATAGAAAGGGATTGGGAGTAAGAATTAATGAGTTTTCTTTTCTGTGCTTTGATTTCTTCCCTAATGGAGTGGGGCAGCAGTAACAACAACACATAACAGTAAAGATACCCATTTATTCATTTTCTATCTTTGTGACAGCTCTTCTATTAACCAGAGATACTGGCTAATAAGATGAAATTTTGTTTTGCTAATCTTTAAAGTTTCTTCAGTATTGAAGTGAAATAAGTGGTATATAGTACTTCAGCATGCAGTCAGAAGTTTGTTTTCTCACGTTGTAGTAAAATGAATGGATTTGTACCTGATCCTCCCTACTGTTCTATATTAAGGATAAATTATTGCTAAGTGTGTTCTAGAGCTCTCTTTTCTTATATGAAAAAGTCAATAATATCTGGTTCATTGTCATGATTTCGTGATGTCTTTTAGCAAAATTTTGCTTTGTATCTCTTTGACATATATCGGGTATATCAGATCTTCTCAAACCTGTCCGTTAACAATATTTCATCTTTTGTATAACCAGAAAAAGAAAAATATTGTCTTTGCATTTCATGTAATAACGTTTTTAATATATGACGACAAGTATGTTGAAAAGAATTACAGTATACTGTAGGTAGGGACATTGCTTAGAGCGACTCTTGGATGCCTTCAGGAGAGAAATTATTTCCACAGAACAGTGATTTAGAAGTGACATTGAGGAGGCCTAAGAAATGTCTATGGGCACATTCTGCAGTCTGTTTTTTATTAGATCAGGCTTATGAGTTATAAGTCAGATGGCAATTTGAGATATTTTAGGAAGCGATGATTAGACTTTTGGATGTAAAAAGGGCAAAGTACCCCTAGAAGAAACATTAAAGTTCTGGTTACCTAAGAATTACAATAAAATCTTGAACCTCAGGATCTTGCTCCCTCTGAGTTGCAAAACATTTTGCAACTGGAGTAGTAAGTGATCATCCATATTAAAATATGGCTTAGAAATTTGTGAGTAATGTTTACTTTGATAGATCCTATATTTCTATGTTTTAAAATGCACGAAAAAAAAATGATATTTGCAGCCACTAGTCTTAGCAGAGTGGTTATGAAGCTTGCTGGCTAGAAATCTTGTGAACTAGTAGCACTAGTAAAGCTATAAAACTAAGTAAGTCAAGGTTTAGGAGAGTTGGGTACGAGAAACTTGTAGAGGCCAAATATACTAACCTTTGGAGGGAGAGGGATGGGGAGCGGGAAGGGGAAACTTTGTGGTTTAAAAAAGACTGAACAAGTAATCAAGAATCTATTCTTTTCAGCCTATTTCTCCTGCTTCTACATTGAAATGTAGAAGGAAGTCCACGTAGAAGTTGAGAAAATGTATGCATGTGTGTGGTGGGGGGAAGGAAGGCTCAGAATTTTCTGCATGGAGCATAACAGGGGCCTGGTTATCTGCCATGAAGGTTAATGGCATCTGGTACATGTAGTGGTCTTCACAAAATACTGATGCTTGTGCCAGTGTGGTTCACTTACAAGAGCTCAGGAAAGTAAGCGATTATGTTTTCAACATATAGGATTACATTGTAGTATGCATTTACCTCTAAGCTAGTAGCAAGGGAAAGATTATTTGAAGCAGACGGCATCGAGCTGAAGCAGGATTGTGCAATGAATGTTTATACCAGGCAACAGATTTGTGTTTTTTATACTGAGGATACCCTATGACAGTAAGAGTTTAACTGGTAATCAGGCTATGACAGTGGGTAGATCTGACTGTTAGGTGTTTCTATGTATATCCTCAGGTGTTAATGAGGACCACATGGTGACTTGCTCTTGAGTAGGAGGTAGTTGCCTCTGTATCAGTGAGATGAGAGGAGGCAGAAGACAGGTTCTGGACACAAAGTTTAAGTTAAACAGGAGATAACGCTCCTGGGTGTAGTTCAGAAAAAAATAGCGATATAGGGAAGAAGGTTTTCATTTTATAAGAAACTACCTTTGTCTAAACACAGAAGGTGGCACTAGGTTTAAAATCTAGTAATTATAAAGGCTGAAAGACAGTACATGAGGTCAGATGAGCACACAGTTCAAAATGTCTCCTACTCAACAGATAAATCTAGGGAAGCAAAAAGTCCTCTTACACCTTTTCATAAATTATTTGGGACAACAATGAACCATTAGCTGACAAATCTTAGCTGATACAAAATGAGTAAAACCAAAATACAGTAAAACCAAAATACAATAAAACCAAAACTCAACTTTGAGGAGCTGCATAATGATTCACTATCCTGATATCTTAATGGCTGAGTGAAAAATGGCAGATGAAATTCAGAGCAGTTGAAACTCAGGGCAGATAAAGGAAAGGCAACCGTACTTACTACATCATTGAGAAACTCTGTATCACCACTCAAGGAAAGAGGTCTTAGTGTCATTAAAACACCAACACAGTGCACAGAGGTTGCCAAAAAGCATGTAGGAATTTTCTGGAATGGATGAAATTAAAGGGAAAACCATGAAACACTGCTCTAAGTCAATATTTATATCTTTGTGATGCTCTTAAATTTTGGATGTTACATTGTGCTCTGATCCCCTCATCTCAAAATAATTTGAAAAAGGTAAGAAGAAGGGATATGAAGATTGATAGAGGTATAGAAGAGCTGTAAGAGAGACTATAAAGAGTGAATAAATATACATAGAAGTAGTAGAAATTAGTTTGGACAAAGATCTGAGGGGGCATATTTAAATAACTGTATCCAAAATCATGAGAAAGATTATGGAAAATGATTATTCATGTTATATTATAAAACAAGAAGTGGAAAGTATCAAATGAAATGATGAGAGGTTTTGAAAGGAACAAAAGGAAGTGCTGCTTCAAACCATGCTTAATTAAGCTGTGGAATTCTGTGCCAAAGGATGCTGTGGATGCCAAAGTATAAATTGGTTTAAAAGCAATTAGGGAAATTCATGGAAGAAAAGACCTTCAATACTTATTAAACACACAAATGAAGATAAAACCACTGACTGATAAAGTATCTAAACTGTAGGATTATATTTTACCGCATCAGGGAAATACTTGAACTTAGATGGATTTTGGCCTCTAAACAGAGCAACAAGAAAGTTTGAACAGTGTGTTTTCTTAAAAAGCCTGGCCTTGTTAGCGGTGGGTTCTCATGGAGCAAGGTACTGCTACCCTTTCAGAGAACCACCATCTGGAAGCTGAGAATGCAATGAAGGTATGATAATCCAGATCTCAATGAGGGACTTCAACCACCTGCTTATCTGCTGGGCAGAAGTAATCCAGGAGTTTTCTAAGTGCATGGATGACAACTTCCTGACAAAGGTGATCAGGGAGTCAATGATGGAGAGGTGCTCTGCTGGACCTGATTCTTACAAACAAGAAAGAATTGTTTAGGGATGTGATGGTTGAGGGCAGCAGCCTTGGCTGCAGTGAATCAAAAGAGTTCAAAAGTGCATCAAAAAGAGTGTGGCCAGCAGGTCGAGGGAGGTCATCCTCCCCCTCTACTCTGCCCTGGTGAGGCCGTAGCTGGAGTACTGTGTCCAGTTCTGGGCTCCCCAGTTCAAGAAAGACAGGGATCTGCTGGAGAGGGTCCAGCAAAGGGCTACAAAGATGATTAGGGGATTGGAACATCTTTCATATGAGGAGAGGCTGAGGGATTTGGGTCTCTTTAGTCTGGAGAAAAGAAGATTGAGGGGGGATCTTGTTAATGCTTTCAAATACTTGAAGAGAGGATGCCAGGTGGATGGGAGCAGTCTTTTTTCAGTGGTGCCCATTGATAGGATGAGGGGTAATGGGCACAAGCTTGAAGATAGGAAGTTCCATCTTAACATGAGGAGGAACTTCTTTACTTTGAGGGTAGTGGAGCACTGGAACAGGCTGCCCAGAGAGGTTGTGGAGTCTCCCACTTTGGAGACATTCAAAACCCGCCTGGACGCTGTCCTGTGCAACCTGTTGTAGGTGACCCTGCTCTGGTGGGGGGGTTGGACTAGACGATCTCCAGAGGTCCCTTCCAACCCTGACTATTCTGTGATTCTGTGAATATGAGGTGGTGAAGGTCAGGATCCTGAAAAGAGGAAACATGGCAAAAAGCAGGATCACAACCTTGGCCTTCAAAAGAACAGATTTGGGCCTGTTCAGGATGTTCTTCAAAGGATAGTGTGGGATATGGCCCTGGAAAAGTGAAGAGGGGACTAGGAGAGCTTGTTGATTTTCTGAGGCCACATCCTCCAGTCTCAAAAATGGTCCACCCCCATGTGCAGGAAGCCAGGCAAAGGTGTGAGGAGGCCTGCAAGAATGAACAAAAATCTACTGGCAAAATTAAATATGAAAAGAAAGCATACGAGAGATGGAATTGGTGTCAGGTGACTGTTGCAGTTGAACCAGCCCAGTGGCACAGAAGTATAGACGCACTGTGTTAGTGTGGAGGAACTAGGAAAGCTGAAGTCCACCTGAAGTTCAGTCTGGCAAGAGACATGAAGGTCAACAAGAAAGGCTTCCATACAGGTATATCAGCAACAAAAGAAAAGTTAAAGAAAATATGGGCACACTGCTGAATAGGGCAGGGGAGCTGGTGATAGAGCACTTGGAAAAAGACCAAGGTACTCAAAGACATCTTCATATTGGTCTTTTTTGTTAAGAATTGCCCTCAAGAATCCAGACTCCCGAAGACCTGTAGGAAAGTCTTTAGCACAAAAAAACTTACTCTTGATGGAGGTGGATCAGGTTAAGGAACGTTTAAGCAGACTGATGTACATAAGTCCCTGCGGCCTGACAGGATGCATCCACCAAGTGCTGAGGGAGCTGTCCAACGTCACTGTCCAATGTCACTCTGAGGCCACTTTGAGTTATCTTTGGTCATAGTGATCAGGGAAGGTTCCAGATGACTGGACGGAAGCAAATGCCGCTTCTGTCCTCAGAACAAGCAAGGAGGAGGATCTGAGGTAGTGCAGGCCGGTCAGCCTCATCTTGATCCCTGCGAAGGTGATGGAGCAAATGATTCTGGATATCATTTCCAGTCACATGAATCACAAGAAGGCGATTGGGAGTAGTCAGTATGGATTATTTACATATCAGAAATTGTGCCTGAACAACCCAATAACCTTCTACAATGAGATGACTGGCTTGGTGGATGAGGGGAGAGCTGTAGATACTGATTATCTTGACTTCAGCAATGGTTTCAGCACTGTCTCCTATGATATCATAACTGATAAACTGGGGGAGTATGGACTAGGTTGAATAGGCAGTGAGGTGGGACTGAAAGCTGGCTGAACTGCTAGGCTGAAATGATTGTGATCATTTCACAAAGCCCAGCTGTAGGCCAGTCCCTAGTGGTCAATACTGGGTCTAATATTGCTTAATATCCTCATAAATGGGCTGGATGATAGCACAGAGATCACCCTCAGCAAGCTTGCAGATCACCCCAAACCAGGACAAATGCTTGGTAGACATACCAGATGGTTGTGCAGCTCTCCAGAGGTGCTTTGACAGGCTGGAGAAATGGGCAGAGTGGTTTGTCATGAAGTTCAAGACATCCTGCACCTGGGGAAGAATAATTGGAAGCCCCATTGCAGGCTGGAGGCTGGCCTGCTGGAAAGCAGGTGCATCCTGGTGCATCTCACGCTGACCATGAGCCAACAATATGCCCTTATGGCAAAGAAAGCCATCAGCCTTGTGGGAATGGCATGTCAAAGCCTCTAGGTGTGAGTACTTGATTTTGTGTTTACTTTCATTCTCCTTGAAGTCAGGGTGGGTTACTGTTAACAATATTCCCCATCCTCTACTTTTCCCTTTTATAGCATTTGCACCTATGTTACAAATGGAGGAATATACTCTATACCCCATTTTAATATAGCCTTCAGTTGCATGTTTGCAAGTGCAGTAATCATTGCATTAAAACTAATTTGCTCCTATGAAATAGTCCTCCTCCAGGATCATATGGTTATTTGTATGCTGGAGGGCTGTCTGATACTCATTAATATTCATATTTCCTTTTATCACAGTACCCTCTTAATTGCTAATTACGTCACATATTCCATGGCCTAAAGAATACCCTGGGCAGTTTTTCTGCTTGGTTCTTTAACCTAGATTGAAAGACACATTGTCTGTATTCCATTTTCCACTTTATGCAAGTTCAATATTAATCTGTCATTCCTTCCCCAGTTGGCCTTCTCCACCTGATGGGCTGTGGTGGATAACTTTTGCTCTTGTGACAAATTCTCTTTTATCCCTCCTGGGAAGAATTTGTCTTGCCCTGGCAGTGAAATCTGGAGAGGGGCCCAATCTCATTTGCTTGATTGAAAGTGTAAATCTCTATGAGTGAAAGGACATGTTTTACACAGAAATAGGTGGAGGATTAATTTTCGGAGTCTTTCACTGGAACATGCTTTTCAGAGACACAGGCTTGACAAACAAACAAGAACTAAATCTTAGGGAGGAGCTGAAATGATGTTTGGAGAATCAAACATAATACAGTCATGCATCATCTGTGGTTGCCAAGGGAACCGGCTTTGGGATCCTGTCAGCGGGATTCTTCAAAATCATCAAAGGAGACACCACTAGTGTCTGCCAGTTAAGCCACCTACTGCTGTAAAGATCAATTTCTCACTCCTTTTCTCAGGGGTAGTCAATATATTAGTTTTCTAAGAGAAAGAGAAATATCATCAGAAAATCATCGCCTCTCTGAGGTGGCTGCAATGCCATCTGTCCCAGCTAGCAGCACCTACACTCCCATCAGAGTGCAAAGCTTTCAGTTCTGAAGGTATTCAGGTAGTGTGCCTGACAGTGTAAGACTTCATTGATATATGGTGTTTAAAAACGTCATTGGTATAATCTCCAACTGTGTAGGTCATTGCTGATTTCCCCTGATCCCATCTGCCTTTACTGTAAATACGAACTTCCATATTTAAGATTCCATATGCTCAGTATTTAAAAAGAGAATTATTTGGGAATCGGGTTTTTTTTGTTGTTGACAACTATATCTGGGCTAGTTAGCTGTGTTTGAACTAATTTTGTCTGCCCACTTGCTACCATCTAGTGACCTATTTTGCTGTTGTCTTCATTTCTGTCACTCATTCAGCTTCCCACAACCCTGTCTCACTAACCTGCCCATAAAATACTGCTCTTAATGCCACCTTTCCTGTCCACTCTTCCACTTTGTCTCCGCTTTTCTCTCTGTTCACAGCTTTTCTTTTTCCAGTAATCTTCTGATTCTTTTCTTCCTCTCCTTTCCTTTCCTCCTATTAATGTAGTTACTACATGTCTTGGTGGAGAAGACAGGCAAGAGAGAAGAATGGAATAAAAAGAGGATGAAGGGAAGGTGAAAATAAGGGCTGCATAAATTTTCAGGCTGGTAACTGAACTGCTGAAAGCTTAAGCAGAAGTTTGGACTGACCGAATCTGAAATCTTACAATCCTAGGTAGAGAAAAAGTGACATGGACACATGGGTTGCTTTTGGGACCAGGACAGTGTGGTACAAAACAAAATGTTTATTTTTGGTACAACCCCTTAGGTGAAATACCTTCTACTGATCAGACAAGGAATAGCTTGAACTGAATGTCCTCTCTCTTAAGAGAACTTAGAGGTATGTCTTTAGTTATAATGGAGCAATTAATTTTTTATAAATCACTTACATAACCTGAAGATATCCTAGGATGACTTTCTAGCCTGCTGGTCTGGACAAAAAGTGCATTCCTGTGGGAAGATATCCCTCCTGGTGTGACTATTTTAATTACCTTTACTAAGTGAAGCAGTGATGATGAGCAATTGAGTTGCTTAGCCATCCCCTCACCTTTTCTCTTATCTTCTGGGATAGTGCTTAAAATGATCTCTTGAAAGATGTGACATCAGCTGTCCTCAAGCAGAGGACTGACTTTTCACTTCTGTGTGAGTGTTCAAACATCTAATCTAGTAAAGAACCCTACCTCTGCCCTTCTGGCAATTACATGAAGCTGGTCCTGAAAAAATGTTTTTAGGATGACTTGGCAAATTCTCATCAAGTTGCAAACTAAGTATGAAAGAAAGATTTGCTCTGAAGTTTTGTGATTTCTGAAATCCACTTTTTGGATACATGGAGGACAAATTTATCATTAGAAATAGCAGAAATAAGGAAACAAAACAGAGAAGCATAAATTGTACCTGGCCTATAAAGTACAACTTTCACTCTTTCATTACTCCATTCTATTTCTATTATTTGTTGTTGGGAATAAAGGAGTAGAAACCGACATTTATCTTCATTAACTTTTAGCTACCTTTTCTGCACTGTTCTTCACTTTTCTGCGTAGGAGCAAGGAGCAAGGACAGTTTTCTATAAGGAGTCTGAAGTTGTTCTAAGTTAGACAGGCTTACACAGGATGCCTTTTCTCTGATTCATCTCTTGATGTGCTCCTCCAAGCAGAGCTTGAGAGAGGAGGGATGCATGCCCTGGACTTCACTATTCAGGATTCCAGAGGGCACCCTAAATATACCCTTATGTCAGCTTTCAGCTTCCAGGTGCCATTGCCTGAGTTGTTTACATAGTGTTTGGAGCGGGTGGGGTTGGCATGTTTTTTTAAGTAGAAAGTAGTTGCAGCAAGAGGACTGAATTTTAATGGGTTGTTCAGATCAAGGTGCTACCTGGTGTGGCTCCTGGATGAGCTCTGTGACAGATTGAGCCTTCAGATCACTAAAGCAATTTTTCCCTCTACAACAAGCAATGCTGTATAGATTGGTGTTATCATTATGATAAAGAGTTTAGACATTTGTAGAATAACTGATCTCTCCTTTGGCAGAGTGTGGATAAGCATAACAAGCAATGAAATAGATGTTTATCTTTTAAGAAAACCTGCACAGCAGAACCTTTTCTGTTTCCTAGGCAGGACCTTAGAGGAATTATGTGTCCCTTAGATTACTAGAGTTGAACAGGGATTTTCTGTAGTGACCCTATGGTAGAAATTGCAAAAGTAAAATTTTCCTTAGGGAAATACAAAATATGATGGTGGAATGATTTAGGGTTCTGTTGGAGGGAAGCCCTCATGAGAGTTTATCTGAGATACTGCATGTAGTTTTTCAAGAAAGCGTGCACAAGAATGATGACTTTAAGCAGGAATAAGGGCAAAGAAAGATCAGAAAGAAATTCTGAAGAATTTCTGCAGAAGCTATTTTACAAGGCAAAGCTGAAAGCATGCCTTATTTATCGTGACTAAAGCAAGACCAATATATATGATAGTTCTCTTTAACTTGGGAAGGGAAAACAACAATATATGCTAAGGACAATAGCTGTTTTGGATAAATTTAGACTGGAAGTTCTGTCACTGAAGGTCTGTAATGGATCTGTCAAAGAGGTATTGGAAGTGTTAAATAAGGTGACTACTGTAAGGCAGATTTTGATATTAGCTATTAAAAAGAATGACATCACCAAATGTAGTCTGTCCAGGGTATCAAGCATACTTTATTTTAAAATAGATTGAGGCCTCGCAGGAGTCAATATAGTTGGCATAGGATATTAAAAAATAGCAAAGTAAAAGAAAATATTTTATATTCTGAAAAATTTGTGGTCTAAAATGACAACCTTAATGCATCATCATTTTTGAATCAAATGTTTCTTGAATTTTATTGTTGTTCAGAATTATAGATTTATAACATAAATACATAATTATGTATATATTAACATATACATGTATCCATTTATTCCAATAACTGATGGAAACCAATATGAAGTATCAGTGTTTCCTGTGAAGCAGAAAATCCAATTTCCTCTAGACTGTAACAATTGCACAGTATTTATGTGATTTGGGCATCAAAATTACCTTGAAGTTATTCTCCTTTCAGCTGCTAATAATTAGCTATAGGGCTTTCTTACTGTAATTGATGCTGATATTCAACTTTCAAAGCTTCTTAGCAGAACTTTAGAAAGTGGGAACTAATGTCTGTTTAAATTTTCTGATCTTTTTTGTCAAGTCTGCAACTTACTATCGATATTTATGTATGTAGATTGTATTTAATTTTGTCAATATGGCACGACCCCAAGAATCTTTCAATAACCAGACAGAAGAGGAAACCAAACAGTGATGGCCCATAGCCTGCAGGTGTGAGTTTTGTTTAAACAAAAACAAAAAAACAGAGAAAGCAATAACAAAAAATAAAACTACCCAAACCAACCAACTAAACAAAACCCATATTGATATAATATCTACAGTATTGTGGGGGTATCATGGGACCTGCCATAGTCTGTGTTTAAGAAATCTCCATTACTTTTTAGAGACAGAAAGCTTGATCCAGAGAAATTTACAACAAACTTGTCTTGTTTGTTGGTTTGGATATTATCTCACTTTCATTATGAACAAAGTCTGAGAAAAAAATAAGACAAATATGGACTGTAATAAGCATGAAAAATTTTCCTGATTTTAATGATTTTTCAAGAGTGTGTAGAACAGTTTGAAATATTTGAATGGTACTTAATATGTATGCAAGATCTTAAAGTCAGAATCAGTATATTTGTCATGTGCTGACATGTCTTTTGGCGATGTGTAATCATATCATAGAATCATAGAATTGTCTAGGTTGAAAAAGACCTTTAAGATCATTAAGTCCAACTGTTAAACTAACACTGCCAAGGCCACCATTAAACCATGTCCCTAAGAACCACATCTACACGTCTTTTAAATACCTCCAGGGATGCTGACTCGACCACTTCCCTGGGCAGCCTGTTCCAATGCTTGACAACCCTTTCAGTGAAGAATTTTTTTCTAACATCCATCCTAAACCTCCCCTCGTGTAACTTGAGGCCATTTCCTCTTGTCCTGTCACTTGTTACTTGGGAGAAAAGATTGACCCCACCTCACTACAACCTCCTTTTAGGTAGCTGTAGAGAGCAATAACATCTCCCCTCAACCTCCTTTTATCCAGGCCAAGCAACCCAAGTTCCCTCAGCCACTCCTCCTAAGACTTGTTCTCTAGACCCTTCACCAGCTTCGCTGCCCTTCTCTGGACACATTCCAGGACCTCAGTGCCTTTCTTGTAGTGAGGGGCCCAAAACTGAACACAATATTTGAGGTGTGGCCTTACCAGTGTTGAGCACAAGGGGACAATTACATCCCTAGACCTGCGTACCATGCTATTTCTGATACAAGCCAGGATGCTGTTGGCCTTCTTGGCCACCTGGGCACACTGCTGGCTCATTCAGCCGGCTGTCAACCAACACCCCCAGGTCCTTTTCTGCCAGGCAGCTTTCCAGCCACTCTTCTCCAAGCCTGTAGAGCTGCATGGGGTTGCGTGGACCCAAGTGCAGGGCACAGCACTTGGCCTTGTTGAACCTCATACCAGTGGCCTCAGCCCATCGGTCCAGCCTGTCCAGATCCCTCTGTAGAGCCATTCTACCCTCAAGCAGATCAACACTCCTGCCCAGCTCCACCCGTTGTCCAGCTCCTTGATAGAAATATTAAAAAGAACCGGCCCCAGTACCGAGCTCTGGAGAACACCATTTGTGACTGGCCGCCAACTGGATTTAACTCTATTCATCACAGCTCTTTGGACCCAGCCAGCCAGCCAGCTCTTTACCCAGAGAAAAGTACACCCATCCAAGGCACAAGCAGACAGTTTCTCCAGGAGAATACTGTGGTAAACAGTGTCAAAAGCTTTATTGAAGTCCAGGTAAACAACATCCACAGCCTTTCCCTCATCCACTAAGCAGGTCACCTTGTCATAGAAGGAGATCAGGTTTGTCAAGCAAGACCTGCCTTTCATGAACCCATGCTGACTAGGCCCAATCACCTGGTTGTCCTCCATGTGCTGTGCAATGGCACTCAGGACGATCTGCTCCTTAACCTTCCCTGTCACCGATGTCAGACTGACAAGTTTGTAGTTCCCAGGATCCTCCCCCTGGACCTTGTTGTGAATGGGCATCACATTTACTCACCTCCAGTCAACTGGGCCTTGAACACTTCCAGGGATGGGGCCTCAACAACTTCTTTGGACAACCTCTTTCAGAGCCTCACCACCCTCACAGTAAAGAATTCCTTCCTGATATATAAATCTAAATCTACCCTCTTCCAGCTTGAAACTATTACCCCTCATCCTATCACTACCTGCCTTTGTAAAAAGTCCTTCTCCAGCTTTCTTGTAGGCCCCCTATAAGTACTGGAAGGCTGCTATAAGGTCTCCCCGGAGCCTTCTCTTCTCCAGGCTGAACAATCCCAACTCTCTCAGCCTGTCTTCACAGGAGAGGTGCTCCAGCCCTCTGATCATCTTCCTGGCCCTCCTTTGGACTCGCTCCAACAGGTCCACATCCTTCTTGTTCTGAAGACTCCAAAGCTGGACGCAACGTTCTAAGTGGGGTCTCACAAGAGAGGAGCAGGGGGGCAGAATCACCTCCCTTGACCTGCTGGTCATGCTTGTTTTGTTACAGCCCAGGTTACAGTTGGCCTTCTGGGCTGCAAGCTTGCATTGTCGGCTCATGTTGAGCTTCTCAACAAAATGCCCTTTCTCTGTTAAACAAAGTAGTTTGTATCTATCCTCATATTTAACTCGCTCATTGAAGAATCCAGCTAGTAATCCTCGTTCCTATTTTTAACATAATTAACTTATTTTAATTGAATTGAAAATCTAAATAAATGTTCATGAATATTATCCTTTTTTTGCTTTGTCAGGACAAGTACAATTCTTACTTCACTGGCTACAACTCTGGGCTGTAACTGGCTACAGCTGAGCTTTGTCTGATTTCAGGCAGACTTTGTACTTGCTGTTGATTATGGTTATTGATCATAGTTCAGAAAAATTTCTGGTTACCAAATGGTAGGGTCTTCAATCATAAATGAACTAGTTGCTGTTCAGTTAAATGCCACTGAGATGTAAACTTGTAACACAAATTATTGCGAAGTATGTTGGAAAGTAAGATAGGCTGTAAGATTATGGAGGAGAGCTGGATAAAGTGGAGACAATATCTTTGCTCTCTCCCCTTCTCATGACAGGAGAAACGTACACCAGCTCGTTGCTTGAGGAAAAGCAACTAAACGCTTAATGAATGGGAAAAAAAAACACAAGGGATGAATCCAGAGACAAATAACAATTGCCATTTCGTGGGGCTGTTAAATATATATGTTTTTCCCTTAGTTTTTGAGAGTCTTAATGCTCAGTCCCAGGTCTGAAATGTATAGAAGGTAATTATAAGGCACAATTATAAATCATGGAGTGCTATCTGCTGTTATTTATGGAAGCTGAATTTCTAGATACCTCTCTAAGATACACACCTATACAAAAGGACAAATCATTTCTGCTCCTGTTCTATGTTAGAAACTACTTACCTGGATAGCAGAAGATCATACAAATGTGTACAGGGACATAGATAGAGCTAATAATATGGCAGGTTCATGAATACTCTTTCCAAATATTTGAGTAGTTATTTGAGATTATGATCTAACAACAAGTTTAAGATACTTAGAAATTAAATATTAGTAGATGATTGTCTTTTTATGCAGATATACTTAGAAATTAAATATTAGTAGATGATTGTCTTTTTATGCAGATAATTATGCTCTATTTCTCACAGGTACCATAGACATAAAATTTAGAAAAGACAAAACAATTTTCAATGGAATATCTTTCTCTCAAAACACACACACATCTGCATGCACATAAACACATGTATCTATATTATATGCTAGATGTTTTGACTTCAACTGCCAATGATCAAAGCTAGAGAGTCTGTATATTGTGTAAAGCTTTATTAAATGTGTTCATAACTCTGGCAAAATACTAAATATCACATGGCATTTTTTTGCCTCAGGGTTTTTTTTGTTTGTTTTTTGTTTGGTACTTACTCAAATGAAATCAAAATCAAAGCAAAAAAATGTAAGGGTATGAAATGACCCAAAACAAGAGCCTTGCACATTCTGTTATCTGGAGTCGTCAAGCTAGGATGTTAACTCATTAACAGCTGTTGTTAATCTAATCTAGTTCAAAAATACCTAACCCTGAGATGAGGCACATAGGAATACATAACCACAGCCAGAGGATTGAGATGGAAGTAAGTCAGGAGTTGAGCAGAACTGCCTGTGCCATGTACCACTGCACGGTTCACAAGCTGCACAAATTAAGTTTCAGGCCACTCACAAAAGCCTAGCATTTAGCCTGCTCTATGTAATATCATCAGAGAAATTGTTTCTTGCCTGTGTGCACTTACACTCAAGCAAAACACGCAATACAAAACATGTAATACATTTTGTGGTTACTGGAGAAAAGAAAAAAATAGAAGGCAGGTAAGTGAACTGTCAGTCAAACAGAGGCAGCAAGATCTGGCTGTTATTACTTTTGTTACTGATACCGTTACATCTGCCAAGTTGCTCCTGTTCTTTGTGCTCATTCAAGGGTGAGGGCACTTTAAAATGAAAATAGGAATCTGGACTGCATATTAAAAGCCGCATATTTATGTGCCTGTTTGTATTTGCCTCTTCTATCCCCTGTTGCTCCTTCTTCCTTTCAAACATTTCTCTGCATATTTTTAATAGCAAGTTTTGGTGAAAGCATTGACAGAGTTTATTATTGCCCTGCTTCTGAAAAGCAATGGTTATAGCTTTGAGCTAAGTAATTTTCAGTGCATCCTGTTGAAGATGTTTAATTAACATGAATCAAAATAAACAGCAAAGCAAGTATATGATGTTTTATCTGCTTAGATGTGTGCATGTGCTGTAACTTTTCCTACCCTAAAGCCATATGGGAAGACAATCTTACTAAAATCAGTATAAAAGCAAAAAAGTATAGTTGGCTACTTGTAGTATGGATCCTCTTTTTTTTTTTTTTTCTGAAAAAGACCACGTGTATGTAAATATATGCAAATTATGATGAATTATTTTTGTTCTTTGCACAGTATAGGTACCAGCCATTTGTTCTTACTTTGGACCAAAATGCTTTTATTTCAATGAAAGTGGCACAATGCCTTATATTTAGTACACTGCTGTGGCTAAGTCTGTACTGCACTGAGAGATGTGGGACAGCAGGGAAGCAAAAGCAGTCTAGAGGTTGAAACATGGAGCTCCTGAGAGTAACTTAACTCAGGAGATGCTCCCCGCTACCTCATCTGGATCACTTCTGGTGCCTTAGTTAGTTAGCTATAGTCCATCAGGTAAGCAAACGTGAGAAAAATGTGCTTTGTTGTTTTTTTTTTTTTTTCCCTTTGTGAATCTACTAGATGTTGTCATCTTAGGCTATTTAATGTTTTGATTATTGCAGTTTTGTAATATCACTATATCATAATAAAGCATAAGTCCTTTGTTCTTCTAATCTTCTTGTTCATTCCTGTTTTCACTGTTCCTGTGACAGAAGCTGATCTATTATAATCAATATCATGTAGGAACATGTAGATGTCTTTGCAGTAGCACAGCAGTTTCCTTACAGATTTTTTTATTTCACTTATATAATGAATGAATGAACACCTTCTCTGTTGTATTTTTTAATTCTTCATGGTGAAAATTCATGCTGATTAGCAGTATGCTTTTAGATAATTTTCTTGTAGGCTTACCTGTATTATCAGTGACGCTGTTAGAGATGATACTGTAGGTGAGGCTCAGGTGGCTGCTGTATCCTGTCTGTTTCTTTCTGCTGTCAGCATGGACACTGAGGCTGGATCATAGCATATGTTTCCCCATAGATTTGACGTTTTTTGTAACTGGGAGTGGTTTGGTGTGGTTTTGGGTGACTTGGTGCCATGGGAAGCTACTCACACACAGAAGAGCACCTGAGCTGCTCTTGGCTGAGCCTGAGAAACTGGAGCATCCTCCAGTGCAAAGAAGCTTTGTTAATCGGGTTGATGGGGTTGTAGGCCCATTTCAGAATTTGCTTACTGTTTTCATCTGTGACTTTAGCTCAGTTGTTAAAGCCCAAAGCAAAACACTGGACCTGGTCCCCCTTCTGCCCCCCACTGCACTTAGTAATCTTGTTCATAAAAATACAGGGGGGTTCTCCACATTGCTTTTGAAGGCCCCCAATATTTCCCATGAAACCAGAAGCAGTTATTTTCCTTGGCTTGACAGAACTGCTTCTAGGCAGTGAAGAACCATTCCCTCTGGAAAGATCTCATTTCACAGCTGAGAGAAACCCTTCTAAAAGTTACACTATCTGTAAAATATTCTTACCTTGAACTCTCCAAAATAGTTAGCCCTTTTTATCTTTGTAGGGATAACACAGAAGAAGCTATTTTATGTTTCTGTCTTGGGTTTTTTTTATCAACATCAAATGTTCTATATCAGCCTGGGTGTTTGGAAGAGAGCTATTGAAATTGGGAATGCAAAACATACAAAAGCAATTATTTGTAATACCACTTGTGCACACACTGCAACAGGTTATGCAGCAAATGCTCTGGGTTTGGTTTTCTTATGAGCTCTGTTTTCTGTTTTCCCTGATATTAAACTACATATTGTGATATCATTGAGTAGTTCTTTGTACCTGTGGCCATAACAAATAAACTGAGACTATTAATGGTCAAATTTATTACTAGATCGCTACATACATTTGTTGTCCACACACTCGGGCTACTTCATGCTTGTTGTTGAATGTCTGGTTATAAATGGAAGCTGCACTGCAGTAGATGAATATTAAAAAGGGAATAGAATTTTTCTGGAAATTAGAATGTGAAGAATAATATGGTTGGATTGGCAAAAACCATGCTTAGATATTTTTCTCTTTTCAGTTAAGATTTATGATAACTGAATAAAGAAGCTCATGTGAAGAGAACAGAGTAAAGGGACAGAGAAAGAGAAAAACATGTTTTGTCAAAATGCCTGCATCAGTCTTACTGTAGTTCTCTGTTAGCCTACAGATCATATATTGGTAAGACTTTCCAAGCTCACTGCACGCACTATTTGCCTGGAGATCCTTTTTCTTTCTTTATAATATCTTATTTTAACTGGAAGCAAAATTACAGCTGTTTAACACATAAATTTCTGGGAGAGAGGCAAAGATGGTTTTCAAGGTTTTACCTAAGTAATTTTTATCATCTTTCGAAAAAAGAGAAGGGAGAGAAAAATCTTGATAAAATTGTGGAGGAAGATTGGGGGATGGCAAAAGAAGACAAATGCTAAGGGCTGTGCTTGGATAGTTGCTTATGCTAATTTGAACATAATACAGTTTTTTTTTAAAACTGGTTCACAGTTTGGCTTTTTTTAATTTTCTGACATAATTTTGCATGAAAACATTGATTGTGAGGTACTCTAAAAAGCGCTGTCAGACACTTGCACAGTCTTAGTTCCATTAGCTATGGGCACAGTTGCACTGCTGCTGGTTAAGGCATGAGCCAGTTATACTGCATAGTAAAATTATATGGCAGAGTTAGGATGTCTTATAAGTTGCCACTTTTAAGAAACTCTAATGTGATTTGTTTTTTAAGAGTTGACTGAAAATTTCAAGTTTTTAATATAGGAAAGTGTAGCTGTGTATTTAACTCCTGGGTTTTTGGGGGGGGTTCAAAGCTAGTTTTTCTGTTGCCAAATGTTTTTGCTTTGCACATTGAGTGCATGTTAAAACTGCAGCTGTTCTAATTGGCAGTTTCCAGAAGAAACAATGAATATCTGCAAGAGGCGCTAAAATAAAAGTTGTTTGGTTTTAGTGTATAGTTTTTCCCCTAAACTTCTACAGGTTAATCCTAGAAGTGCACTCACTTGATTTGAAGCTGCATTCAGTTTTATGCTGAACATCTAACATCTTTTTTCTTTTTTCTCTGTCTGTCTCTACATCTAAACAGATTTATTTCTTAGAAGAAGAAAGAATTGTATAACTATCATATCAATATGTTTTTTGTAAAGTGCAAAAAGGCATATCCTCTCCTGATGTATATACTTACATGTATTTCCAACAAAACTTGAAGACTGTAGTCTTACCGGTTGTTATTGCTGACTGTTGGTTTAAATGACAGCTTGATGGCAAACATGAATAATTTCCGTTCAGTCTCATAAATATGCTGGAGGTTCAGCTTACCAAATAGGAATTCTTCTGTTTACTTGGGAAGCGGTACACATTTAAATAATAAATTTTATTTTATATTTTTCAATGCAATGAACTTTTCTCTGAGTCAGTGTGTTCCAATGAATAGCAATAGAGTTTCTATTTTTAAGGTGTTACAATTAATTTTTCTAACCAAGTAGGATTATAGGTTACAAGGACTGTAGTAGTACATAACCAATTACTCTTTGTTAGCTATCTCTGTATGAAAGACTTGATGGAGTACAATGTAAATATTAGCTTCAAAAAATGAGATAAGGCAATATGATCAGAATAATAACAACCTAACTTAAAAAACATCAGAACAAGATAATTACAGTGTCATTTTTAGTAATTTAGTGTCAATAATAAGTTATTATTTAATGTTCTTCAGAAATTAGATTGTGCACTGTGAAAGATACATAGTCATCAAAATAGAAAACTGGAGTCGAAGAAAATGGAGGAAAGTGTATATACATAGGCATACTTCATTAGGAATTTAATCATGTTGTATTTGTGTAAGCTAACTTAATGTTGTACCTTATTGAAAAGAAAAGAAGACAAAAATTGAGAAGTAGCATTAACATATGTATATGGTAACAAAAGCATTAGTCCATGTAGAGACTGAAGAAGTTGATAAACCTGTGAAGTACTAGGGCTGACCGTGACCTGCTAACTTTTTAAAGGTAATAAATGCTGTCAGATGTTTAAAACATTTAGTTAAAATCTGTTACCCAGCATACACAAAGCATTTTTCAAGTCTGGCTACGTCCCATGTCCTTGCAAATTCCTGGAAAACACTCAGCATCATGCCTGCCTGTGTGCTCAGGCTTTGGTGGCTCAGCACCGCAGTGGCTTGGAACAGGGGCGCATGGCCATGGTGGAGGTGATGAGAATCCATTCAACTAAAGCTTTAGGTTTATGCCATTGCATTCATCTGAATGAAACATCAGAGATGATGCTCTATGATACTTCGGAGCCCAGTGGAAATATTTGTCTTCTGCTGGGCAGGAATAAAATTGCATAAGTCTTTGTGTAAGCATAAGCAAAGGAAACTGAGATGGTGTTCTGCAAGCATTCTTAGTTTACTTTTAGGAAGGATTATTTTTCTATTTTAATACATTTTAATTTAGGCTTCGTGCTTTGCTGGTGAAAAGGATATCCTGCACATTTTTTAAAAAAATGATAGTAGAAAATTTGTACATGCATGTCACAAATTTCCCTTAAGCAGAAAATGGAGACATTGAGTGATGCCACTGTGAGATATAAGAGCAGTACATGTTTTTTTATTTGCATACTTTCCATCTGGAAGGTTTACAATTGAGATAATAATTGTAAATGACAGAACCACAGTAGAAAATAGTCTTATAGGGTTTGGGGGAATCCTTTAGCATAGGCCTAAGCT
This sequence comes from Ibidorhyncha struthersii, assembly GCA_013398815.1. NCBI lineage: Eukaryota > Metazoa > Chordata > Aves > Charadriiformes > Charadriidae > Ibidorhyncha > Ibidorhyncha struthersii. The sequence continues at coordinate 543,245 of VZSZ01008625.1, read as the reverse complement.
TACAGACTTTTGGTTTGCAACCAAAAGAATTGGCTAAGAACCAAAAAATTGACCAAGTTGCAAAAGAATTGCACCAGAATAAAAATCATCATGTTGATTTGTGTTTAGGTAGACACAGATACATAGTTATAATTATACTCCAGGGATTCATGCACAAGGAGGGAAGTGAGAGAATATTTTAATTCACTGGTGGATACAACAGTTAAAAACTGAATTATTTTAAATACCGTATGTAATTCAAATCAGTTGAACATTATCTTTCAGGTGTCATCTATTAAAAAAAAGGAACAAACTGCAATACTTAAAAAAAGAGTTTTATAATAAAATATTAAAATCTTTCTTTTCAATGTTTTAAAAATATTTTTTACTGAAAGGATGCTTATAGTTAATTAAAAAAATATGTGGGGGTTTGGTTTTGTTATGAAACTTTTTTCATAAATTAACTTCTCTTCCCTCTGAAGGTAACTCAGGAATGGAAATTGATGTCTTGTACAGCTATATTTCAAAGTCTTATTTTTCACAGTAAAAAGTTTTAGATGACATAGTGCAGCAAATGTTGCCCACTGCACTACGGTTTTAACATAGACCTATGCATTTTTATAAACGAAGTTTGGTATTGGGGTGCAGAGAACAGGAGGACTATGATCAGTAATGTAATCTGTTTACAGAGTACACTATCTTCTTACTTTAAAATCTGATGGATTTTCAGCAGTCTCATACACAAGATGTTTTAAAATATGTTATGTGGATCATTTTAACATATTCCAAACTGCACATTCAATTAAAATTAAACTGAAGCAATGAAGTTACAGCTGCTCTGCTGCCTGAAATAAAAACTAGAAAATTACTGAGCTAGAGTTGTTCACGTTTAGGGGATGCATGTATAAACAGAAGAATCCTATCTGCTGTCTCTGAATGTTCATACATCTTTTGTTCATCTGCAGACCACAGTGAATACTAATCTTGAAAACAGTAATTCACTTGTTTCAAATACATTCTTCATAGTTCTGAAGAGGTAAGAATTTCAAAAGAGAGGGAATAAATTTCCGTCAGCTATATGTACCTCCAAGTTCATGACTTGCATTAAACTAACACAACGCATACAAATGAATCTATTTAAAAGAATCTCCAGTTTTGTGTATAGGTTTCTTTTTGTTTTATACTACATGTGAGGAGATTAAAAATAAATGAGGTAATATGGTAATATTTTCATGCATCCAAGCAAAGCTAGATTCTAGTTATCTATTTCAAAAGTGGCCAAGGCCTAAATCATTAAACATTGTGTACGTGTCAATCAGTGATTTATATAAGCAGACATTGAGAAGTATTTAAGCGTTTAATATTTGATGAAATACCTTTACATGAATGGCATTTTTATGGACTTATGCCCTGTTTATTTACTGTATAAATGTATAATGCTGTAGGGATATTATTTCAGTTAGTTATCTATAGACTTGAATGTGTGTTTTTAAAAATAGATGACATATTGTCCTGTTCCCACACATTACATTGTTAATATTCTTGTTATTATCTTAGTTTTTTAGTGGTTTGGTTGGCCAAGGAAGAGGGCTGTCCCCAGGACGATGATCATTCTTCTTCCTCCTGCTGCATAAATGGCAGAGATTCTACTGGTGTGTGCTCTGGTGCCCCATCAGACTAAGTGAGAGATGACCTCACATACCAGCAATCTAGATTATGTTTTTTGGAGGAGGTCAGTGGTGACAGTACCAGTGGCCTGAGGCTGTGATACCTGGTAACAGGGGCTTACAGGCCAGCATATTTTCCCCATAATTGTCCGTTATGACCTGGAAATTTATTTTGAGAACAGCTCCTCTCACAAAAACATTGCTAGGTCTCTTCTGCGGGAATGCAGCTCCACATTACACTTTCTTATATCATCATTAGTGGGCTGTTATCAGATACAAAATATGAAAGGTAAGTGGCCTGTCAGCTCACCACGTGTGGGGAAAAATATGATTGTGATAATGCAAACTCCTCTTCTCACTTCCTATTACTCTAGTTTATAGGCATAGTGAATTATTCAGTGAGAGTTAAAATCCCCCTACCGCACACATGTTCAAAACCTGCCAGTTGCGTCACTGGATATCAACAGTCAATTTTTCACACTTAAATTGATTGAAACATATTGACACCTGTGCACCTTTTTTTTTTCTTTAAATACTGCATGCATGGATAAATAACTTGCAGAGTAAAAGGCAATTCTCAGTAACACTGAACTCCAGGCTTGTCAATTAATTTTGGCATCCCTGGGGAATATTCCAATGTCTTTCAGCCTAAGTCTTTGTTATAAAGCTCTGTGTCAGCCCGAATGTTGATGACAGACTGTGCACGTCTAATTGAGAAGGCCCTGTATCTGCTCACTCACTGCTGTGGGTATTTTATGTGAAGGCTGTAACACAGAACTCGTATTAAAATCCAATGTGGTACATAAAAGCTCTGCTCTGGAACCAGGACCCCATGGCGATGAGGACTTCATGTATATAAAACCAAATAGCCTGCAGTGGCTTTGAGGCTTATGACTAATTCCTTCCTAGTGGCATAGCAAAAGAAATAGCAGTGGTGGTTTGGTTTTTCAGCTCTCACCTCTGTGGGCATAGCAAGCATTAGAGCACTGTTACTCCTTCCTGTACAGAGCTCTCTCTCAGCCCAAGTCGATCAGGTCTCAGTTCCAGATGCCACAGTCTAGTAGTGATGAGCCTTTGGCTTGGAGCAACCTGTGCCATTTTTGTATATCATTGTATGCCTTTCTGTCAGCTGTTTGTAGTCTTCCCCATCTTTAGTACAGTAATACTTTCACTTCCAGGAAGTTCTGCACCTCATCGTGTTCTTCTGTCTCCCTGACTCTTTTTTTTTGCATGAAAATCATGTAATCGGCCACCCTTCAAAGAACAGATGCTTTTTAATTTTATCTTAAAGAGCACACATGTTTTAATTTCATCTATTTTGTTTTTTTTTTTCCACTATCAATCAACTTATGTGATACTCAAAACACGTCTAGTATCCAGTTCAAAAATAAAGTAAGGTAAGAGTGGCAACTATTTGGTTTCCCTTTGTACAAGCCAAAGTTCAGTACAAAACCTGTTGCTTAATTTTCTGCCAATTCTCACAGTGTATAGAGTGTGAACACAGAGTATCTTTTGCTCCCTACAATACTTCTCTCCAAACCGAATCAAATTTGTGAAAGATATTTTGAAATGTTTTTAAGACCATTCCTATATGTTACTATTACCTGTTGGAGCATGCACTCCTCTTGGAGTAGTGTCTATGCTTTATACTACTTTGGTCTGTATCTTTTTGCTGACAACTGGTTGTCATGTTCTGGCAAATGTTTTCCATCCTGTTTTCCTGGTACTGATGATAAACTTCTATTTCTGTAATTACTGAGACTAGCAAATATCTCGATGTTGTTAAGACTCTTATTGTTAANGCCATGTCCTTTTACGTGGTTTTAGGCAATCTACTCACTGTTTTGGCAGACTTCAAAGTCTGTTGGTGTGTTGTTTGTTACTGCAAGCTAGATATTATTTACCTGTTATATCTTGGTGATGCTGCTCATATCCATGCTTGTCTTAAAATCTGGCCTGCTCAGGATCCAACATTTGGATAAGTTGATGGTTTTGCAACTTGCAGTGCCTCCTATGCTTCTAATATCTGTTCAGCATTTCCAGAAGTTCTGGGGTTGCCTGTTTTATCATTTATCAGTCTGATCATGATTCAACTTGGATTAGGCTCTCATCCACTAAACTTTGGGAGACAGCTTGTGCCTACATTTTATGTTAAATTAAACACTTTTAATTTCCTCTGTAGTTAGTCAAAAAATATTTTATAAGCTTCTAGACAAGGATTGTGTGTTCCTAAATCTGCCACCTTTGACTATTACACAGCATGAAATGTTTGAAGAATTTAGCTTTACTTGCTTTCTTAAATATAGGTATTAAACTGAGCATACTGGATTCTATCTTTATGATACATTCTCACACTTTTATATTGTGTCTGCTTGGCAACTCTGGTGGCTGCTGGAGCCCCCTCCTTCCAAAACTTCTGTCTGTTCAAGTTTTATCTCTCCAACGATTTTATCAGTGCTTTGTGTAATATTTTTGTCTTCTGTTTTTATAGTGTTTTGGGTTTCTTTTGCTTTGGCTTCTTTACAGCTTTTTTGAAATGACTTTGTTACATTGCCTGTTTGTTGAAGGTTTCTGGTAATTTCTCCTGCTGTACTTTGCATTGCTTTCTTAAATATTATTCATCTGCTCTGCAGTAAAACCTCTGTTATCACAAATTGAATCTTGAAATGTTTTCCAGTCGTCAACTCACAGGCCTTCTAGCATATCAAAATTAAGTTTGGCTTTGTTTGGGGCTGTTTCACTGCTGCTGTTATTTCAGACTTCCAGCAGTTGACAATATATGACTTTCAGTGCTAGTGATGATTAGGATAATGTTACTGTTTTTCCTTTTTATTTCTTTGTTAGATAACTTAATCGGGCACCACTATTTAAGAAGGGATCTCCCACATATCTCTCTGCACTTGTAACAGTCTTTGTAGAATGTACAGATACTGCTGTTCATGTAGAAAGCGGGAATAAGGGTGAAGGGATTTTTTTTTCCTTCTATTTTCTGGCCTAAATAAAAATCTCTCTCAAACACAATTGAAGGGGGAAAAGAACCCAAACCCTTCTGGGCTTATATTTAATTCATCTCAGATTAACTTTATAGAACTTTTTTACTGCTGAATTGCACATTTTAAAAATCTCAACGTTTGTATATTTACAGCTGAATATATTGCTACTTAATAGGAGAGATTTAAGATGGCTGAAATGAACAACTAAGGTGTTATTTACTATTAGGTAATGTGCTTTTAACCGAGAGAGAAGTGAAAGTATATTAGAGTTCCATGTTAAGTTTCTACATTTTAGAGCAGTGCATGGGAATGTGTGAATTGTATCCACAACTGGCTGAAATATACATCAGAACTGCAGTTTTAAGCATTTAAAGCTGATCTTTGTTAAAGTTTACATACACTAGAAAATGCAGCAAGATAAAATTCTGCAGACAAACTCCTGTTGGTGAATTATTATGCAAGTGTTTTCCATCTGGTCCACTTCAGAAATAGGTAATTTCAGACACATCACCAGATTTGGTTACTCCTGTTTCATAATACTTTTGGATGTCCAGTCATTGATGAAATGGGGAATTTATATAGAAAAAAAAAAAGTCATGGAGAGAGAGATTACATCAAAATAAAAATTTCAGAATAATGAAGATGAAGTTATTCAGTCATCCAAATTAATTTATTTAATGAGATTCTGGAAATGTGCCCATTCAGAACAAATAAAGTCTCACAGTTTTTTTGCAAGACTGGAAGAGTAGTACTATGCATCTCATTAATTTCATTGAAGCCATTTTGCACATACAATGTATTTGGTCAAATAAATGCTTTCACACGCACTCCCCCTTTCTGATTCAGTCCATTTGAAACAATATGCTATCAAACCTTAGTATTTGCTTTAGAAAGTCCTTAGAAATAAAGCAATTCATGACATAGCTATTATTTTATGATACTTCCTGTACTGTCTGAAGTGATAATGTGATTCAATTTCAAAGCATATTATACATGAGCTGGTGACTGCAGAAAATGTAATTTCTTTGGATTCATGAGCATAAAAGTATGCATTTTTCTTATAGCCTTTCACACCATTCTTTATAGATGTGATAATTTTACTAAATTTTAGTTAACAATGCTTAGTAGTATATGGCCTTCCATTTTCAAAATAACTTGGAAACGTGCACAGTTATGAACAGGCAGTCTGCAAAGTGAACACTGGTGTGTTATGTCAGTGAGGTACCTCAGGGAATGTATCACCTATGCTCTTACCGGAGTACATTAACACAAGTCAAACTTGTCAAGGATTATTATGACTAAGCATACTACTAGTTAACAGTAGAGAGTCCAGGATGATGAAAACCATAATGAGCAAATTATTTGTTAATAGCTGACATGTTTTTAAATGAAAGAAATCAAAGGAGACATTAAGGAAGTCACTAATTTAAAGTTGGGACATGGGCATTTATATCTATATTATGTTCGTGTACAGACTGTTACAAATATATGAGAAAATGGCACCTGTAGGCTTTTGCCTTGTAAGCCCTTCGTTCTGAAGACACTTTCAGACATAGAATCTCATTGAAGGCCAACATATTTGACATCTTACCATGGAGACTAACAATAGCTTCCCATAAAAGTAAATCCACATCCCCAAATTTAGCTTCATATCCTGCACATAACTTTAAAAAAATAATTATGAGCTATTTTAGTGATTTCTAAGGAAAGCTTATACAAGATATAATCATTAGTAACAAATATTTGAATTATAAATTATTAATTGAATATGAGTGAATGACACAGTAAAATGGCTGATTAATGCCAGTTGTCTAAGTGGCCAGCCTTCTCTTTGAACTCTAAGAATATTGGATTGAACCTTGTGTGGAAATATATTAAAAATAACAGAAACATACATTGTATTTACAATTCATGTTTTATTGTTCTATGTGTTACATATGATATCTATAGCACAAAGGTTAAAATGAAGCAAGATTTTAGGAGAAACTCATTGTTCTGCTCTTCAGATACCTATGTTGCAGTGCGTTAATGGAGCATACCTCAGATGATTCGTAAAAGCTGAAAACACTAGTAGGTCTGGCACATCTCACTGACAGCAAAATATGCTTTTTGCATCTCACTCCTAGAAATAAGACTTCAAGAACTCCAAGTATTTATAGATGACGCAAAACACCACACCACCAGTACTCTACCTTCACCTTCTCCTCTTTCCGTCCCAAGCTGTGGTCTCCTTGGTTTCCCTTCCATTCAGCTCCAGGGATGGGGGAGCCAGGGATGCATGCATGGGCTCAGAGGCTGCTGTGGGGTATGCAGGTGCTAGGACCTGTTGGGAAGTCGGCAGGGACCATGCTGAATAGGGGGCAAACGAGTTCATTGCGGACTTTCTTTCCGTCACAGTTTTTGCTCTGTCAGCTGCTAGTTTTCAGAAACACTCTGAAATGTAGTAACATTTTAATTTTTGCGATGTGTCCATCTCTGTCACAGCTGCTTTGAAATTGGGCTCAAGAAGTACTGTAGTGAGAAGACCTCCAGTGGCTGAATAAACAGCTCAGTCGCAGGAGCCTGTTCTCATGATATGAAATTAATGAATAGAAAATCACAGCATTTCAGTTCAGAGATATTCCTACGTATAAAATTCAAACAAAGGCTAAAAGGAGGGGTGTCTCCACTCCTGAATAAAGCGGAAAGCTTACAGTAACCAAGAGTTAGAAACACATGCTTATGGAGCTATCGAAGCTGGAGATCACTTACAAAAGAGTTATCCTCCCAAAGGAAGCAGGACTCTCTACAATAGAGACCACATTGACAGGAAAAATTAAATTCACAGTTTAATGAATGAAGTGTGATGTTGTTTTTCTTTTTTTTTCTTTATAGTGCATATTTATGTACCTAGGTTGCTTTGTAAATGGTGGCAAAAGTACTTGCTTAAGTAAGGAAGTACGAGCTGCCCTATGGAAGAGACTGAGCTGGGCCTCATTACATGAGGCTTGTCAGAAGTGACTTTGGAGAGCCTTGACTCACCGCTTGTCACAACAGCACTTCGCTCAGTACTTTGGAAGAAGTTGTCTCCTGGTTATGCACCAGTCAGGTGACCTCTTCATCACGGAAGTGGAAATGCTGTCCCTTTCTTACTGGAGACAACCTAAACTGGAGATTGCTGGAATTGCAGTCCTCATGCTCAGTGAGGTGTCTTTTAGCTCTTCATTTTAGATGTAGTCAAAATTATCGCAGGTTAAAACATGGCAGGCATTTATAATTCCTACTTACCGATTAAAACAGCTGTTGCATTAGTTCTCTTTACAGACTATTAAACAAAAAGGAAGCAAACAAATGCTGCCTTTGCTTTACCAGCTGAGGTTTGCCTGCATATCTGAGAACTCAGAAAGCCCAGTTTTCTTGTTTAAACTGCCAAATCTACATGTGCTTTATATTTTGCTAAAATTTTGATATTGGTAGTCTTTCTTGAGAATACCCTAAATTATATTCCTAGGTGAAATTTCTTATTTCTGTTGTCAGAACAACTGTGGAAAGGATGGAGTCAGCTGCTCCTGATTAAAATAGAAAAGGTAATTAAAAAAGCAGTCCATCACCGGGTTGGTAGCTACCTCCGTTAGTCAGCCTTTGCATGGATGTGTTGTTTTCATATGTCTTTGCTGGAAGATGGAAGTAGTACTGCTAGAGGTACATCTGCTCTTCCAACAGTGATGCACTGAGGGTGAAAATCAAATGGGAATAAATATTGCGTACAGGAAGGAAAGTCACACTGGGTTTGTCTCAAATCAGAATTTCTGATCCCTGATTTTGTGTCATACAAAGAAGTGGCTTTGTGGAGGGTTGACCTGTTTAGGAGAGAGCTGTCTGAAGTTATGAGTGTAAGTAAGTAGAATATCTGCTCCTGAAGACAACAGCCATATTACTAATCCTGTGAGAAGTGCTGAGGTATTATGCCTTACAGAAACCTCCCCCTTACTGACATTTTGAAACATCATTTGTGAGAAAATCTTTTGTTTAACCAATCGATGGGATAAAATATTGTATTGAAACAAAGTGATGAGGAAAACAATTATAGCTTCTTGAGGGGAAAAAATTAAAGCTGATTCTTGGGGAAAAGTATACACTGTGTACAAATATTTGACAGTTCAGTTGGACACATCTTTTGTACAGTTCAGAATGAGTTGCCTTTAGCAGTATATGCTGCAGGGCAAGCTGTCAGTTATTCACACAAAAAGAACTGCATGAATCCTTTAAGGTAAGAGGGAAGATGTGGATGGAACTTCCGCTATTTTGCTATAGCTCCATATATGCAGGTTGCTGTAGTGTAAGGGAGATCGCTGCTAAGTTGTTACGCTGTTACAGTCTGCAGAAGTATTTTTCATGCATAATAAAACAGGAGTTACCAAAAGTAAAAGATTGAGCAGGAGCAGAATGTTTCTAGTATACCTCTAAAAGCTTCTTTAAGTATTTGTGAGACTATCCTAAAGGGTCTTAAATACTGGGAATATTAATTAATGCAGTAGTAAACCACAGTTTTACTGGAATCAATTTGAAGTCTCTAGGAAATAAGTGCAACTTAATTTTACTAGAGAATTTTACTTTATCTAAACAGAAATACTAAACTTTTCAATTCCTGTCTTTCTAGTGAATGCTTCAGTCAAATACTGACTAAAATTTTAATAAATATTTTAACATTTTTTAAAAGAAAATAATTTCTCTTCAAAGAAAGAGAGTCAGACCTATAATCTTACTGTTTTATTTCTCCCAACTATGTAGATTTGCTCTGATTATACTAATTTATTGTCTGTTTCTGTGTTTTGAAAAGACAGTATTATAATTTATAAAGTAATTATTGATTTTAGAAATCCAGGATTCATTCTCTTGGATAGGTGTAAAATACCTTGAACCAAATTTTACATGGTACTTTGTTAAGCTATTAAGTGGAAAAAATGTTAAAACAGCCTAATTAATTGAGGAAGATGTGTAAATAACAAAGTCTGAGCCTTCTGATGTATAAAAAATACTCCTCATAAAAAATATAAACAAAAAATTTTAAAAGCAAGACCAAGGGAAAAGCCAAGCTGTCTTTCAACTGTCCCATCTGAAATCAATATGTAATTCAATTTTTTTTATAGAAAAAAGATATGTTAATATCTTTAATATCCTTTTTAATTCAGCTTCACACAGTTCAGGCAGAATAATATAACGGGTTCAAGTGTACCAGATCAAAACCCAGGGAATCATCCAAATGGCCATTCACGGGAACAACCCTTTCAGCAAAGATGGAAATGTAAATGTAGAGCTCTTGTGTCTGTGAACACACCTTTTCTCATCATTTCTTCGTCATAATGGCTTAGGTAGGAGGCCTTTTGCAAAATCTGTGTCCAGATCCCTGTTTTTCTCAAAGTTAAGGTAACGTATGACTTGAATGGTCCATTTATCTAAGTAGTTCAGACCTTCAGAAAATACTCGATACGCTGCTATAAGTTAGGGCATTGCTGAGCAGTCCTATCTAGCCCAGCACTGCAACCTCTATAGCACGCCAATAAGATAAATACAGAGCTGGCATCCTGTTACCTTCTTCAGAAATAACAAATTTATTCTTCTTCCCCAGAGACTTAATAGTGATCGGAGGGAACAACTGAAGGGAGATGCTCACAGTTTTGAGTTATCCTAAGGAACGCTCTCTGTCTCCTGCAGCTTTTGTTGTACTTGAAAAGGCAAATCCACTTTTCAAGTTGTTAGCCAAGGTCCTGAGTTGTCAGGGAATAAACATGTGCCATGGTTTAACCCCAGCCAGCAACTAAGCACTACGCAGCTGCTCATTTGCTCCCCTCCCCCCAGCAGGATGGGGGAGAGAATCAGAAGAGTAAAAGTGAGAAAATTTGTGGGTTGAGATAAAACCAGTTTACTAGGTAAAGCAAAAGCCATGCACGCAAGCAAAGCAAAACAAGGAATTCATTCACTGCTTCCCATTGGCAGGCAGGTGTTCAGCCGTGCCCAGGAAAACAGTGTTCCATCATACATAATGGTTAGTTGGGAAGACAAAACGCTATCACTCTGAACACCCTCCCCTTCCTTCTTCTTCCCCCAGCTTTATATGCTGAGTATGACTACATATGGTATGGAATATCTCTTTGGTCAGTTGGGGTCAGCTGTCCTGGCTGGATCCTCTCCCGACTTTTTGTTCACTCCCAGCCTACTCACTGGTGGGGCAGTATGAGAAGCAGAAAAGGCCTTGACTGCTTAGCAACAACTAAAAACTTTCATGTTTTATCAACATTATTCTTGTCCTAAATCCAAAACATACCACTATATGAGCTGCTAGTAAAACAGTTAACTCTATCCCAGCCGAAACCATGACAACGTGGTTTTTGTCAACATTTTATAGCTCCACGTGCACTTGCAATGCCATGTAAGCAAATAGTTACCTGAGATCAAGGACTGAGCAGTAAATCTGGTGACAGACTTCCCCTTCCTCCACACATAGTAACAGAAATTGCAGCCTGTCATGTCCTTTCAAATAATTCTACAGCATACTGTTTTTGTCAACATTTGGCTGCAGACATCTTGTTAAAATAAAGCAATAAAGCATAGCAATCATAAAACAAGAAAGCTTGATTAAAGAAAAACAGGTTTTGGATAGCTGAGGCACAGAATGATTGAGTTCTAATGCAAGAATTTTTTAGGCTGATGCTTCAAATTCATCCATAGTCCCCATTTGGAATTTATTCCTTTACTAAGTGCTCTGTTTTCCATCGCTCCCCTACCGCAAACCCTAGTAATATAAAGAGCGGAAAAAAGGCAGGGAAAAATAGATTGCTTTTCAGTGGAAATCTACACATCATTTTCATGCAAATGTACCTTCTCTGTGCATATTTGATGAGTTATTTCTCTCACAAAAGATTTTTCTGTTAATTGTTGTATCTGCCACTTATAAAATCTGTTTGCTAAATTACAAAGTCAGCCTTCGCTGTGGGTGTACTGCCAGCCACTTCTTTCACAAAAGATCTTTAGTCTAATTGTTTTATCTGCTGCTTGCTAAATCTGCTTGCTAAATTATACCTTTCACTGAACTTACACCAAAACCTTCTCAGGAAGCCATTAGTAGTTACTGACATACAGAATAGCTTATGCATCTTGAATTGTGTGAAAGGGTCTGAAAGATGGGTGTACAATGCATGAGCCAGAAAGGCTGCACCAGAAAAACACCATGGGGTTTTACATGGGAAATATTGTAAATGGTCAAATATTGTTTTAGAGAAGCATGTTTGGTGTTCCTTAAGAATGATAGGACCTTAGTTGGCTTGAAATTTCTGCCAGGAGAGGTTCTGTCACCTTTGCTCATACCCACCGTGTTTCACTGCTATTACTGTTGTTCGGACTGTGATCTTATCTGAAAATGCAGCTCTGCAAGGGTAAAGTTGGGCAATGTATTGCTCAAAGATTGATTTTTGGTTTTATGCTGAAAAATTAAACTAAAGGCTTAGACTTGACGAGGAAATTTTTAGTGGGCACATTTTAAAAGCTACAGTGGTACTATAGGGCTTCTTTTACCTCATGGGCTACAGACTTGAGCCGCCATTGGGAGAGCCAGAACTCGTTTTTTCTCTGTCCCCTGAGGCCTGGCCTCATCACGGAGCTCAGGTGCTGTACGGTCAGGTCCTGCCATAAGGCTGCTCCACATGTTTGGACTGTCCAGTTTATGCTTAGGGAATACCTGGTAAATAGCTCGGGTAAGTCTAGGCTTTTGTCTTCCCTCATTTTCTAAACTCAACCAACTCTTAGCAAATAATAACTCTTGATAGTTAAAACTAAAGAGTGCCTACCCTGTCTGCACATCTGCCTTACTTTAGATCCTTGCAACAAAGTTCCACTGTGCATTTAATTCTTTTTTCAGAATAGACCTTTTGGGATTTGAAAAGATAGATTTTTTAGACTGTCATTGTCGCAATAATACTAATAAAATGCTGCAGAGGGCAGGTGTCAGAAGAGCATCTTGCAAATGAACACTAAGATGACATGTTTGTTGCTTCCAGGGAGCAGCTTTAATATATCAATGCAGAAAATATTTATACCTGTGTATAGACGGATGAAGGTGGCAATACATTAATAGCAGACATTATTTAGCTTCTCAGGCCAGCTCAAATAATTGTTAAAACCTTTTTAGTTTTAATGGGAAATGGAACATAACCTTCATGTAGCACCAAAAAATACAAACATATGTTGAGGAGGAAGAGAGA
>VZSZ01008625.1:496041-530353 GCA_013398815.1 Ibidorhyncha struthersii | reverse complement strand
GGGGAATACAGTGCTGGTGATTATACTGTAATAATCTTTTTTTGTGTGTCTGCAAATTATTCATTGTGGGCAGGTCTTAAGCTTTCATCTCAATGTATAGATCTCAAATTTAGATTACAGAATATTTCATTCTAAAACATTTCAGTTCTTCTGGAGAACTTGTAGTAGGATTAATAATTACTTGGGGGAGAAAAGCTGTTGCTATTTAATAAGCCTAAAGGTGCATGGAAAGGGCACAAATAATGAAGTATTAAAATAGCAGGAATTGTGGCAATGTAGGATCTAGAAGATTAAGTTTTTTAGGTATTTCTAAAAATGTTTTTCATCTTGTATATTATTGTTGAAATCTACACTTTATTAAAAAAAAAAAATGCATCAATTACCACACAGAGAATATCAACTACCCTGACTGCTTAGAGCACTAATTTCTTCTCAGGTTTATGAATGTAATCAGACTAAACTGATTCTATTTCTTTAGTGAATTTCCTTTGTCTACTGCTATTTTGCTGTTTTGCAGTCTTTTATTCCAGGTGTTACCTGTGTTGTATTTATATTAAGGGGATCTTTTTTTTTCTCAAGTGTATGAGAACTCTTGTGAATGGCAGTCCATTCCTTGTACATAGGTTCTTTCCATTGCTTCTTCTGACTCCACGTAAGATTCCACGTAAGATTGCATCCACTGATGCAATTTGACAGTGTAATTTTTCTGCATCCTGTGAGGGCAGGGAGTACATTTCTTGTCCTTTCTAAATTCCCATTGTTCTGGTTCAAGATTTATAATTATGAGACAAGGAGAAAGGCACCATTTCTGGAGTCAGAGCCCTGTTGAAGATAATGCAGGCTTTACGTGAAATACTTCGGAAGTTAAGATTTCAACTATAGTCACAAGATAGTGAAAGCAAGTTAGGTAAATGTGTTTTAAGGAGCAGTGTGTGTATGGTTTATCACAGGATAAGCATGGAATTAGGATCAGGATTATCCTAGGATAGCTGAAGTGAGGTATTTGTAGGAAGGTGTGCTGGTTTTGGCTGGGATAGAGTTAATTTTCTTCACAGTAGCTGGTAACAGGCTATGTTTTGGATTTGTGCTGGAAACAGGGATGGTTTAGTTATTGCTGAGCAGTGCTTACACAGCATCAAGGCCCTTTCTGCTCCTTATACCACCCCACCTGTGAGTAGGCTTGGGTACCCAAGCAGTTGGGAGGAGACACAGCCAGGATAGCTGTTCCCAACTGACCAAAGGGATATTCCACTCCATATGATGTCATGCTCAGCAATAAAACTAGGAAGGAGGTTGGTAGGGGGCCTGCTGCTTGGGGATTGACAGGGCGTTGTTCAGTTGGTGGTAAGGAATTGTTTCCATTTGCAACACTTGTCTTTCTTCGGCTTTATTTCTCTCTCTTTGTTATTTTCCTTCTCGTTACCATTTATTGTTGTAGTTGTTATTACTATTATATTTTATTTCAATTATTAAACTGCTTATATCTCCACCCATGAGTGTTCTCACTTTTAGCCTTCCAATTTTCCTCCACCCATCCTCATGGTGGGGAGTGAACGAGCAGCTGCACGGTGCTTAGGTGCTGGCTGGGGTTAAACCATGGCAGAAGGAACTAATATAACCAGTCTTGCAAGTGGTTATAAAATAAAAACATCCTGATATTTTTTTCTTTTATCACCTGCAATTGATGACTGACAAAGCGGGTCTGATTTTTAGACTAGGGGAAATACAGAAGGAAGAACTAGATATTTCTCTGTTTGCATCTCGAGTAGCTCTGCAGAACCAAAAAGGCAGCATCTGTAACACAGGACTTAAGAGATGTTGGATCCTATGCTTTATTGGTTTTACTTACTTACAGTATATGGATCAGCTTTTGCTTGTACCAGACGTTGTGAAAGTGAAGAACCTAAGTAGTTCGGGGGTACATGATAAATGTGATACTCTTATCAACTTTTCAAGACATGTTAATGTCCTGTGACCTCTGTTGTAATAAAATATTGTTCTTTTGAAGAAAGAATAAATTATATATTGTTTTTCATGTTTATTAAGTAATGCATGAAATTAAATTTCATGCTAAAAGATTTTAATTTTTCAGTATCAGTAGACCACCAGCATGAACATTTTAAACATGAAACAAAGTACTGAGGCTAAACAAAAGTTGAAATGAGATGAAAGGAAGCAAACCTATTATTTGCTTATGTCTCAAAAGATCTTTTTCAGGGAATTTAACATTTGTTTAAAGCAACAACAAAATCAAACATATGCCATAAGTAGGCTTTTACACACAGGTCTGCTGGTGTGGTTCAGTTTTCACCTGTAATAATCTGAGTTGTAATCTTTTGCCAACTGTGCCACAGTGAATGGAGATTGATGATAGGTTGAAAAAACATTGATAGGGACTAGACTGGAGTGACAGATTGATTTTTTTAAGAATATTTGCTGTCTCTTTTTTCTTCTTAGTCACTTCCCTCATCATCTTTTTAAAGCCCTGGTGTCATTGTCTTGCCTCAATATGCACATAAACCCCTATAGATGGATCCAGTTTGGGTTTTTGCTTTCCTTTCCCCCAGAGCACTTAGCACAACATTCACTCCCAGGAACAGCTATCAGACAAACACTTGTGTCTGACAGGGTACCAAATCACCAACTTTATAGTTTTTATTATGGATGCAACAATGACAGTGATTTCCCTTTCCTGCCAGAAGAGCATCGCTGCTGCAACCGCGGTGTGAGCAGAAGGACTCTGGCAGCTGGTGGGTGCTATTAGTGATGATTGCTTTTGGCCCCTGTGGAAGGGAACTCTTGCGCCATTCTAAAAGAGGAGGCAGTGTGAAAGCATTATGCTACCTTTATCAGGCCAGGGATCAATTAAGAATTGAAAAAAAAAATATTTATTTATATCTTTTCCTTCATAGACATAAGCTTGGTTTATGGTTTATGCTTATTTTGCTGTGATATTAAATGTGACTGCAAACAGACAGTGAAATTTATGCACAGCTTCTTCCGGGTGGTTTTATTTAATCATCCTTCCAATTACTACTTACATAAATAATTCAGACTGCGTGAAGGCAAAAAGTGAGATTGTGTGATGTATATATTTTCTATATGCTGTAAAAAGAGACTGTTATTATCTTATACAGTGGTTTCAATTAAATATGCAGCAATTATTCTCAGTGTTATAGCTGCTTTTAAACTTTACTCTGGTGAGATAAGAACATGCAGCAGTTATAACCTTCTTTGGTCTTGGAAGTTGTTCTTAGCTTTGAGTCTGTGGTCTGACCTTGGGCAAGTTGCTATTGTGTGTAAAAGGGTGCTTCACTGTCTAAGTAAAAGCATGCAGTTCTTAAAATCTAAGCATAGCTTTACCAGTAAAATTGGCCAGGTGCTTAGTACTTTGTCTCTGACCTTCCCATTTGTGAATGTTCTTGTGTCTTGTCCATGGCTGAGTAGCATGGCGTCTACTTTATATTTAAATCATATTGAAAGCCACAAATTGTGACCAGAAATAAATCTGCTACTTTATGCTTGGAAAAGCCCAATCTGATATCTATATTCTTAGCACACCTAATGTAAGTCAGTATACCTTATCTGCAGTGGGTATTACTCTTGTTCGAAAATGTAGCCAGAGAATATGAAGATTATTTTCCCTTTGGATGATTTTCTAGTGGGTTCAACTCTCAGTTAGGATGTAATTCACCTTCATTTTCTTTTTATCCATGTTTCCCACTTTCAAGGGAGGAGAAGAATCCACATGTTTCCAGTCTTTGTTCTAAAGGCTGGTTATGTATTTTATTTATTGTAAAGTGCGTTCCAAGTCTTTAGAGCAGGTGCTAAATAGATACAGACACTCCTCCCAAAGATGTAGAATCAGGTTCTCTTCTTTCTTTTCTTCAGTGGCCTTTTATTATCCTCTTCTGCAAAATTTAGTGAGTTCAGCAGGAAAGCTGGAGAAGACATTCATCCCAGAACAGCCTTCTGATGGAAAACCAGGGCAGTGTCCTGCTGGTGGGGAGGTGAGGTCTGAAACCTGGGGAAGGAGCAGAAGAGCGTAGCCTCGGTTTCCCAGCATTGGTACAAGTGCTGTGATTACCAGGTTAGCTCACTCCCTCCTCCACAACTCTTCTTATACTGTTGCATCTCTTCAGTCAAGTGTTTTGAAAGAACAATAAAAGTTCGTCGCTAATGATTCTTTGTAAATTAGTTTAATTAATCTTTTACTAAGTATTTCAGCTGAGTCCCTTGCTCAAGTCAAAATGTTGGTTGTATGAAGGTAATCTGCAAAATGGAGTGAATAATCTTATCTCACAAAGTCAAGGACAAATACATCAAAAGGTGTGGTACATTCACATAGCATCATAGGAAGGATGTATTATTATTTAAGACCAGGTAGACTTTTTGGACAAATTACTGTTGTGCTTATTCGTGTTTTGTTTTGACTTAGTGGGTTCAGCGCTTGGATTCAATAGTGTGCAGTAAACCTGTGGCATCACTTCTAAACTTGAAATGGAGAAATAAAATGAGATTGCCTGCTTTTATCTTAAGAAAACTGAAATAAAGATTTTTGTACTGTTGTTAGCACTTGTGATTTCACTGGAAGTTCCACAAGATTTGCTATTTTTCTAAAAAAACCTGCTCCTAAAGCCCTGGTTGTAACAGCTATATATAAATACATATAAAATGGGGGGAAAAAAAAACTCAGAGAATTTCCATGTAAAAAAATGTTTGCATGAAGGCCTTTAGTTATATCTCCTAGAAAGTAGTGGTTGCATAGTAATTATCAGGGACAGACACTTGGGAAGCATTCTTTAATCAAAGAATTTTGATTAGTCTAATCACTCCTCTACAATGACTATACAAATGTTAATTCTGGTGGTGTTTTTTAATTTGAAACCATAGGTTTCCTTATTAAGGAACACAAAAAAGTTAGTGCTGTTAATAACACTGTTGTGGCTACAGCATGAAATCTACAAAACAAAAATGAGGGGAACATAAAATAGTAAAACACTTCCAGAATAAAACCATTATTTCAGACATTTGGCCAAAGACAAAATATGTTTTCCATTGCTAGCAGATGCTTGAACAAAGCTGTTCCTGGTTTGATTTTCTATTCTAGGAGAAATGAATCTTTTTATAGACTAATCACTTTACAGTTAATTTGGGGGAAAAAGCATTTTCTGTGTGCAGCCACTCCTATTTAAGATGCTTTTAATAGAAGTCTGTGTCAGCAAAATTATTATTCTTAATGATTTTTCTATCATATTTCTGCTTGAATTACAGTTGATTAGGCAAGTTTGAAGTTACAGCTTAATACTTGGAAGTATTTGTATAACCATAGATGTGCATTCAGGGTTCACAGTGCAAGACCTTAAGGACTGTTAAGACATATTCTTGCACCAGCAAAGAGCTGCTTTCCTTTTTTATAGGAGTCCGTTCAAGAGCAGAGACCTCCAGCCTTAGGGTTTTTCTTCCACATTTGAGATTTTGGGGCAGGGTTTTTTCTCAGACACTGTTAGTGAAAACAAGTATAACTGAAGGATCTTAGTATCTCTGAAACAGATAATTTCACCATTCTCTCGGCATAAAAAAAAGGGAGAATAGTATAGGAACAGTACAGCATGTTCCTGTGGGACATGCCTGAATCAATTAAGAACACCAGTTAAGCTTCCCAGTGTCACCAGTCTGGAAGTAATCGTGTTCCTTTTGAGAGTGTAGTTGCAGATTTACTTGACTTATTAAGTGGGGCAAGGCTGTTTGTACAACGCAGGTTTGTAGGGTTGGGGTTTGTATGACAAATTTTCATAACGGAGTTATGATAGACGCTATTACACTATTCAAGAAAACCAAGTAATGTTGATGTATAGAAATTATTCATAGAAGAGATGAAACAAATGATGCATATTTGACATGTGATAGTGTCAGTTTCATTTCATAGTTGTCTTCTGTTTTTAATAAAAAGTTAAAATATTTTTTGAGCATGTGACGTAACATGTAATTTTAAAAAAGGTTGAAATGTTGTATTTGGACTTAATGTTACATCCATGTATTTTGCAAAGTGCTTTACCATAGCTGAAATTCAGATATCCTATGCTCTATGACTCATACATTGGGAACACCCGAGTTATAGTCTCCATAAGTACAAGTGTCTCCCACGACACAGTGACTCAGTCAGCCAGAGGAGACCAAGTACACCGTGTGAGATGATTTAATCGTCTAGTCAGTACAGAAGATGGGGGATGGCATAGAGGTACGGCTGTGGCTCGGGTTAATGTTGAGCTGATCTAAAAGAAATATGTTGTTCTGATTTATTTCAAAGAGAAGGAGACCCTCAACTGAAAATAGTGAGGTTTAGTTGAGAAAATCTCACCATTGGTGAGGCGTGCAGGGCTGGCAGCATACCTCTCATCTTTTCCTGTTTTTTCCAAGCATGCTTAGCTTAGATGTTGTCTTCCTGCCTGTTCAGACCTGGAAGTGGAATCTTGCTGCTCTTTTTCTCATTTCTTGCCAGTTTATAACAATTGGTTCCCACTATTAAAATACTTTATTTCTTATATCTTTTTTTTTGTATATGTTGATATCTTGCTCTTTTGATTTGATAGCGAAGTATCTTCCAGATCTAAATATTAAAAATACTCTGAACTTTTTCAAAGAGAATGAGCTTCTGTAAATTCCTGAATTCACTGAACCTTGGAGTATTTTGTGATCTTAGTTGTTTACATGTTTATAAGATTTTAGATATTCACTTCCATATGGGTTTTCTTTGTTAATTTATAGAGATATATCTTCTGTTCCTTTTAAATGATTATTCTTCAAGGTTTGTGTGGCGTATGGGGTCTTGGGCTTTGGGGGATTATGTGCTTATTTTTTTAGTTTGGATTTTTTTTTCAGTAAGGTGTAAGACAACTAGAATAAAATTTTGATACTATTTCAAGTCAGAATAATTTTTACTAGAAATATTTATGCACCTATTCATCTTTACTTACAAGAGCAGCTCCGTAGATAAGCAGTTATACTTTCACTGTCCAAATGAATGAAATGCAAACCTGATTAGGGTTAATGTTTTACAAAACACTCTTCGTAGTTTCAGGTGTCATCAACATTTTGCCTCCTCCCAGAAATGCAATGACTGAGTCATAGAATCATAGGACAGTTTACGTTGGAAGGGACGTTTAAAGGCCATCTAGTCCAACCCCCCTGCAATGAGCAGGGACATCTTCAACTAGATCAGGTTTCTCAGAGCCCCATCCAACCTGACATTGAGTGTTTCCAGGGACGGGGCATCTACCACCTCTCTGGGCAACCTGTGCCAGTGTTTCACCACCCTCATTGTAAAAAATTTCTTCCTTATATCCGGTCTAAATCTACCCTCTTTTAGTTTAAAACAATTACCCCTTGTCCTATCGCAACAGGCCCTGCTAAAAAGTTTGTCCCCATCTTTCCTGTAGGCCATATCCTGTCTCTGCTACTCATTGCTGCATTTTTATTTTTCAGGACAATTGCAGAAAGTCATTACTTCTATATTCTTACAGACTATGCTCTGATATCTTTTTCACACCTTCTGGTTCTTAGAAATCACAAATAAGGTATTAGATGGCCAAATCTGACAGTGAGTACATGACACAGTCATATCAGAGAAAATGAATAAGAGATCTGTAAGCTAGATATAGAGGTAGTCTTGGTATAGAAATGCAGCCAGCTCTCATTATCCATGGGTAGCTTATCTGGGTTGCAAATTACCAGGCTGTGGATGCAGACAGGGAGGTGATTCCACGGAGACCCTCGGGTGAGGCAGGATTAACGCGACTGCAGCACCATACAGGCATAATTACATTTCTTCCAAGGGCTACTCAGTAATACAACCACTCTTTAAGCACCACCACAAGCTGATAAGCTCTGAGCTCATTTCCAGCTTTCCCCCAGACTAACATCATCCAAACACTTCATAAACTTACTTTCTATACTACAAATTGTTAGTGATAATATTAGAACAAAAAACATTCTCTTGCTAATGATAATACGAGAACAAAAAATCCTCTCGAGTACTTTAAATGGGCATTTTTTTATCACCTTTGGCCTGCCAGGGTGGGATTCATTATATAAATACCTAAGCCTAAGCTAGTAACTGTGGATGTCTTTTTAGTATCAATGAGGAGGAGTAGAAACCTCTGGTAGAAATAACAGACTAGCATATTGTCAACACACACTCATCTGTGCAAACTAGTTGGCTCTGGCCATGACTGCATAGGCAACTTGCACTAACAACTATTGTGGCAAATGGTTTTGTAGTCTGGAGATTTTTAAGACAGTATGGCAAAAGCGAGGGCAAAACTGTTCAACTTGTTCCTTTGGCTCAGTCTGAAACTAAGTGCAAATAAGATGAAATTTTTTGAGTGGATATAATAACTGGCATGCCTGCAGATCCTCTGAGAGCTATCACGTAGTGCCAAATCCTAGGGAGCTTGAGCTAATTCAGATAGCATTAGGACTTGTATGCTGACAGCACTTTTCCGTACATCATGTGTGTGCTAACCATGAACATAGCTGATTCTCCACAATCAGTGGTAGGGTTTTTTTCCACCCATGTGGCTTGTGATACATACAAGTAAGCTAAAAAGGTTCATCTGTACAAAAGTATTCACTATGCTGAACTCAGAAGTTCTTTTGCAGAAGAGATGCTAAGAAAATCAAGAAGCCTGATGCAAAAAGCAGTGGATGACAGTACCAATATTGAAATATATTGGACTACTGCTTTCTTGCAAGTGAGGTTAAAGAGAGGAACAAACAGAAGTCAATTTTCCTCGGTTCTCGTACAGAAATATATTCTTTCTAAAGTAACGTGTAACAGTCTCAAATTTAAGAGAGACATTGGGAGAATCCAACCAGAATAAATACTACCCACCAGAACTGAATTCCATGCTGGAGCAGTTGCCAGTAGAGAAGCAGGTGAAGTGTTTATAGACCACATCTAAAAGTTACTGATGTGGAAATGTCATTGTGGACAAGCTAAGGATCAAGCTGGTTTGTAGAAATAGTGGTCTGATTCTGGTTTCATTTATACTGGTGTAAATTTAGGCTAGCTTGTTGAAATCAGCTGAGTTACACCAGGGTGAGTATTTAATTTAAGGTGTTCAGTCAGGTGCTTTACTCCTTTTAATGTTGCTGTACTTTCAGGCTTATGCTGAAGTGAATCGAGGGACCTTTGTGGAATCATAATCAGATCTACTGTATTAAATAAGTGCTGGGAACTTGTTTATGGAAATTAATTTCAAATATTATGCAGAAAAACCATAAGGGGTACATATTAATTGTGATTCGTGCGTGAAGATTTGGCTGAATAACTCCCATTAACAATAATAAGAGTTGCAGAATTAATTTCCTCCTAGGTCCTGCTAAAAATTCACTCAAGGACATTTTCTGCACCTTCAGATTCAGATCCTCTTTATATTAGCAAATAAAAATCTCCTTATGCAATCATTGATGGAAAAGTCTATTCTGAATAGCAGTTAATTTAAAAATTATTATTAAATTATATGTACATTGGCAGGTTTTTGTTTGTTGCTTAATTGTTTTCAAATCTCCATTTGATTTTAATTGCAATAACTGAGAATAGTTTATGGGAATGAGGTGGGATAAGTAATAAAAATTTTTACATAAGCTTGTTAATATATTATATATAAAGTCTTTATTATTAAACAATTTTAGCAGTAGATTGGAAGAAGAAGAGAGGAAATTTTCCAAGATCATATTTAAGTTAAAATTACTTTTGTGAAGAGGACATTTGTAGACCCCGTTCTTCAACCAGTCTGATTGCAGTGGAAATACACTTATGCTTAGTGGCTTTCTCTTACACAGTATTAGGCAAAACCAGACCCACTACCACTTGCTTTATTCTACTGTGCTTATTTCTGGAAAAGAAGAGCATTTTTTTCCTTATTTTTGAGATCAGACTTCAGAGGTTTGTAAAACTGCTGTATGTTTCGTTCATTTAGGGTGCAATCTATACCTAATTTTGGATCAGATGATAAAGTAGCCATTGTTGTTGCAAACAGAGCGCCTGATTTCTTGTTAGTTCACCTCCACAAAACACTACACTTGTTAGAAAATCTCTCAAATCATCCCCAAAGGTGATCATATTACAGCAAAAAGAAGGAACTGAAGGGGAAATTGTGATTGCAAATTATTGTAATCAGTCTAGCCAAGGTAACCTGTAGCACAACAGCCAGCTTGTACGGATAAGCAGGTGCTGGGGTATAGCATGACTATTTGCCGTTTTAAGTCCATCAGCTACTTCATTGATTGAAATTCAAAATCTAATCCTCTAGGACTCTGTGGATTAGTTCCTAAAGCACACTGGGTTCATAAACCTATGGGCAGATTACTAAGACAAAAGGAATGCTCTCATTTTCTTTCTCTGGTGACGTATAAACTCTTGCTCCAGTGTTGAACATTTTACATAAATGGAAAATGTATCAATATTTCACAGACCCCAGCGCACTGACACTTCAAAATAGACAATCTTTAAGCACAAAAAAGTGAAGAACTCAATGAAAGGAAAACTGATGCTGTTTAATTTCAGTCTTCTGGGATGAGTTTAATGGGCAGTAGTTTTCTAATTAATTTACAGCACATGGTAAATATTATGGAATGGGAGCTACTGATGGGAAGCGTGAGATCAAGTTGCAGCAGCTTCTTGTTGCATATTGGGATGGAAGTGGAAAGATAAATGCTTTAGGATTAAGGATGTATCAAGATGAAGTTGAATCTCATGGTGAAAATTCACCACTGACTTCACACAGAAGCACATGCACACACCAACATGCTACAATCTACATTTGCCCTCATGTGAGGTCCTGATTTATGCTCAAAGGTATCCCTCAAAAGCCATACTAATTTTTTCTCTTCCTAGTGATTGTTTCCCATTTTTTGAAAGTCCTTGCCTCCTCATATGAGTGATGATGTTCCTTGGGTTTCGCAAGGGATTGAGGTAACTTCGGATTCTTTTTGCGGTTGTGGGAATTGAAGTAGGTGAGCAGCTTTGAAGAGTCTGCCAACTCTTTCTAATGTCAGCAGCAGAGGCAATATCTTGTTCATTAACATCATCATGTAGCATAGGGGAACAATTATGGTAGAGCATTCTTCATCAAGATCTGCTGGGAGGAATAATCTCAGAGATGCTGTTGGCATGTCAGGTCTGAAAATTAGATGCTGCTGTGAGAAACGTGGAAATTCATGCATTCTTTGAAAGTCAGAGGTTCAAAGGCAGCTTGTGTTTAGATATCAACTTTACAATTTACAGTGCTAAATTCTAGATGTCAGAAACCTGTGGTGCGACATCAGGCAACAGAGCCAGACAGCTTAAATTAGTGACAACAGAAAGATTAGATCTTTCATATTGAGCTGCTTAGTTAGGGACTGGTGCTTTTGAAATGGACTGTCCAGTGGAAGTAATTTAAAATAATTATATACTGCTCCTCATTCCAAACATCAGCTTTCAGGGGAATTACAGTATTTGATTTTTACCTTTTACTGGGAAACAGAACTGAAATAGACACATTTTAGAAACTACAATTTTGTGCACTGTGAATCACGTGGTCCAGCCCCATACAAAGAGCGGGACGAGCTGTTCTGATTCTGAGGAGATCTGTGATGACTCACCCGGAAAATGATTACTGCTGAACATTGTCTGATTGGTTATTTGATTATTTCATTGGACTCTGCCAATGAAAAATTTAAAAATATGCTTTGATTTGGTAAAAATCTCTCTCCTGTAATAATGAAATTGCAAACAAAAAATACCTAAAATATTTAACAGAAAATGGATGTTTTCTTCCAATAAAACAGGAAAACTTGAGGTCTGGCTTTGACATTGTCATAATATGATAGAATTTCTGAGGACGGGACTTTACATAAATTAATTGTTGACATTTCCTGGAAGTCATTCTGTAGCTCAACCCTGACAGAAAGCAAAAGTGGTCCTTTCACACAATCCAATGCCTTCATCTCAGATTGGCATTTTCTGAGCATAGAAAAAACTCTACAACCCCGCCCCCCCAACATCCCCTATCAAACAGCACTGTAAGAATTAAACTCATGAATATGGGTGAAGTGAAAAAGATGATAGAAACTGTGACTTCTCAAGCCATAAGCAACTGTATTTTGTTGGATTATACTGCTCAGCCTATGGCTTTGGAATCACCAGGAAAATATTTCATGGTGGTTCCTAATAATCTTCAAAAATCAGTACCTAGGTGGGATATATAAGCAAGCCACCAGATACATGATGCTAGTTTATACTCATTTGGCCTGTTAGGATGTCATACTAGTACCATGCTTGAAAGAATAAATTAGGTTTTGCACCTCTGTATTTGTCTACAAAGTCAGATGTGCTGAGCTTTCATAAAGCTGATTTTATCATGGAAGTTATGTGGGTTTTTATGTTTGGCTCAAATGCTAAAGATACAAAAGAAAAAGTACCACTGAAAGCAATCCTAAGAAACATCTCAGCAGTTGAATGGTGTTCAAATCTTGTAGCAGGTGGTATTTTGATTCCAATCTGTGAAACTGCAGGTGCCAAGTTATTCGACTTTGTGACCTATACTTCCTCATCAGCGTAGAACGCTGAAATTATTCAGCCTGTGACTAACAAGGACTTTTACATTGGCTATCAAACCAGAAAAGAAGATGGCTTTTTGCATGCACATTGTTTTTGATGCCCCAAGCCTTCACCAGCTCTGAATTTTCATTTGGAGATGAAAGAAATGTGAGCAGCCTGGTTACTTAAATTACCTCTCTAATGCTCTATCTTCTTACACAATTTTAGGATGGTATTTCTTATAATTTCTGAAGGTTGGTATAACCTTTGCGGCAGGATGTTTAAATGCTGTGTATGGAAGAGAATTTTGAGACACAGAGCAGGATAAAATACACATATGTATGTATTTCTGGTATCACCAAAGTTGTATAGAGTGTCTTTTTAGTATCAATTAAGAAAATGTGTGTTTCTCTGGATGCTGTTGAACAGATTATTTTCTTTCTATGTGTATCAAGATAGCCTATTCGTCATTCCCACAGCTGAGAGAAAAAATCATACATCCGCTGCCAAATTCTACTTCAGCATGAATTTTTGCTGATTAGATTTATTTCAGATGGGGAGGAATCCAACAGGTACCAGAGAAAATCTTGAAAAGTTGTCCTAATCTTTTGGTTTCTATTTCAGTTTCAACAAATAAGAAGATATTACCCCCTACCCCTCAGCTCTTCTGTTACCTGTGTTTAAAATGTCTGATTTATTTGCAAGGTTCTTACTTCAGAAGTTGCTAGAAGACTCCTCGTAGAAACAGGAAACCACACTTATGAGATGGCTATCTCAGTTCAAATGTGCTTTTTGCAATCAATGAATAAATGTCATAATATAATACTAGTACATGATACATTATTAGTGGATCTGCTTGGCACAGTTTGATTTTTTTTTTCCTACTGAATCTTGTTAAACTAAAGCATGAAAATGACATGTGAAAGTACCTAAAATACAGAAGTATAGTAAAATCTTTATCAGCTTTGTGAGTGCAACCCAGCTAATAAGCAAGTGATAGGACTGTTATACTTAGTGAAGTTTCAGTTTATTGGGTGTTGATTGGAAACAAAAAGAAAAGCAACAACTAGCCTTATTTAACTAAAAGACTTGCCTTCATTACTTTGGTTCCTTTTCACGACACAACAGTATTTTAGAGCAATAAGCGATTGTTCAGCAAACACTTAAAAGATAGTCCCAGTACTATGTCTGTCAACTTCTACGCTCCCACCCACCTTACACTGCAGTTCCATTAAGGCTGAGAGCTCAAACCAAACGGATGTCTACTGCTTACATCTTCCTTCATCCCGTCCTCTTTCTGAAACAAGAGTCATCTGAGTTGAACGTAATTTGCTTTATAGGTGGTGCTGAAAAAATTAATCAATACCCTACAAGGAAAGCCATCTTTTACAGTCCAAGAGTGAAAGATCAAGGATAAATTTAAAGTAAAATCAGGTGAGTGTAAGCTTCTGCAATTGCAATATACTTCAAAGTATGTAAGGAATATATTTGTTTAGAAGTTTCTTTAATTCTTTGTAAAACTGCTTTTTTGGGGCTTTGGTAAAAAGTGTTCCTACCGGATATATTTCCAACTTAAGTATTAGCAAAATCGGAAAATAGCAGGCCTGAAGCCGACAGATCAAGTCTCAGTGGTTCAGCAATACTAATTTCCAAAATGAGCATGGCAAATTGATTGGTTGTGCTGTCTCTAACCATTTGATATACTCTTTTTCTCAGAATAAAATAACTTTCTTGCTGTTTCGCTGCTGTCTAATCCAGAAACATCGACTGGGTCTGTGTTTAATCGCCTTGTCATGGCTCATCATCATTCAAGGGAAAAAACTTACCACTGCCTAACCAGGGGTTAAATTCTTGTGTTGTCATTTTTCCTGATAAACGTTATTTTTATTTCTAACGTCTTTTTTTATGAGGGACCGTGAAATCAGAAGCTCACCCAAAATGAATGTACATTTTGAAACAGTTTTTTAAAAAGTCATAAAGACCTAAGGTGTCAGTGGAGTTCCTGAGTTCACAAGAGCTTACATGTGACATTAACTGATACCAAAGGGAAATAAGGAGACTTTTGACAGAGGGCAGATCAGGGGACAGACTTCTTTCTGGACTTTTTTGTAAATTCTTTGGGGTGGTAAGCAAGGCTTTATGAGCACTGAAAGACCTACCTCAACCTGTTTTAGATGCTTAAGAATCAGCTTTTGCTGGGTTTTCAGCACCTTGCTTTGCCATCCATTTCCAAACCAGATGATGTCTCTACTATGTGAATTTTTATATATATTTGCCTGAATAACAGAAAGACCACAAAAATTTCACTGGACTAAATATATTTATCCGTTGATATGCCAAGTGGTTCAGTGTTACATTGTTTAAGGACCATCAAATTCATACTGTAACTGGTTTTAAGTTACATGACAGTGAACATACCTACATACTATGCTAATTCATAAACTATAGTGGAATACATTTTTTAATTAATTGTTTTTACTGTTAAGGGCTTGTTATTTTACTGTACTTTGAGCAAGTATGCTGATGGCTTAGTGGCCCCTCACCCATTTTACATCCTATTTCACTCTGGTTCCTAGGAAATTCATTATCTGTGGAAGACATATGGGCATCCTGAGGTACAGGCTCAGCTTCCTGTGTGTACCTGAGCTAATGAGGTACAGATTACTTAGTTAAACATCAGACATGTAAATACAGATGTTTCTTTTTAAAAAAGTACAAAAAGGTCTGTTATGCTGACCAAAAGTCTGGTGAAAAAGCTTTG
Organism: Ibidorhyncha struthersii; assembly: GCA_013398815.1. Lineage (NCBI taxonomy): Eukaryota > Metazoa > Chordata > Aves > Charadriiformes > Charadriidae > Ibidorhyncha > Ibidorhyncha struthersii. Next base: position 515,006 of record VZSZ01008625.1, on the reverse strand, counting down.
AAGGAATAACAGTTGCCCTAATTACTTTTAGGGTTTTTTTTCATATTTACAAGGTATTAATATGAAGGAAAAGTGCATCTGGAGGTATTTATTATTATTGTTGTTGTTGTTATTATTATTATTATTATTATTATTATTATTATTATTATTATTTTATTTTTAGTAAAGAATGGATTTCCCATATTTGCTTTATTTGGGTTTTCCTTTCCAGCTGCTTAGATCCTGGACCTGCCATACTTGTGTTTTATTTCTGTTCCAATACAAACGCATTTAATAGTTCTGCATTTATATTTTTATTACCACTGTAACAGGCTTATGCTCTCTATTCCTGTATAGAAAGCGTTTGCAAACATCGCTTCTAGCCCAGTGCATTATGTGTTTACGCTTCTAAAGAACAGTGCAGGAAACAGCTGAGTCTAATACACCATCTGTTTAAGTGTGAGTGTGAAATTACAGGACAAGGATAGCAAAGATGGCTTGTTAATAAAAATTTGGACTCTGTTAAGAGGAATATCCCTTATTGTCTCTGTCATAACAATATAATACTTCCTAACATTCATTTTAATGGATAGGTACATGTAAATGATTAGATACTATAAAAAGGATGGTTATTTTTATAATGACAGACATTTCAGTAACAGCTCATGTCTCAGAGCTTTTATCCTAACAAAACTTTATACAGTAGACTATTGAAGTGTCTGGAGAGACAGTAATGAAAACAGCTATTGCCAACAAATAAAGCAACAAGATTTTACATTTCTTCTTGTGCTTGAGAAATCATCATTTCAGACACGTTTGAGTGCCAGGGACTGGAAACATCATTGGCATAAAGAGAAGTAAACTAAAAAATGGGCATTTACTCTATGTGCAGCTGAAATGTATAAACCCATTTTCTGAATAGCATTCCTGAAGAATAGTCATGACAATAGTCGTCCTCCATTCCCTTTCTATATAGTAATTTCTTAATCCATTTTGGAAATGAATCTTGGCTACCACAGATTCAAAGAGACCATATTTTATCTGATGTTCTTCAGGCTGAGGAAATTACGATGTGTTGTGGTCCAAATATGCCGTGACATTTCTTCTTGTACTGGAATACAAACCAAATGTAGTGTTCCTTTCTGCAGTGTGAATAGTTCTATATGATAACTCTCTATACAGTGTCTGTGTTAGAACTTTTCCATCTAATTTCCCAGAGGAAAAAATGCTTTGCTGATTCTTTTTCAAGGAAATTATTTATTGGGGATCAGGAGGTTTGTACAAACAAAATTGTGCTGTGGTCATAGCTTCATTCGTTTTCTAACATGACCACATATCTTCTTAGTATGTGGTATACCGAGTCTTCCCTTTAAAAGAACAGCACAAAGGTGGTTTTCTTACCCACAAGTCTGACTGGTGCAGAGGAATGGGGACTGAAGGCACTCCTGTGTACCTCCTTCAAAGTTTGGTGCCCATACAGGTATAGGCAGTGAGCTCAAATGATATGTTTAGATTCAACTCAGTGGAAAATTAAATGTTTATTAGATAAAAACAGATGGCCTCGGCAATCTAGACAGTTGCTCAGATACTTCCTTGGGTTGGGAGACCTAAATTCAAAGTCCTTAGGTAAACTTGGCCCTCTCATATCCCCAATAAGAATAGTCAACTGTTTGTACTTGAACACACTTTCTTCTGCTAAAAGTTCCACTCTTGATCAGAAACCTGCTTGATAATCATTTAATTGAATAGATACATTTCCTGAAAGGATTTCACCTGGGTAAATTGACATTTCCAATACCTATTTAACATCTCAAACTAATCCAAAGTACATTAAAAGCAGATCACTTTCAGAAATTAATCAAGAATTTGTGTTAAGAAAATTTTTTTTTGCTTAGAGAGCTTGAATCTTCTCAGTGGATTTCTCTCCATATTCACAATATAATAGGTTACCGTAAACTTCATTTCCTTACTTACAGGGTTTTGTTCAACTTATTTTATTTTATTAACTTTAGTAGCTTAGCAGTTGATTATTTCTATTTACTGCATTAATGGAAGCTGATATCTATCATTTTAACATTAAAGAAGCCCATAGAGATAGTTAGCTAAAGTTTTATCTGTGTTTTCAGTGAATGCTTAAAACATTAATTACAGCCACTAAAAGTTTTAGAGATACTATCTTTTCTTACTATGGAGAATACAGGTATATGCAGCTATCAGTCTGCAACTTCAATTAGCTTTTACAATAATTTCCCAGGACTTGTCTGTATTTTGCTATCTACTTTCCTTTTTAACTCTTTAGAGAATACTTTTAACAATGCCTTTTATTTGCATTTTTTTAATACTACTTGAACCTTTCTTACTGCTCACTTGTGAAGTTGTTTGCAGTTTTCACTGCAGAAGTGAACAAAGAAGCAGTCACTTTCAGGTGGTTACTCTGAAGTGTTGCTCCTAGACTGTCTTTGTGATGGGAACATTCTTATGTTTTTAGTCTCTTAGTTTTGAGTCTATGTTCTTCTTGTGGAATTGCTCTGAGGGACAAACTTTTCCCAAAGTGACCTGCAATCGGTCGTCCAACAAATTGTCCGTGACAGCTAGAAAAGTGAGTAAGTTGGCATATCCTCAGTATGTACAGTAGAACTCTAGGCTGCATAATATTGTGTCAAATCCCCTGTCCTTTAAAGAGGATATGGGAGCATATTTTGGAGTGGTTTACTTACCTGGACTGGAAGTGGAAACTCCAGCTTTGCTGGAGTCTCTGTCGTCCCTTACCACGTGCCTCTGCTCACAGCTGACTCCAGTCCTTCCTGTCCTACTGGTTTTCAATCAAAGAGAAGAGAGAATGGAGCAGTACCATGCAAAGGAGCTGCTAGAAACTCAGCTGCTCAGGCAGCAGTAGTACCCAGAGCACGTGCAGGAAGATGGAGGTGAGAAAGAAGTGTCCTGTATCTGAAAAATTACTTTTTCTTAAATCCAGTTAGATGGAAATCTGCTTGTATGAGTGAAACCCAATGTTGACTTCTAGGCAAATGACAGGACCAAGTCCCCAGCATTGTCTGGGCTGCAGAGCAGCAGTGGGTGCCCACCAGAGCATTCAGGCAAGTAAATGTTGCTTTGTTCCCTGTGCTGGTGTGCTGCCTGTCTGCACTTAGGTGGTTGTAGTGGTGTTTTTCTTTTATATCAGGAATAATTTTTTCTTAATTCAAGCCATGGCTTTGACACGACTTTAATTTATTACAAAAATACCACTTAACAGTGTACTTTTGTGTGCCTTTTTCTGGACTAATTCATAGATATGCACTTCTTTAGGATATGGATGATGCTCAACAATGAATTCATTATAAGAAAAGGAAGAAAAAAGTTGTTAAATCAAAAAGAAAGACAACTATTTGAAGTTTTTTTAAAGTCTGGAGTCACCTGCTGGAGGACAAAGGTGTGGCAATTGTGGGCAATGATTTGCAGCTGTTTCTGAAAGAAATGTTAGTGATATGTGATAAAGATTCCATAGTCAGGATCTTAATGAAGGTGAGTTAGGGGAAAAGTAAAGAAAGTACTAAACACCTGGAAAACAGATGTTTAAAGATTGCATTATCCTATAGTTATCATCACTCTCTATGAAGGAGAGAAGTTTGTCTTTTCATTGTCCTTGTGTAATAGCTGGTTTCTTGATGGGTTCTAACGCTTGTTTCAGGCCACTTCAAAAATTCTTTCCCATGTTCCATGTGTTGCAGACCCAGCACAACAGTTTTTGTGACCATCTGCAGTGGAACTGTAATTAATTTTTTTTCTCTTATTGTATGGAATGTTCTGTAGCATATTTCTTAACCTGGTTCTCTATGGGCTGTATCATGACAGGATGTCAAGAGCAAAAGTGATGTATACTTTTATTACCATTTTAGTTATATCTGTAATAGTGTGAACTGTTATCAGTGAAGGTAGTAACTTCCTAAATCTTTGTCCTTGGCCTTATCACTTGATATCAGTGTTTCAGACGCAAATTATTCTTTTAAATTCCCCTGCAGCTTTTTGTTGATGTAGGATAAAAGATGTGGTTTCCATAGCTTAATAACAAGCCTTTACTGCAATTATTACAATGTAATAATACGTGGGGGAGAAAGTGATACTAATAACTCTAAAGTGCATTAAAGAGGAATATACCATTAAACTTTAACAAAGTAATAAATAGATTTGAAGCTGTAGCTTGGCTTACATTATACCATGCTGAGGCAGAGTTATTAAAGTATTAAGGAAAAGTATGTCGCTTCTTTTGTCCTGTAGTCATAAGCCACCTAAATGGGCCTGTTTGCTGCTCTAGATGCTGTTACAACGTAGTACAAGCAAGCAGTATGTAGAGCAGAATTCGTCTGGGCAAGCAGGGGGCAGTCCCGTTCATTCCCAGATCCTGTTCCTCCTTCCTTCACGCCTGTGAGAAGAACAGCGACTATTTTATTAGTTTGTTTGGGGGTGGATTGGTTCTCATCGGTTGGATTTGTCATGTCTGACTCAGAGGGTGTGATTAAAGTGAAGGTAACTGAATGAATTAATCAAATGAGATAAAAATTTCTGATTTCTGCACAAAGCAAGCCCCATGCTTTCTTTTACCATGACTTTAAAGAACATTCTTTCTTCCTTCCTAGAGATACTTTGCAGCTGGCAATGATGCAGGTGCCTTCTTTGCCTCCATTGCCAGTGTTTTGCATCCTTAATCCAGTTTATTCTTTTCACTACACATTACCATGGGACTCTGATCCCTGTAACATCTGGGAACCACAGCCACACTCTTAATTCCTGGAAAATCACCATAATTTCCCACATTCCTAATCAGTTTGTCTGTAGGCCACTCTTAGCAAATAACTAAAGCAGAATTCTACATCTCCTGGTGTCTCCTCTTAAAAACTACATAAGGAGCTGTTTACAAATGCCATTTTCAAGCCCCTTTTCTAAACTTATGTCTCAACATTATAAGGACACCTTCTAAAAACTTTTGGTTTTCACTGTCTCGAAACAGACACTTTAAAGTAGGCTTTTTTTTTTCTTTTTTGAATTAGTGTTAAATGAATATTATGATTTATAGAACAAATCAAAATATTATTTGGCTGTGGTGGTTTCATGCGATAATTGACATGAATGTTAGATATTCTCCAGGTTTAAATGATGATTGGAGCACTTTGAAATCCTCAAGAGAAGGAGTTTTTTGCATTAATTAACCTTTGCCAGTTGAGATATTAGTCGTGTTGTCTGTCTTGGCCCAATGCACAATTTTTAGGAACAGAAATTGGGGAAATATTACTCGTGGAAATGGACAATATCTTCCTAAGCCATTTACATTTTCCAATTTGAGCATTTTAGCTCTTCAGGGAAAAGTTTTATTCGGGTAGCACAGAAAAGGGGAGAGAGTAATTTTCCAGAGGAGCAGAAAGCACAGGCTTATATCGATAACTTTAGCTCAGGATCCCGGGGGACAGGGAAGAGGGCTGCATCCAGTAGCAGAATAATATCTCCACCTGATTTACAAGTTAAGAATTTGTTATCTGCAGTCCTTCCAACACGGAATTTTCCATGGAGGTGTTCTTGTAAAAGCTAGTGAGGGGATACTTCCTAATAAATATTTGAATTATAATAATTATTTTCAGATAGTCTGCGTAAACATATTTAACTGTCTTGAATCTATGCTAATTTGCCACACTAAAAATCACATGGACTGAAAAATGAACTGTTAAACAAAATTGTTTCCACTGGCACGTTTGTCTACTAAAGTATTTGATTTTGTTATGAAGAGTGTGCAGAATACACTATGCTTTTTATCTTCCAGCTACCCCCACGTATATACAAAAACCTTTTATGTAACAATAATGTGTCTTTTTGTTGCAAATAAGCCCCTTCTAAAACAGCAAAGTACAAACAGAATTACATAAGCTTGTCTCCAACCTGCATAGCTTCATGTATTTCAAAAAGGAACAGATGTTCACACATGAAGCTATGCTAAGGTCCTCCAGTGGATCAAATAAGTACTAGTAATAACTGAAAAAAAAAATTACTTGATTAATCCTGTTTGAAGTAAATACCAGTAGGTATTAATTACCCAACATTTATATTGTCAGAAGTTGATTTTGTTGCATTGTTTTTAAATGCAACGTTTTTAAATGTTTGCAATCACATTGTGAAATGAGATGTTGAAATAAATCTATATACATTTATGCCTAGACTATACAAAAAATCTTGGTTGAAAAACATTCTTATGTGGATAAATAGTCAGTGGACAACTGACTTAGTTCACCAGATAGTTTTTTGAGCCATATAACTATGTTTGAAATATGAAATACCTTTTAAGGGTTACATATTTCTTCAAAGGTGTGTTCAGAAACTGTGCCCATTTGTATACATGACATCCGGAGAAGAGATAAGCAAACTGATGTTCTTCTGAAGGTCTTCAGTGGGTTCCCACTGGATTACTTCATAAATTAATTAAATGACTGTAGGAATTAATGTGAAGCTTCTTCAGTAATCTTTCTTCTTCTCATCTGAGGCTGGGAGATATCACAGGTAAATCTGTTCAGACTAGTTTACAAGAAAAAAGCAAGCCATATTTAAGGAATAGTCTGAAAATATTAAATAGAATTTATTTTGTTGGATTTTGAATATTCAACCAAATGAAATTCTGCTCTGAACCTGTCTGTGCTTGTCTGTTAACATCTGACTTTTGGCATATGACTTGCTGAAAAATCTTGTTTGCAGGTTGGGCATACGTGAAGCCTGGGTTGTGATTGCTTTCACAGCCTGCTCTGCTCCACGAAGCACAACGTAGTACAGCTGAGTATGTTGGGATATCACCCAGGAAAATCACTGCTCTGAATGCTTTGAAGGATTTGAGGACTGTAAGTAGATTTTGTGTACCCTCAGGAGGAATGCAGTTGGGAGTGCACTCTTGGTATCTGAGCAAGAACACTGGCAGGGGATAGGAGGAGTGCAACATCCTGTAAAGGCAGTGTTGTGATATGGTGGGAACTAATACCAAGCTAGGTGACATCTGTCTACCTATGCCTCTTACTGGGAGTTTTTCTCCCAGTAGAAAGGTTTGACTCAGAGGAGTGGCATCAAATAAGGAGATTGGAGACTATGAAGGAGTCAAAATAGACTTTGATCTCTTCAGGGTTGAAGGAAATACGGGATCTACAAGGATAAAGTTTCAAGGATGACAAGTTTTCAGAATTGTGATTTCTTTTCTGGTACGAACTTGTGCTGTGATTTTTTTGAAGGAGATAAACTGCATTGGTGGGTCAAGAATAGGGAATATTTTTCACAATAATTCTGAATCTGAAGGAGCCAAAGCAAGTGAGAATGTAGTTATTGGAGAAATTCTATCCATGGAGGAAAGGGTTTTAGGGTTTCTGTTTCAGTTTTTTTTGTGTGTGTTTTGCTTTGTTTTTTGTTTTCTTTAGAAAAAAAAAAAAACAAACCAAACAAACAACAACCACAAAACAATCCCCCAAACCAGAGGCAATAGGTCCTCTGAAATCCTATAACTGGCACTTAAGTGGAGTGAGGAGTGCCACAAAGAATGTACCCTATCACTGGTATAACTCCTGCAATCCCATCAATGTCAAAAGGACTGAATGACTGGGCTAACAATTTGGTCCTCTGTACCCTGTGATGTAGGGGAAGAATTCATTGTGGCTTGCCTTGGCTGTTGGACTTCAATGTAAAATATTTGGATTTGACTATGGTTATTGCCTTTATGCAGCATTTTCCATCACTAACCCAAGAATTCAGATTTCAGTAAACGGAAAAGAGACTGAAAAGAAAAATGCCAAAATTGTCAGTAAGGTAAACATAAAGGATGTGCTCTTAGGGGGGGGGAAAAATATATCGAAAATTTTTTGATTCATCACAGCAAAAGGTTAATCATTTGCTCTGTTTTCACAGAAAAGTGTGTTTCCTAGACAGTTGATGGGATGTAGGGACATATAAATAGCTTAAAAAGTAGGCTTTAAATGTAATCTGTGTCACACAGTGACTTTAATTTAAAGCAATAATGCCAAGTTAAGTCTATTCCATTAATTTTTTGGAGACCACTGGAAAGAACTCTGATAGACATAAATTGAATGTTATTGTTCCTGGCAATGAGTAATTATTCCACTGCTTTTCATATTCGTTTAAATTCTGCAAAAAGACTTGTATATTAACTTAATACAACCAGAGGTTTAAAAATGAGTGGAAAAACTCTCAAAAACCTTTTTAGGCCTTCATTCAGAGTAGTGCGCCCATGCTCACACATACACATATATGTTTTGCCTTCATCTTTCCATAAAAACCTGCTCTATTTAGTATTTTTATTAAATACTGAAACAAAGGAAAGCTTTGAGAATTTATGCACTGCTACCTTAGCATCTGTTAGCGCATTTCCCAGTTCTGTCCAATTACGTTACTTTAGAAAATTAATTTCAAATATATTTTAATTTGAAAATAAAAGCAAGCTGAACTATTAGTGTCAAGGAATAAAAGTATTAGCCTATATTTCCTGGAGCTCAGCTGCAAAGTTATGCACCAAAACAATCTGCACTGATTAATTTAACCTACAGCTGCTGTCATCTAACCCCTTATACGTTAAACGTTTGCAAGGAATTCAAGAATAAATAAATTGTGATTCTGTTTAAAAACACTTTAAAAACATTTTTTCCCCAAAATAATAGATTTTTCTGATTAAAAATCAATACAAGAAGGAGAAGTAAAAGCTTCCATCCTGTGAACATATGGGAACAGTAAAAATATATGTTGGTCAGTAATATCCCCTTTTGGATGAAAGGAAGTGATTTATATTCCTTCTAGTTGTTTTTTTGTTTGTTTGTTTTGAGTCAGTTTGTTGTTTGTTTTTTTTTTTTTGTTTCTCCCAGAAATATTAAAAGTGTACTCACCTCTTGTACATTCTGAAATCACAATTATTTTTAAAGTAGTTTGTCAAGGAATTACCCTTCACTGAAAGTTTTTAGATACTTCCAAACACTGTGGAGTTGTTTTATCAGGTGTAAGACTGCAAATGACTGTGTTCCAGGGACTTAAAAGCATCAGAAGTTAACACATACTTTTTTATAGGAAAATCTTATGCTTGAATTTAAGAAATGGAAATTAAGGTCTTTACAATTCTGTATTCAAAATATAATGGAACAGTAGAGGCAGAACACAAGGCACAAGGATGAATACAAATCATTGTGCAAGGAACTATTGTGGAGGGGTAGAAATACCAGAAGACCGGAATATAATTAAAGGATGGCGTGAGCCTTTTGGTAGGAGGATGTTAGAAATAATTTCAGTCCCATTACAGAAGCAGTAGTGGATGCAAAAGCTTTGTTATTGGCTGGCAGCAGTACTGAACTCCTGAAGATTTCCAATTGATGTGGGTGTATAAAAAATCAGTTGAATAATACTAACTCAATTATGGCTATTGTGAATTTCAATTTGCTACACTATTGAAAAAAGGACCACAGGGGGGAAAAAAGAGGAAGGAATAACTGGAGAGTAGCTTGAAACACTAGCAAACCTTAGGATATTGTAAATATTTAATTGTATGAACTGAGTAAGATGTGGCTGTTGTTTATAAGGTACAATTAACTACATGAAAAAGGCTGATTTAATTTCTGCACAGACTAGTATCTTTATGAGTGTGAGGTAAGCTGTACCTTTGCAGTCTCTGTGATACCTATGTTCTGAGTTTTGCAGGTTGCTTCTGGACTTCCCTCAAAGCCTGGCTCTCACCTGGATAGACAGGAAGCCTGTAAGTGTGATCCTGGGCATTGCTGGAGTTCATTACTGCCCCTAAGGTGAAGTTGGCACAAGGAAGCACAAGAACTTGGTATGTCACCAGGAAAGGTTTAAAAAGATGTACATTGTGGCTTGATGTTCTTGCGCCGCCTTGCCAGTCAATTCATTGTTGCCATCACCTCTGAAAGCATCTATTTCTGGCAGTTTACTTTTAACTCTTATCACATCTATGCTGAATTTTCATTAGCGTCTAAGTTGTATGACTCTTGAAACACTGTACGCCTGTGTAAACTGACCATATATATCTGCACATTTCTAATCATTTCAGACAAGCATGTTTCTGTTATATCTGTATCAATTAATCCTAAACTATACAGCATTTATATTTAAATCTTCTCAGGATTTGCTAGTAAAAAAAGGGTCACTGGGTGCAGAAAAACAGTGAAATTATGTACCTTGGCCTAGACTAAGTGCTAGTTAATGATTTTCAAATCTATTCATAGAGTTTTCTACTCTTTAAGCAACAGAAACAAGAACTCCAGCTTAGAGCTGCAACAGTCAAGCCATGCATATTTTCAATCAAAATAAGACTGGGAAGAACAAAACGCAATGAAGACTCTCTCTGTATACCTACAATGGTGCAAGTCTAGAGCAAGCAGGTGAGTCAAATCCATTCCTTTATCATCTCTGTCCTGTAATCAAAATGAATTCTTAATTTGGAAGAGGCCATTCAAAAGACCTGTACATCTTTATATTAATACCAAATTGCTTTGGTCAGATTCTTAGGCTGAAAATAATGGTATGTAAGTGATGGTCACAGATCTTGAAGATGGTTAAGGACTTGTTTTCTTCTGTCTAAGTCCAGACATCACAAACTCTGTTCTTAGTCAGTCTGCCCATGTCCCAAGGAAGTTACTGTAGCCTGCAAAGGTCTCGGGTGGTCAGAGGTAGGCTTGATGTAATATATGCCAATTGAAGGAAAGAGGACGGACTGTTGTCAGATTTCATCACTTCTGTATAGGCTACAAACACATTCCTTTTAAGCTGTAGTTTTCACTGATTATTGAAGGACAAATGCCTCAACTTACCTATCTCCCAAAACTTGACATTCTGGAGGGAAGATCTTTGTTTCTCGCCTTACCAGATATTTCTGTGTCAGCAGAGGGCACTAACTTTGCTCCCTGACTATGGGGAGAGGAAGCTTTCTGTGTGAAAACCTAGGTTGTAATGAAACTTGTTTCAGTCTCCTATTGTTCCACAGACCTGCTTGAATAGATTCTTTACCCTTTGTGTTTCTATTTCTTTCATGTGCACGAGACTGTCTTCATCTTGCTACCCGAGGACGACAAAGATAGCTTTATCTTTGAGGTTATGAGATGGCAGATGTTACAGTAATGGGGACCATCTAAAAGCACTACATCAGGTATATGCTGAAATAGGAGCTTTTTCTAAAAAAATCTATTTTGAAGCATATCTACTCTGGACATTCGTCCTACAATATCAGATGTAGATATGACAGGTACCAGTACTTTGTTTAAAAGCCAATTAACAGAGCAAGAACAGTCCTTGGGAGTAGTTATTCCTGCTTGTCCCTGGTTTCAGAAATCTTGAAGTAATGTTTTTCAGTTGTTTTAGTATTAAAAAAAAAATCAAAGCAAAAGACATCTACCCAATGACACTGCTTCCAGTTGTACTGCCATCAACACTGACATCTTCATTACTAGTGCAGAATTTAGTACATGGGTACTGATTGTCTTCTGCTTTAAGTCACAGAAGCACTGGTATTGGTATCATTAGCTTCAGTTCTGCCTCTTGTTTACTCCCCGTAACAATTCTATGGCTTAATATGTTGACCGTTTCCTAAAGAAGACAGAAACAAATGGATTATTACACAACATTTAAATAAGAGATAAAGATTATGAAATACTGCCTGTGAGAAAAAACAGATTGAGCTGCTTTACTGAACTGAATGTTGTGTCTTACTTCCAAAAGAGTTTGCTAACATAGACAGTGGTCTGCAGGAAAAGCAACGCTTCTGGCTGCATTACTGGTGTCTAGCACTATTCGTTCTGGTTTTGAGTAGTGCCTAGAACTGTATGCATAAGAACAGAGAAATGTATCTTTGTGATAATGATCCAGCCTATCTTACCCTCCATATGTACTGAAACTTTAGAATATCCAGTATTTGGGCATTGCCCAGTCAGCAGCGAGTATCATCTTAGTCTCCATCCTTTTCAGTTGGCAAGTCCATTTTGTACAGGAAGAAATTGCTTTTCTGACCATGACTGAAACTTCCCCATACACATTTTACTGTTCATATTTTTTTCTGGTCCTCATTGATTTAAAAACAATGGAAAGTGCAAGGTATATGAAGAGCTGGTGTATTGTACATTCAGAATTTAGCTGAAAAGAAAGCAGGGAACTATGACTTTGATGCAGTGAGATATGTACACATGTACATAACAGTAAAAACTTGACTGGTCTCTTTGATACCTTTAAATTGTAGTTGTGGCTTTTGTCCTACTCATTTTAGGAGCTTTAAGCATATTTCCAAGCCTTCTTTTACAAGATTTCTTATAGTGTTTTACGAATGTCACTTGGAGGAAGAGTAAAGATATTTCAAAAGCCTCTTGCATTTTTCTAGTGTAACATTGAGCCTATAAGATGCTCATAAAAATGCAATCAACTATCAAGTGCATAGACTCTGGAAATGTCAACTGCTTATACTGATCACTTTAAAAAGAAATGGAATTTTGGTGTTGGTATTAATCACTATAACAATTCTGTTGACAGGAAGTATTTACCCATATTGCAAAAGCTACGGAGTACAGGGAAATCCAGTAATGCTGGCTAGAGATAGGTGATAGAGATAAGGCGAACTTCTAGGTTTTGTTCACTTTTGAAACATACTACTTGACTGGCCTGTCACTGAGGTAATTAGAAATATTGGCATTGTATACTGAAAATAGGCTTGGACCTTTAGTGTGCAAAGTGCTTACTCTCAGGTTCTTGTTTATCTTCTAGTGCTAGCTATGCCATTACCTAAATTTCTCCTAGTTTTAAATATTTCACATTGTTGTATAGCACGATGCAAATACAATTGCAAACATAGTTTTCTTTTTCAAAAAGTGAAGACCACATCTATTTAAACAATAAATGTTTGGAGAGGACCAGCAGGGCTGTCTGTTATCCTTTTTGACAAGTGGTATAGCTTCGCTGTGAGCAACATTATTACATGGAAGAACATATTATTGTCTTTTTTTTCTTCTTCTTCTTCTTTCATGTTGATGTTAACAAATAAGCATCATCTTCGGAAACTTCTCTGATGCTACCTGGCTCTAATTTCAAATGCTTTTTCTCACGAGAAAGTTAAGAAGTTAAATATTCTTAGAAAAATGTCAGTAGAGGAAAAAACTGTTAAGTTTTTTTACAGGACATGAGTTCTGATGGTAGCTTTTTTACAAATGAAAAGTTTTGTTTTGATGTTTTTAGAAAATCACATAAAATCATGTATCTTGATATTATTATGACAAGAAAGCTTTAAAATACTTCATTTTGCACTATCATTTTGATTTGTTTGATTGCCTTTATATTTCATTGACACTTTCCTCAATTTGTGGAAAAAATAATGCATAATCATGTCTTATGATGCAAGAATTACTGCCCAAAACTAATGAGAGCACAGGTAAGATGTTTTTCTAATCAACCTGGTAACTCCCATTTCTTTAACACACTGCCAAGAGGAAGGATTGCATTGTGTCTGATCCATTTGACTGAAGAGTCAAAGTCTGAACAGCAAAGATCATAAGACAAAAATAATTATTCAAGAGTTTTGATTAACAGAAGGTTACTACAACAGGAATTTGTCTTTTCGTATGCATTCTGTATGCAGTGTTATGTTCCCCAGTGATTGAAACTTAAAGATGAAATACAGATAAGTTAATGTCATTTTGATATAGTTCATTTCACTTAGAACAATATGCGGTTCACATATTGAGAATTTTATTTCAGTAAGTGTTCATCGACACAATTTCTCACCAGTGCTAGCACATAAGAAACATAGAAGTCTTCTATAATACAAGTTTTAAAACATCAGTTTGGGATAATTCTGTTTGTATCTTGATGCAGATTTTCATATCTCCACTCTATGTGTGTACAGCCTTCTTAGTGGTGACACAAGGTACAATTGATCTATTCATATACAATCACTTCCAGTTCAATGAAACTTGGTGGCTGTCTTGCACTGAGATGTATGTGCTTTTTCCCCCCCCCGTCTGCAATTAATGTCTGTGAGGGCACGCAAAAAAAGCAGTAATGCCAAAGAGGAGACCTGATGCGACATGTCCCACTCAGCCAGTGGGCACTGCAGCTAGATTCCTCCCTGGGGCGGAAAGGCTGCCTGCAATTGCCTGAACTCCATGCCCCCACAGGGAGCTGCTGCTTTCCAGTTGCAAGTTAAAATCTCTGCTGCAAGTTAAAATCTCTGCTCCTCTCTTACATCAATTAGATGACCTCATAAAATTAATGAGACGTGTTTTTACAACCTTCTCTCAAACAAGGGAATAGTAATCACTGTATTTTATATGATAGTGTGTTTAAACTGTCAGCATGGAAAAAAATCATACAAATCCAGTGTAAATACTTCAAGTTGCATAAAGTAATTATTAATCTTAAAAAGCATAAAATATGCACAGTTAGCTAATAAATGACAAATGCATAATTTATTCAGTGTGAAAGAGAAGGGAAATGAGGTATTAACATTTTAACTAGTTACCCTTTTGCATTGACAAGCTATTACTGAATCACTAGATTTTCAGTTTTACCATATTCATTCAAAGCCTTGTAGCAGTATGGAGATGTGTAATGATTTTGAAGGACATGTGAACATGTCTTTGTCTGTATATACGTGTCTTATATAAATAGATTATATCTAGAGAGGGGGACTTTTTGTACTACTACTTTTCAATCATTCACACTGGCACTAGATGGAGGAAGTTAGTGGGGCTATAAGCTTAACATGTAGGTTCCCTAAAGAAACATATTTGCTAAACTACTACATTATTTCTTGCCTCAAAATTCTGTTATCTTTGTGCAGACATACAAGCACAAAGCACTTGTGAAATATTCAGAGTTCATGTTTCTGAGGAAGTTTTAACAAGGTTGAAAAGATCTTCATGCAGTTCCTCAAATAATATTTCACTTTTTGGAGCTCAAGGCAGCTCAGTTCACAATAAATAATGAACCCATAATATTACCTATAATATAATGTCAAATGTTTGTGAGACTGTATGTAAATGATTGTTTTATGGGGTGCCAGCGAGGGCCCACAGCCTGTTGTTTTGACATGGGATGGCGACACTGCAGCACATTTGAAGTCTTACAGAGATGAGTCAGGGACTTCTGAGGTAATAGGAGCCAAGAGGGATACCTCAAAGTAAAATACCCCAAAGGAATTAAGGAATGTTCCTCTAAGAAGGTGACACGGCTGACAGCCCAGCTGAAGTGCCTCTACAGCAATGCACACAGTGTGGGCAACAGGAAGCCACCATGCTGCTAGAAAGCTATGACCTGGTTGCCGTTACTGAATCCTGGTGGGATGAATCCCATGATTGGAGTGCAGCTATTCATGGCTACAGGCTGTTCAGTAGGGACAGGCGAGGCGTGGAGAGGTAGCCCTCTACATCGAGAAATACACAGATTGTGAAGAGCTGTCTCTGAAGTATAACCATAAGCAGGTTAAAAGCTTATGTGTAAGAAAAAGAGACTCAGGCAACAGAGAGAACCTTATGGTTGCTGTCTACTATAGGCCACCTGATGAAGGCTTGTTGACAAAGCCTTCTTATTCCATCATCACACTTGCAGGCTCTTGTCTTGCTGGGGGACTTCAGCAACTCCAATATCTGCTGGAAAAGTAGCACAGCAAGCTATAGGCAATCCAGGAGACTCTTGGGGTGCATCAAGGATAACTTCTTAAGCCAGGTAATAGACAGACCTAGCAGAGGGAATGTGATACTGGACCTGATGGTCACCAGCGCAAGTGAGCTAATTGATGACATCAAGATTGGAGGCATCCTGGGCTACAGCAACCACGTACTGGTGGAGTTCGCGGTCCTGAGGAATATGGGTCAGGGGAAGAGTAAAGTCAGGACCCTGAATATTTAGGAAAGGAAACTTCCAGCTCTTCAAGGAGTTAGTCAATAAGATGCCCTGGGAAACTATGTTCAGGGACAAGGGAGCAGAACAGAGCTGGCAGATCTTTAAGGACACTTTCCACAGACTGCAAGAGACCCAGGTATAAGAAAACGGGAAAGGAGGGTTAGAGACTGGCATGGCTAAGTTGAGACCTGCTGGTTAAACTAAAGGGCAAGAAAGAGATGTGCAGGCAGTGGAAACAGGAACAGGTATCTTTGGAAGAGTACAGGGATGCTGCCCAGTTGTGTAGGGATGGGCTCAGGAAGACCAAGGCACGGCTGGAGCTGAACTTGGTAAGGTATGCAAAGAATAATAAGAAGGACTTCTACAGGTATGTCTGCCAGAAAAGGAAGGTCAAAGAACGCGTACCCTCCCTGATGAGTGAGACTGGCAAATTGGTAACAACAGATGAGAAGAAGGCTGAGGTACTCAATAGTTTTTTGCCTCAGTCTTCACTGACAGCCTCTCTACCCACACCATATGCTTTGCTGGATAAAGAACTGGCTGGAAGGCCGGGCCCAGAGAGTGGTGGTGAATGGAGTTAATTCCAGTTGGCGGCCAGTCCCTAGTGGTGTTCCCGAGGGCTCAGTACTGGGGCCAGTCCTGTTTAATATCTTTATCGGCAATCTGGATAAGG
Source organism: Ibidorhyncha struthersii (assembly GCA_013398815.1). NCBI lineage: Eukaryota > Metazoa > Chordata > Aves > Charadriiformes > Charadriidae > Ibidorhyncha > Ibidorhyncha struthersii. Next base: position 498,445 of record VZSZ01008625.1, on the reverse strand, counting down.
GGATCAAGTGCACCCTCAGTAAATTTGCAGATGACACCAAGCTGGGTGGAAGTGTTGATCTGCCTGAGGGTAGGGATGCCCTGCAGAGGGATTTAGACAGACTAGATTGATGGGCCAAGGCAAACTGTATGAGTTTCAGTAAGGCCAAATGCCGGGTCTCACACTTTGGCCACAGCAACCCTCGCCAGTACTACAGGCTTGGGGAGGAGTGGCTGGAAAGCTGCTCAGCAGAGAGGGACCCTGGGGGTTTTGATTGATAGCCGGCTGAACATGAGCCAACATTGTGCCCAGGTGGCCTAGAAGACCAATGGCATCCTGGCCTGTATTAGGAATAGTGTAGCCACTAGGACCAGGGAGGTGATTTTACCCCTGTACTTGGCACTGGTGAGGCTGCATCTTGAGTACTTGAGTACTGCCTTCAGTTTTGGGCACCTCACTACAAGAAGCACATTGAGGTGCTGGAGCATGTGGCAATGAAACTGGTGAGGGGTTTGGAGCACATGTCTTATGAGGAGCAGCTGAGGGAACTGGGGTTGTTTAGTCTGGAGAAAAGGAGTCTCAGGGGACACCTTAGGGTCATCAGGCATTGGAATGCGTTACCCAGGGCAGTGGTTGAGCCCCCATCCATGGAGGTATTTAAGGGTCATGTAGATATAGTGCTTAGGGACTGGGTTTAGCGGTGGGCTTTTCAGTGTTAGGTTAATGATTGGACTAGATGATCTTACAGGTCTTTTCCAACCGAAGATATTTTGTGATTCTATCGAGTGGATGGACTGCAAGGCAGAGACTGGGGGAGAAAGATCCCTCCCACTGTAAGAGAAGATCAGGTTCATGGCCACCTGAGGAACCTGAATGTACAGAAGTCTATGAGTCCTGATGAGATTCATCCCAGAGTCCTGAGAGAAAAGACTGATGTAATTGCCAAGCCACTCTCCGTGATATTTGAAAAGTCATGGCAGTCAGGTGAAGTTGCTGATGACTGGAAAAAGGGAAACATGGCACCCATTTTTAAAAAAGGTAGAAAGGAGGACCCTGGGAACTATTGACCTGTCAGCCTCACCTCTGTACTTAGGGAGATCATGGAACAGATCATCCTAGAAGTATGCTAAGGCACATGGAGGACAGGGAGGTGATTTGAGACAGCCAGCATGGCTTCACCATGGGCAAATCCTGCCTGACCAACCTAGTGGCCTTCTGTGATGGAGTGGAGAAGGGAAGAGCTACAGATGTCATCTATCTGGAGTCTGTAAGGTCTTTGACATGGTCCCCCACAACATCCTTCTCGCTAAATTGAAGAGGTATGGACTTGATGGGTGGACTGTTGGGTGGATGAGGAACCAGTTGGATGGTCGCATCCAGAGGGTAGTGGTCAACAGCTCAGTGTCCAGATGGAGATAAGTGACAAATGGCATCCCTCGGGGGTCCATACTGGGACCAGTATTGTTCATTATCTTCATTAATGATATAGACAGTGGGATTGAGTGCACCCTCAGCAAGTTTGCAGACTACACCAAGCTGAGTGGTGCAGTTGACATGCCTGACGGACGGGATGCCATCCAGAGGAACCTGGACAATCTTGAGATGTGAGCCCATGTGAACCTCATGAGGTTCAACAACGCCAAGTGCAGGGTCCTGCACCTGGGTCAGGGCAACCCCCAGTATCAGTACAGGCTGGGGGATGAAGGTATTGAGGACACCCCTGCCAAGAAGGACTTGGAAATGTTGGTGGGTGAGAAGCTCAACATAAACTGACAACGTGCACTCGCAGCCCAGAAAGACAACTGTATCCTGGGCTGCATCAAAAGAATTGTGGCTAGCAGACTGAGGGAGGCCATTCTGCCCCTCTACTCCACTCTGGTGAAACCCAATCTGGAGTACCGTGTCCAGCTCTGGAGTGCTTAGCACAGAAAAGACATGGACCTGTTGGATTAGGTCCAGAGGAGGGCCAAAACAATGATCAGAGGGCTGGAGCACCTCTCTATGAGGACAGGCTAACAAAGTTGGTGTTGTTCAGCCTGGAGAAGAGAAGGCTCCGGAGAGACCTTATTGCAGCCTTTCAATACTTAAAGGGTGCCTACAGGAATGATGGGGACAGCATTTTAGCAGGGCCTGTTCTGATAAGACAAGGGGTAATGGTTTTAAACTAAAAGAAGGAAAATTTAAACTAGAAACAAGGAAGAATTCTTTACTGTGAGGGTGGTGAGACACTGGAACACGTTGCCCAGAGCGGTGGTAGATGCCCCATCCTTGGTGTCGTGGTTTAGGCCAAATCAGCCACTGGGGACGTGGGGGACCCCAGATGGGACCGATGGATGCTCCCCCCTACCCCTCTTCAAAAAGAGAGGCAGAAGAGGGAAAAAGAGACTTAAGAGTTTAGAAGAAACTAAACTACTTTAATGAGATA
>VZSZ01008625.1:452149-493627 GCA_013398815.1 Ibidorhyncha struthersii | reverse complement strand
TTTTTTTTTTTTTTTTTGGTTTTCCCTGCTTGACGTTTTGAACTTATTTCAATATTTCAGCAGAAAGTGCAGAGCTTGATGGCCTTGAGATCAAATAGAACAGTACTGGAAAAATTCAGTTTTGCCAACTGTTCCGTTGATTATTTCTGGGACCAGTTAAAAAAACCTTGAGGTAAGGTGTTGCCAAGATAAATATTGTGCACTGTATTTTCAGAATCAGAACTTGGACAGTCCATAGGAAATAAGAAAAACAATACATTAATGCATAACCCTTTTACTGATGTAACAATGTCCTTTTTGTTTCTGAAGAACTTAAACCCACGACTTCAAGACCTTCAGAGCAGAAACCACCAATTCAAAGCTACCCAGTCTCTGAGTGTTACTGGGGGTTCTAAATACCAATATAATATGGAAATATTTGAAACGAATCAAGAGCCCCATTAACATTTGTGTTTTATTCCTAAATTGCAGACTTTTACAGGTTAATAAACTTGGAGATTTTTCTGGTAGGGTAATGGGAGAGTGTCTATAGACATTGCAGTGATACAAGCTGCACAAATGTTTTCCAAGCACAACATATCAAAAGCTGCAGTCACTTTAGTCATTAATTTGGACAGCAAGAGTAAGGAATGTAGTCTGTACACCTTAGCTGTCTTCATAAAACATACTGTTTACATATCTATAAGGGCATTGTAAAGTTTTCAGGTGTTTTAATATACTTAGATAACTAGGAACACAGCAGTCAGCACAGCTTCAGATGGACTGACATATTCAGGGAAAACGAGATTGCCTTCAACATCAGCTCTCTTCAGAGTGATATTTGCTGTTAAAGTTCAGTTCGTACCTTGAATCAGTTCTATTTTGCTACTCCACTGCATCATTTTATCTTTGCCATGGTCTTTACGATCTGAAGCTTGTTGAAGCCAGCCAAATCTCCCACTAAAATCTCATGCTTTTTAAGTACTGGCAGAGAAGAATTAAAAAAATATGAAAAATATTTCCATACCCTTCACAACTGATAACTGAGCATTGGTTTTGAAACCTGTGCAGAAGTTATTTATGGACAAAAAATTTGGAAAAACTTTCAGTATCATCAGTAAATCCTCCAAGATTCTACTGATTCTATTCAGACCAAATCTGTGCCATGTGACTACAGAATAGAATAAATAAGCACTTATGGATGCAAGTTGAATTAATGACAGCCTGCATATCCCAGAGTGTGATAAATTATAGTTTGCTGCTGGCAGCAGGAACTATTCAAACAAATATTTCTGCATTATGACAATTTCTTAAGGCTTCTATAGAATTCATGTATAATAGGAGAACTGCCTACAGGGAAGATTATTAGGAAACTTAGAAAAGATTTTCATTTTGTGATTTCAGCAATGTCTGTAATTATCAACATAGCCTATCATTTACTAAGTGGTTAGTTGCACATATGAGACCTTTATCTTGTACTGTAATTACAGTATATAGAAACAATATACTTGTTATGGGTGACTGCACATAAGTGGGTGGTTAAATGTCATTAAAGCTGTTTTGGAATATAATTATTTATGAATAAATATTTTCAGTCTTCCTTTTAGAAAATTTTACTGAATGACCCTTAGAAACGCATGCCAAATAAGAAATTTCTGTGTAACAGCAATATTAGTTTAAAACATGTCTTGCTAAGCACATTAGAAACCCCACTGATAAGGAGATTTTAAACTTGACCATAGATGAATCCTATATTTATCGCTACCTTTTATATCATGTCCCTTTCAAAGCCCCTTTGTGCTCGTTGCATTTTGTTGTTATCCATTGCCCTCATATGTTTTTGTTTGTTTGTTTGAATCTGGAGAGGTGTTCAGTTTTATTTACACTAATTGCTTGTTGTCAGGAAAGCACTACAAATATTCTAATATTCTAATACTAATGTGGACAATTCTAGGACTTCAACTGAATGTCTATCAATTCAATATTTTGACTTAGGACAAACACCAATATTATCCTTTAGAACTTGGTAGGAAAGGCCTGGAAATTTAAAATGAAGCTTTGATTTTATCAGGAGCTTGAATTACCAGAAAACTGTGCAAGCAGGCTTCATCCAAATAAGAAGGTATTTAATTGCAGCCACTCCTGACCTTCCAATATGACTTTAAAGCTTTGATTAAAATTGTCAGTATGGATCTGCCAACACATTCCCATGCCAGGCTTTGCAAAGAGACAAGACAAACCTCCTGCTACTTTAAAATTTGATAATTAATAGCAGATAACATCGACCAGAGAAACTTCTCTAAATTAATGTGCTTGATACAATTATCTTTTACTCAGATCTGTTATGTTTGTTGGTTTTATATATATCTGTTATGTTACAGATAAAATAGTATCTTATATTTTTTTAGTGTGTTTTCCTTTATATAGATAAAGGATTTTAATATGGGAGGTCAAGGTCTGTCCCCATTTTTTCTTCTCTCCGGAAGCTTCCTATATGTGGTATAGGAAAGGGGAAGGCAGCTAACAGCCAATGGTTCCTTTGCCCCTACCAGTTTTACATCTGGATCTGTTTATCAGCTGAAGGAACAGAACAGCTCTCTACTGGACAGCTTCAACCAGGGTATAAATATTTCAAGCGTTTCATGTTGTCTCAGCAGTGCTAAGTGGCCAGAGTAAACTGATAAAGCCAGTCAGTACTTTTTTTTTCCAGGAGCGAATCGTGAATAGGTTTATCTTTCTTAAATAAGATTTATTTGCTTGATCCAGTGTAATATTGCAAGTTTGCTGTAAACCATGTCTGATACCCTTTCCCGCAGTGATGAATGAAATGTTTCCACAGTGATTAATATTATGTAGAGAAATGGACTGTTGGTGAGAGTAAAATGGCTGAATCCAACTTTGTTTCCTAAGTGGTCTGCAAGATATAAAACTCGGTAAGACAGCAGATGCGTTTTATTAAGTATATAGATTTAAAAAAAAAAACACAAACAAACCCAAAGGTTTACCCTGTGTTTTTTTTTTCTGAAGAAAGTATCTCTGTTTAAACTTGACTATTTCCAGTACTTAATTTCATTACACCTTAGCCAGCTCTTCATCAGCAGTGTCAGCTACAGTATTCACTGACAGACCATGAAGCAAACGGAAAGCTCGCTCTCCTCACCAGCTGCCAGTATCTATCTGTAAGTGTATAAATACGTGCATTCCTGTGTATGTGTGTGTGTATACAGCCATACAATAGTTGAAAATAGATATGTCTGTATGAAGGCAAAGATAACAGTTGGCTATAAAGTGAACAGCTGTTCTCACATTCCCTGTGTGTCAGAATGTAATGTTGAGAGATAATTACACAAGGAACATATCAAGAACTTCGTAAACATTTAGTGTACGTAAGTGTCATTTTGTTCAAGCATTACTAGCTTTGTGTTTGGCAGGCATAATCTGTAAAAGAAAATACCACTTGCTTTTCTTTTTTTTTTTTTTTTATGTTCATACATTTCCTAAAAGAACAATCTGGAAGAGATCCACAGTTGCCACAGTAAAACTAACTGTTGCTCATGCTCTTTTGCAGGCTGGTCTTACCTTCCTCTTAGATAATTCTAGAGGCTAATTTTCTCTAGGAAAAATGATTTAAGCATTTTTAATATCATTCACATGAATAATCAAAAGAAACAAAAGGTGCATACTGTACCCAATAGTTAGATATGCCTTGAAGATATTGAAAAGATACGTTAACCTGTGTGTCTCTTAAAAAAAGGAGACCCTAATATATGCCCATGTAGTTCTAGTTTTGCCTATCTTCTTAAAACAGTAGAGCAAAAAACAATACAAAACATACGCAATCTGATAAGCTGTTCTTACCTGGCAGATGGATGAACTGCAAGTGCAGCATCTCATGGATACAGCTGTGACCTCCTGCAGCATATCACAGATGCCTGGGGTATCTCTATAACATGCTGCATTTTGTAGCTGCTAATGTGACTACTCTGAAGAACTTTGTGAGGTGATCACTATGGGGTGAAAACAGATGGTAATTCATTATTTGATGTGAGGTATCAATAACACAATTTATTAAACATATGGAGAGTAATTCAATATTTGACCATTGGTAGCAATGACCAAACAAGGAAAATCTCACCCAAACCCAAGGCTTGTACACAAGTTCCAGCCCACTCGGCTTATATAAGAATGCATTTTAGTGGTCTCATATTGAGAGTTTGAGATTTTTTAATTTAATTTTATGAAGAATATTCTTAAGTCAGAACATTTTACAGTCCATTAGAAAAAAAAGTCCCCAAATTCCAAAGGTATTATCTGTAGTACTCTTTTTTTAAAGATGGTAAGTTAGAAGGTAGAAAAAAAAGTTATAACCACATTAAATTATCCAGAGTGATTCAAGGAACTTGATTTTTTTTTCTCATAAATGAGATTTATGAGAGATGGTTATACTTGTAGGATAGTTCATGCTGCTACATAGAGCAGAAGTGTCTGTTCTGTGCTGAAAATTGTCACCCCAAGTAATCTAGGGGTTAAGCATAGATGAATTTAGACTTTCTTGATATTTATTTTAGTGTTTGTGGTTGATCAGTGTTATTATTATTAACTGTAGCTGGACTGTAGCTGGAGCAAAGATTTTGGATAATGGAGAATAATTTCTTTCTTTATTGTTGTGCTGAACCTGTTTCTTGAGCAGCACTATGCTTGTCTGTGCGAGTAGCTGAAAAATGGGTAAAGAAAATGTAAACTCAGTTCTTTGTTGTTGCAAAAATGCAGTTTGCCACAATACGGGACTCAACTTTGAAGTGATACCCATTTTATGAGAAAGTTATTAGAAGATGCAGACACTCTAGATCATTTTTAGCCTTTCAATTAATGAAGAAACAGAGATTTAAAGAAGAATTAATTTCTTTTTCATGCTTTGCCATTGTGCAAACAAATGATATTTCTCTTGCTTTCATTGGCTAAACCTTCAGTGAGCTTAACGTATGATTTTTCCAAGAGTCTTCCTGTAGCTATCCACATGTCCATTGTGAAGCTGGCTGTTTCNACCTAGCTACTCCCAGATTTAACTGTGTTACTCACTTTGTTCTGCGGGGGCAGGAGGGCGAGAACAGGATGGAAAGAACAAACTCAGGGCGCTCCCCAAAGGGCAGGTGATGCCCACCATTGTGTGTGCCATACCACTCACCAGTCTGCAATGAGAGCAGGGCTCCCCCCAGCCCCAGTACTTCCTCCATGGTGCCCCTCATTTGGAGCCTAGGAAGCAATACAGGTACAGAATTAGTATGTAGTGATCCTTTTCCAGAGTATTTTCTCAGTTTCAGGCAATCAGCAGACCAGGAAAATTCTTCATTGAAGTGGAAAAGGAGGACTGTTACAGGCTTGTAGGATATTTCTTAGTGGGATGTATGGTCTCAATCTTATTTAAGCTGTTTTGCATAAAAATTAGGTACTTACTGAGGCACAGATAAGGATCACTTACATGATGTCTCCAACACAGCATCTCCACAAGGCATCCTGGTGACTTTTTGGTTTTGACTTATTGAGTATTTAAATACTAAAGCTGCAATAAAAGGGGACTGAGACTGTCCCCTGCTCTGAATCAGAGTATGCCCCCTTGGAAGAGGCTCTTCTGGGTAAACCATAGATTTCAGTCTTCTCAAGCAGGTGACAGAGCTGAAACTTGGATCTCTCATACACTTGGTGAACTGATCCAATTTACGTGCTATTGCAGAAAAAGGGATGGAGAGATGGGGTTTCCAGTGGAATCTCCTGATTTTGCAGTTTTGAGAAAACAGCTTTAAATTTTCATTGCTTTTATGATAAATGTTTGAAAATGGAAATTTGTATCTTGGGTGAAAAGGAGTATTATTTTAATGAACAACGGAAAAGGAACTTTTCACCTGTTTTTATTTTTTAATTGAAAAATTAGCAAAGTATGCTCAGTTCATTAACGTCTATCTTTTTTAAAAGACTTTGATAGGTAGTTACTAATTCTTAAAATAATATAAAAACAAGGATTATTTCTGATGTTATTAAACTTTTCAAAAAACATAAAATACGGATTTTGAAATATTTTGAAAATAGTGGATTTTGAAAATTTTGACCTTTTCTCTTTCAGCTTCAGTGTTTTTTTGGTTTTGCTTGCTGGCCAGTACCCTTCTTCCTACAGTTTAGTAAGGCTGTAAACTGTGTGGAAGTGAAAGGCAGGGCAATCAACATACAGAATATTGAAAAGGTTGAGGTAATAAAGCACCTGTCACAGATTGTAAGAGATATTAAAATTCTGATACCTAATTTCAGTGACCATGGTTTCAAAGGAAAGAAGACAATGGTACAATACAGGCTTAGTCTTCTGAAAAATATTACAGTGAGAATAGATGTGGTAAAAAATTGAATGAGTCTTACTGCAATTTCAAATTGGTAATTTCATGGTTTTCAGAGGGGTTTTAGTGCTATATAAAGGAAATGGAGGCAAACAGAATGCAAAATTCAGCTCACTAAAATATGTGTGGAGTAAGATAAGACCGTTATATCTTTCTTAATACATAAGGCTGTATTTTAGTCTCTCCTTACTTCCCAGAAAGAAATAAGGTGAAAGAAGTAATTCACATCACCAGGGTGAAGGAAGTTTTATTGCCTTTGTTGTTCCAATGTGTGTGAGCCTTGAATAAAGCCTTTCCTGTAATGTCACTTTTCTTGGCAGTTCTCTGGACTCTGATAATGCTTGAGCTTGTTATTCAGCACCATGCCCAGTGTGGCCTCCTTCCCCTACCTGGCTGCCCATTTTCACACCCTTTGTAGAAACAGAACAAAATTTTATCATTCAGCCAAGCTGAAATTAACTAGCAAGTTGAAAAATTAATGGTGTGCATAGGTGCAGAAAGGGATTGCATGTGTCTTACTGTAGGAGGAGACCCAGTGAAAGACAGAATGATGGAAAATTCAGGGAGAGAAAAAAGACAGATAGGGCATAAATAGGGGAAAGGATAAAGAAGATCAAGAGCGTTTATCAAGGTAATGAGTGTAACAGTGTTTGATGTGTCAGAAAGAAGGAAAGGAAAGTTCTTGTATTCAGCGATATTTTGTGTGCACATCTCTGAATTTGCAATAGATTTCATGCTTTTCTGTAGTGGATGCTTACACTTTCCACAGGCAGGTTGATTTCCACTTCTGAGTTCTAATTCTTTTAAAAAGTAATTCTTATTCCCCCACATATTTTCACCAAAAGGAATACACACATATTTCAAGCGTTTTCTTATGGTTTGGGGTTTATTTGCTTGTTTGGGTTTTTTTTGTTTGTTTTCATGGAAGGATACCCTTTGGACTGAGGATACTTTAAAAAAAGTATAAAAAAGGGGAAATGTACAAAGGAAATGTATAAAGAGAAATCTAGTTCCTCTCCAGGACCGAGGGGGAAGAGACCTCAATACCACCATCACAACCCTCCCAGTGAGACCTGGGGACACTGGTGGCTCACTGCGGCACCCCTAAACTCTCATTCTGACATCCAGAGGGGCTTGGGAGGGTAGGCATAACATCAGAGGAACGGGGTAAGTTTTTCTAACGTCTCCTGTGTAACAATTTTAAAGGTACTATTTGTTATGTTTTCTTGTATTCATTTCAACTATTACATTTTAATTTTAATTATTAGTCCAGTTAGGTTATATTTATTGTTAAGATTTTAAACAAATTGTCAAGAAATTCTTAGCTTCATGCCTATCATGAGTTCCCTTTTCCCTCAACAAGATATCAAAAGGAACTATATGAATGTGAGGACTTGAAACAATAACCCATGCACCAGGAAAGGATGTCTTTGCCATTTGTTTTTTTGGTATTTCTGCACGAAGTTACTATCAGTCTTTGTCTTGTTACTTGTTTATTTTGGATTAGGAATTTGAAAAAGACTCTCTGTCATCAAACGTGAGCAGAAGCCTAACTCTTGCATATTTTCTTTCTGTGTCATTTTCTCCCCACCACAATTTATATTTTAAGTAAATAATTAAACATAATAGCTTAAAAATGATAGATTACGAACAGCCTAATAGATGGGACTTTCTCCTTCTATCCAGGTATCTGCCTATAAATTACTTTGGTGCCATTTCAATCCAGTTCTCCAGCCTCTAGGGGATACTAGGAGGCTGTGTACTTAAGGATGGGGTCCACCATTCCATGAGAAGCAAGGGTGACATTAATTGCCTTATTCTAGGAGAGTTGTTTTCTCGAGAAGAAGCCCCAGTAGAGGTGGACACTTTCCCATCTGCTTCTTGGCTCTAATGACATGAGCAAAAGCAAAAATGTATGTTTGACCTTTGTGTCACCTTGTTCTTCTGGGCTATAACATTATGATTTCCTTTGGGTTTGCTTTCAACTGCAGATCCATGAGCTTTTTCACTTGAGCAACTCGTCTGTTCTGTTTTGAGAGGTTTGTTAGCCCCAAGCTGTTCTCTCTCATACTGTACCTCACACTAACTTCTGAGTAGTTTCTTCTTTTTCCTGAGTTAATTTGGCATCTTACTGAGGAGAAGAAACTTCCAACCAGCCCTTTCCATCAGCTCAAACTCTCCTGTTGAGCAGCAAACTGAAAATCCTTGTGTGACATACATTGAGTTTGCTAGTTTAGAGCTCTTAATTCAGACCATTAATAGCTTGCACAGCCATTTTTCCCCTCCCATTTCTTTCTGATGGTTTGGTGGGGTTTTTGGTTGGATTATTGTTGGGGATTTTTGTCATTTTTAGTTTATAACAGATTTCACTTACATGTTGATGTATTGCCAAGGGCAGAGCGAGAGAGAGAAGGAAGAAAAGTGCTTTCTTGCATTTTCTTTTCTTCCCTCTGGGTAAGTAGCTGGCCAGACTTGCCCAGCACATCTGTTTTTTTTTAAACTCCAGCTTTCTTACTGATATTCTAAGAACAGTTGTGTTGCAAGGCAAGCTATATTTTCAAATAATTTTGCCCCCTTTTCACTTTTTTTGTCCCTCACTTACTGAACAGACAAGTAAGATACTTCATAGATAACTGATGTTAAATAATTACAGAGTAAATTTTTTATTCATAAATGCAAACTGTAGTCTAATTCTAAGGCATCTTATCCATCAGTGCACTTGTCGCTATTTTCTGTAAGCTTCATCTTCAACTGTCCTTAAAAAACAGTGTGGTCTGGTGATATGGCTTAGGAAAATGGGAGGGCTAGGGCTCATCTTAGTGAATTGCTATGCGGCTGTGACTAAGTTTATATCATTATATCCTGCCTCTCTGCTTGTAAAAATGATGATACTGCCTCCTGCAGACCTCTGATTCTCTGAGAAAATGTGCAAAGTAAAATTCCGACTCCATAAAGTCTTTATTCATACAACTGACTTTAATTCTTTGACTAAACAAGTTAAGGAAGTAGTCACAATGCTTCTGCTCCTTAAGTACATGAGGCTCAAAGTGCACAGCATTGTTCTCCCCTCTCCCATACTAATTTAAAATACATGTTGGAAAAAAGGTCTTGTCTTACTTTACCAAGACCTCCAACCACTCATAGTGTCATAATGATAATACAAAATGTCTAGGTGTAATACAGCTTTTTGGTACTTGGATAGGATAGTTGGTAGTTGGTTAATTGGAACTCGGTAGTTTCTGTGAAGTTGTTTTTACTTTCACTAATTTGTTCATGAATTGAACTAACAACACAGGTTTGTCAGTATTCTCTGGTGTAATAGTAAATCACTTTTTGTTCTTAGACCTGTATGTTCCTCAGGTAAGGAGAGTAGTCTAGGAGCTGTTAAGCATAATTCCAAAAGCTATGACTTTTTGTTCTCTGCTTAAAATTATTGTCTTATCACTTTAAGCACCTCATTCAGTTGTAAGTAATGCCAAAGAGAATCTCTTGAAGGGCATCAGTTACCATTTGCAGATTTTAATTAAACATGGTTAAAAATATTGTCAGCTTACTCATCTTCTGTTGATATATGGTATTCATAGCCTATTGTGCCTTATGGAGTTCTGTGCAGTTTTAGCCCTTTTAGAAATGTATGATGTTTTAAGTACATCATAAATGTACTTGGTTAATTTTTAATTGTATGTGTTTCAATCCAATTTCTAACTATTTTGTTGTTTCTTTGCCTTCCTAATTCTCTTTAATTTACTAAACTCCCTTGACTTTTCCTTTTTGGAAAAGATATCTTCAAGAAAGATATCTTATCATCACTAACTAGTTTCTTTCACTATATCAGTACCTTCCAGTTTCAGTACTGGAAAACTGATTTTTTTTTCCCTTCACCTTATGTTCTTGAGAATAAAGAAAATGTTTGTTACTGGAGTTTTCATTAGACCTTCAAAAGCAGAGAATGAAATTACTTTCGATAAATGTTTATGTTTATTAACCTGTTTCAGGATGTTTTATCTCAGGGTAATAATATTCTGGCTCATGGGGAATAATTTTAATCAAATTGTAGTATCTGGTTCACTTTTATTTGAAAAGAACATTGATTGTTGTCTTTTTGTCTGCATTCCTGTTACCTACAATGCCTAAAATACCCTGTAATCTAATGACAATGAATGATGCAGTTACACTGCTACAGAATTTAAACCTGAATACCCACAACTCTTTCTACAAATAAAGTGTTTTCTTTTTGATTTTCTGGGTATATTTTATGAAGCCTGCATTGTACATTCTTTAAGTAGTTATTTTCATTTTGTGTTAGAGGTGAGGTACATTTCAAACAACTGAGCTTATATTTGTTTGAAGTAGTCTTTCATCCAGTGCAAAGGCAGTACAACAGCAAATGCAGTATCAGATACTGCAAGCCACTGGCAAGTTTTTATGCATTACCCCAACACTTAACCTTTTCATAAGGTGAGTACCAAAGCTTCTATTATCTTTAGTGCAAACTAGAATGTCATATTTGATGCCTGACTACAGGAGCAGATTTCAAGTCAGGAGAGAAATAGATCTAGAAAGGGGAAGAAAGTAAAGATATTTTTTAAAAATAATGTTCTTCGCTATAGTATTTACCCGGCTAAATAAAATCTGTAGAATTGTGAGGAAAATATTAAGAATTTTTTTTTCATTTGACACACACTACCCCATCAGGCCTGTGAGAGACTGCCTTTAACGTGATGATTTTGGCTCTGTTCTTAAGGGTGTCATTTGCAATGGACAGGACCTTAGGGAATCTGTAGGAAATGATCCATTCATTGCAGGATTTTTGGCTGGAGTCCTTAATTGTATTTGCCCCCACCATTTTGAGTACATAAGCACTTAAACAAAAAAACGATCTTTACAAAGCAGCCCAACAGAACGTTCTGATGACTCTCTAAGTACAAATTACACAATGTTGAGCATTTTGCCATTTTAGTATTCACACGTTATTTTCATGTAATATTCTATCACACAGATTTTCAGATAGAAAATCTCCCACTGAATGATAGGGCAGTAATTTGCATTAAAGGGCTCCTTTTGTCTGTTCTGATTAGCAATAACACTTCTCTAGTTAAAAGCGTGGCTTGCCATGACAGTTACATGTGATGAACAATCTTGTTTTTGCAAAGTCTCAGGACATCACACCATTCATGCATTTTAAATAGTAATTTAGCGAGCATTGTTCATGTGGAAATTCATGTCTCTTTCGAGCACAAGTTTCTTTGCTAGCCATCTCGGTCCTAACATCCTTTTCTCTGCATAGCAGAGAAGGGAAAGCAAACATTTTGCTCAGAAAAGCAGAATTTAAGCGGCCAGTTTTGGTGACTTGGTTTGTTATGATCCATGTAAGAAAAGGACTCAGACTCTGTGAAGGATCATTTTAAATGCTAAAGGAGCCTCTGGTCAGGGTGTGGCACAAGGTGCAGACCCGACCCCTGGAAGGGCCTCCCTGATTTGCTCCTATGAGCTCTTATGGGATTTTCTTACAAGGAAAACAGCTCTATTCATCATTTCTAGGATTGAAAAAAAGCATGTTCCCATGGAAGTCTGTTGCTGCAGCTCTTGATGGAGGCAAGGACACGCAGGTAATTTACCTGCCGGTACCAAGTGCGAACTGCCTGCAGTCTCCTTTGTTGCAAGCAACTGGGGAAGTCTATCCTGTGCCCGAGGGATATGCACAGCACACCGCAGCCTGAAGGCCATGCTGTCCTGTCTGTGTGCACAGCACAGGCTTGGACCTGGTCACGTTAACTGTGCTGTGAATCACTAACTCCTTGGTGTGCAATGGTCTCAAGGTCAGGATCACTACACTCCCTTACCCTTGAGCGCTGTGTAATTCTCCTGCTGGGTGTGCTCTGCTCAGCGTGAGGTGTGACGAGCCTAGGAGGTACAACTGAAGGACAAATGTGTGGTTTTAGAGGCTTTCTCTTTGAATTACAAGGAGCAAGTGCATTGTAAAAATGCTGGTCCTGCCTAGGCCTACATTGCAGCAGCTCCTACAGTCAAAATAGTCCTTTTTTTTTGCTGGAGTAAAGTTGCAGGAAAACGGTGGTTTAATCAGGCTCAGATTTCTCTCAAATAGTGTTCCTCATTTGGCAGTACAGCTAAAAACACCTGAGAATCCTCAGCATGAAATTTGTTTTCATATCAGATTTGTCCATCTTTGGTTTTACAGCTTGTCCTCATCTACTAATTGCTATGCAAATTGAGAGAGTTTGACATGCTGTGTGTACTTGCGCCAGCAAGGGACCACATCTCACTCAGGCAAAGTCTTAAGAGTTTTCCTTTAGTCACATTGTGCACTGGCTGCAAGGAGAGAAGCCGATTCTGTGTTAAACCACAGGAACGTGACTTAACCTTTTTGACATCTTCTGCATTGGGGAGTTCAGCATTTTGGGGCAGTTTTGCTAGAAAGCCTCCAGCTTACCATGTCAAGAGTTTCACCAACAGCAGCCACTCCTGTTCATGCAGGCAGAGGGAGCAGACCAGGGATGCACTCCAGCAGGCCAGGTTCTTCATGGATGTCTCCTGGCTGGCATTTTATTAAGATATCTAAATCTAAATTGACTTTGTCCATGTTCATGCAGCCTAAAATAAGACACCAAATGTAGCATAGTTTCACCCAGCATTAAGAACACTTGCACAGTCTTTTTAATGTAGGAGGGATTCTTACCCTAGCAAGTTAAGCTGTTTTCTTTATGTAAGGTTTCTTGAACCAAAGTTTAAGATAGTATAATAATTCAGTATAATAAACCTTCTAAGGAAACATTATTATGGAATGAGAAGGCATTCACCAATTCCAGCTGCCTGTGTGATTCTCTGAGCCCCCAGTACTTGGGCATTACAAGATGCCTTTCAGTATGCAGCAGCCTGTTCAGGCACTGTTTAGAAATCTAAGTGAAGAAATAATTGGACACATTCGTCCTCTGATTTGTGGAGCTGTTTGTGGTTTGTTATTGGCCAGAGAATGATCAGGACTGTACTTAGCATTTTATCTAAAATCTATACCAGCATGATGTTTCTCTAATTAGAATGGCTCTGGGTCTTCTGTACGTGCGTGGTCTGGGGGGCGTGAAGTGAATAAAGTCAGCAACGTGAAGCTTCTCGGTAGTCTATAGTGCCAATTTAGGGTTCTTTAAGTGTTGTTCTCTCTTGCCATGTTATACACAAGAGATGATTAAACAGAGAAGTCACTAGCCAATTAAAAAATGATGGGGAAATTTCTTTCGTAGAGAAGGCCCATCTGGAACACCTTAGAGGCAATGCTGATTAGCTATCAATCTACATGGGATGTAGAAATTCAAGCTCCTACCCTCAAAAGCTAAAGAGTCATCTAGTTTCTGTGTTAGTACTCGATGTTGCAAAGTGTCTAGAATCGAGTTGTTGTGCATTGAGCTGATTGTTTCAAATTTCTCTCCCCTGTGTCTAAAGTAAAGCTTTTCTTAACAGCTCGGATTTGAAACAACTTTATTAAGAATTAACAAACATTAGCTCTTGCCTTTTGTATAGTTTCTGTGACTAAATTAGGAAAACAACAACAAAATTAAGTCAATTCCAGTGTCTTGAAAGTTCCTGAGGCTGGTCTGGTTCGGTCTTATATTTCCTTGATTGTTCATACAGGCTGAAGGAACTTCAAAATGTGCCCAGATTATTACACTTATTAGTCTAATAATTCTTACAGCTCCAAGAGTAAGGTTTTGTTGTTACACGTACAAAAAGTATTTCTTCTACAAACAGGCTGTGCTGTCTTAACTAACAGATGTTTGATTTTAATGTATAGTGATAAAAACTTGCCGGCAATCTTTTTAAGGTAAACATGAAATCCTCTACAATACAGTTGCACAAAGAGTAATAGCTAAATAATGGCATCTGCTGTTCTGTTTCATTTTCAGACTGGTCCTGGATGAACTCCATTAGTCAGATTAGAAATTTAAAGGCCTGTGTGACAGCAGCCTTGTTAGTGGAAAGGAAAAGAAGTGCTGTGATGCCTGTTAAAGGTATTTCACTCTCATTTTCACATGGATTTTTTCTCCTCTTACTGGAGGGTAGTGTTTTGAACTGAGGAAAAGGTGAAGTCCATGTTTATGTCTCTATACCAGGCATAGAATCATCAAAGAATCACAGAATATTTTGGATTGGAAGAGACCTTAAAGATCATCTAGTTTGAATCCCTCTGCCATGGGCAGGGACACCTTCCACTAGACCAGGTTACTCCAAGCCCCATCCAGCCTGGCCTTGAACACTTCAAGGGATGGCGTATCAAGGGATGGTGTCTCATCACCCACACAGGAAAGAATATCTTCCTAATATCTAATCTAAATCTACCTTCTTTTAGTTTAAAAGCATTACCCCTTGTCCCATCACTACATTCCCTCATAGAGTCCCTCTGATCATCTTTGTGATCCTCTTCTGGACCCAGTCCAACAGGTCCATGTCTTTCTTATGTGGGGGTCCCAGAACTGGATGCAGTACTCCAGGTGAGGTCTCACAAGAGTGGAGTAGAGGGGCAGAACTGCCTCCCTTGACCTGCTGGCCACGCTTCTTTTGGTGCAGCCCAGGATGCAGTTGGCTTTCTGGGCTGTGAGTGCACATTGCCGGCTCATGTTGAGCTTCTTATCAACCAACACCCCCAAGTCCTTCTCCTCAGGGCTGCCCTCAATCCATTCTCCACTCACCCTGTTTTTGTGCTTGGGATTGCCCCAGCCCACATGCAGGACCTTGCACTTGGCCTTTTTAAACTTCATGAGGTTTGCACAGGCCCATCTCTCCAGCCTGTCCAGGTCCCTCTTGATGGCATCCCTTCCCTCCAGCATGTTGACTGCTCCACATAGCTTGGTGTTATCAGCAAACTTGCTGAGGGTGCACTAAATCCCACTGTCCGCATTACCAACAAAGATGTTAAGCAGCACCAGTCCCAATACTGACCCCTGAGGAATGCCACTCATCACTGGACATTGAGCCGTTGACCACAACTCTTTAAGTACAGCCATCCAGCCAATTCCTTATCTGTCAAGTGGTCCATCCATCAAATCCACATCTCTCCAATTTAGAGACAAGGATGTTATGTGGGGCAGTATCAAATTCTTTGTGCAAGTCCAGGTAGATGATGTCAGTTGCTCTACTTTTTTCTCCTTTCAAAAAGTGGACAAATATTACACTGTTAGTTGTTTTCATATTTGCCATCATGTGGCAATTTATTTTATTTTCTACACTGGTTTCCTTTAAAAAGTCATTTCAGTCCAAACCTGAAAAATCTGACAGAAGTGGTATAACCTGGAAACTGGGATAAACTGGTCATCAGCAATGATATCGCTCGACTCTTTAAATGACAGAGCTCTTCTGAAGTTATCTACAAGTGCTTTTCTCAGAAAACAGGTATCACTGTTCAGATAAACTGCTTTTACTCAGTTCCTTGCTGAAGAGTGGAGGTGGTTTTGGGTACCACATTAATGGGCAATACATGGACTCCATGGCCCATCAGGGCTCTTTGTCCATCTCACCCTGATTGTCCGTCTCTCTTTATTAATCACAAGAAAGGTTTCCGACGAGTTTCCTCACTATAATTAGTAGCAGCAGAAAAAAAATGAGCTGTTTTAGGAAGAAGGGATTTGCTTTTCAACAACAGTTTGTCAGTCCCTGAGAATGAATGCAGCCGTAAAATATTTCTATGCAATTCTATGTTGTGTACATACTGAACGTTCCTTGTCTTTTTTGTCTTTATCTGTTTGTATGACTGCAAAACCACTTCTATTCTCATATAGAAATATGGAGAGCTTCTTTTAAACAGCAAGATACTGATCTCGTTCTTGTATGCTTCGAAGCTTTTTGGAAATAGTCATACTGAAATAATTAGGATCATGTGTGAGACAGGTAATATGTTATTCAACATGAGAAAAAATATCAGATGCTAGGCTGTAATGTGAGTAACATGATTAAAAATTTCAGATCATAGTGTTTACATCTAAAAGCATCCATTGAGCCTTCTGGTAGTTTGTAATTAATTCAAAATCAATAAAGATTCTGCTTCAAGGAACTGAAAGGGAAAAGACAGTGTTAAAGCACGAGGGAACGGAGTTATGCAAGGTGACCTATTGGAAATTATAATCTGAATGCAGAAAATATCATCCATAATGTTTTAAGTGTGTTCAGAGTAGGCAATTTAGGTAACTAAGTGCATATAATTTCATAAGCAGTTATTTCATTTCTACTTCTGTAATAGAAAAAAATGTTTTCACTGCAGCTGAAGTCTAACAGAACAGGAGCATATCTTTGTCTTCATAACTCTGTGGAAAAATAATGTTGGTTTTCCATATTTTGAGCATAAGGAGTATCAAAAAACTCTAGCAAGGTGTAACAGAAATGCACAACCAAACAAAATAAAAACCTACCAAGTAACACAAAACTCATCATAAAAGAAGATAACTTCTCCCTTAAATATTAACTTTATTATTTAACCTCCGACTTTACTTATACACATCAATTACGCATTCTGTATTTCGGATTCTGTATTTGTAATAAAGTCATGAGAAAACAAAACTGCAACATGCTGAAGGTTCCGCCCATTATTCTGATTCTTGTCACACTTTAAGAATTTAATGAATGTTGTAAAAGAAATAAAATCAGACAGTATATCACTTCTTATTCATTTTGAGTTCTGCCTTGTAATGGTAGCTGGGAAAGACTTAAGACTGGAAAAGAAATTCTGCTTCTTATCTTGTGCATTTGGAAGATATGATTTGTCGCTATTCCTTTCTCACTTTACAAGGTTAATTTGCTTTCTTCCTTTTGTGCAAGAGTAGGGGCACTTCCTAAGAAGCAAAGCAACACCAGGAAAATGTAATTATAAAACCATAAATAGTAGCATGACAAAATAATACTTTCAGATGTAAACAGCAAATTAACCTAAAAGCAGAATCACTTACATTTAAAATCAATGAACTTCCTTTATTTTAAAAAAAATTTACTTTCATTAAAGCTTTGTAATTTGAGTATTAATCCCAAAGAGCTGTCTGCTTGTTTACCCTGTGCTTAGCAAAATGTGTGCTTATTTTTGTCTGTATTGCTCAAAGCAACAGCATAGGGTACTAAATCTTGTCCTTTGCTAGTAGTGATCTAATGTTAAACCAAAAAAAACCCCAAACATTAATTCACCTGTTTAGTTTATATGAGAGTTAAAATCACTCTCATTGGTCAAACTAGACATGGATAAACTATGTAAAAGTGTACTATGTAATAGTACTGTGTAATAGGGATTGTGTAGTAGTAAGTCCAGGTACTCCTCTGTTTTATATAAAATGCATGCCAGAAGAATGCAACTTCTTTTCCAGCTAGCTGAGAGGAGGTTTGTAGGATCTGTGGAGTGAACAGAACAAAATTAATATTTTGCAAGTCAGGTCTTCGGTAATGTTCTTAGTCATCTGTGTGCTCTGGGAGAATCTATATTTCCTGACAGATATACGTCTTATCTGGTCCCACCTTGCTACTGAGAATCCCTGTCAGAAAACCGATCTGTTGTGAAAAGAATATATAAGTATTATATTTTCTTATTTCTTTGCCACACAGTTTTCTGAGTAATACCACATTCAGGAGTATGTCAGAAAAGACAGAAAAGACTAGATTGCCCAAAATATATTTAAAATTAGGCTAAAGATGCTGACTTATAATCGAAGCTACAGAAGACCTATAAAATTAAATAAAACTTGTTGCCAAAGCTATGGCCTATATGGTGTTTTCATGAAGGAATAGTGAACCACAGTGGAGTAAGTAAGGGGCAGTAAATCAAGAACTGGAATTTATTCCTGGTTCTGCCTGTAAGTCATTGTGTGCTTTTGGGCAAAACATGCAGTTAGATTTGAAAAAGAAACTTCTACTGTCTAGAGGAGCTGTGAGTCCCTGAAAACCTCTGAAAAAACTTACAATTCACTCAACTGGAGACCTCAAGTTGGAGTGCTGGCGTACATACACACACATACCCCTCCCATTTCAGCTCCAAGGACTCTGGTGTTTGTTTCCAAAACTAACTTTTCATTGGTTTCATTCGGTGAAGCAGTGCTATACCTAGTCAAGGCTGAAATAAATTTATTCCCGTAAGTATGTTTCTCTGATGGCACAGCTCAGGTAGTGCTTAACAGCATCACACAAGTGAAGAAGTGGTGGTGATGTGACTGTTCCACTGATGTTTGGACATCGTTCTTTAATTTTGAAAGAAATACTCAGGAGGTCAAGATTGTGGTAACTGCTACTGGCAGTTCTACAAGAATGCTGTAGCAGACATTTCAGTGAGATTATTTAACTAAATGTATAAGCCTGAGGGCAACATCCCTTTAGGTGTCATTTAGGAGATAGCCCTGTTCAATGTCAAGTAGATGGCTTATGGTCAGTGCTACTTTCACACAAAGAATTTAGAGCTCTGTCTAAGGGCAACAGAGGGTTTTGTGCTTTTTCCTTTTCCTAATTGGGATGTTAAGAAATGCTTAAAAATTATTTTTTAATTCTACTGGAATTTCATACAAGGATATTCAATCATTACTAGAGAGGTTGGATTGCTTTCCTTGCATTTAAATTTGCAGTTATAAGTGCAGAAGCATGGCAACAAGATAATGGAATTTCTTCAAACTTTGAAAAGAAATTAAACTGTCAGCTTAGACATTACATTAATGATCACCGCAGTACTATAGAAATTAAAAGCACATCATTACTTATGAAAGTGTAGAACATCATTGCAAACTTCAGTTTTTCTTCTTCCAAAAAGATGACAAACAAAAACCAAACAAAATGGCTGATCACCCATTTTTCATACAGTCTTGCAGAAATAGTGCATCTATGTATTTTGGAAGCTTCTCGTAGTATGGCATGCACTTAAATTCAAGTAATTGTCACTATTATAAGTTTTGAAGCTGTGGGAACAAGATTGCTGTTAATGACAGAAATAATGAAGATTATAAGCACGTGTGATTTAACTACATCGGTTTAGCAGGAAAGACAGGTCTTAATGGGAATTTCATTTTCTTTATAGGAAGCATTGCGGTTACATGACGTAGTGGCTTCAGCTGTCTTTCTCTGCATGAAGAGTATTTCTAGCCTGCAGTGACTTCCTGTGTGTACCACTTTGACATCTTTAAGAGCCTTTACAGAAGTCCTCTCCTTGAGGTTGTGGAAGAGTCTACACTATAAGTCTTTGAAATTAAAACATGGCTTCGAATATTTAGGTTAGCATTTTAGCAGATCTGGTACACACACAGATCTGTTGCATGTGTGACTCGCTGAAGTAACCTCTGAAAATAAACCAGTAAAATCATAAAAGAAATCACATCAAACTAAATCGAAACAAATCCATTTTCTCTTTCCAGCTAGTGGTATAATGCCAGACAGTAGTATAATTTAAAAATGATGACTGGGAAAGAGTCTGCTTTCTATAATGCAGAAAATAATTGTCTAATTTATACTTAAAATCTGATTTCCATCAAAGAGTAGTTATCAACACTTATCTGATATCTAAAAGTAGGTTATCTTGGGATACACTAAGACATTTCTTCTCAAGTAAGAGTGTATGGAAGGCTGCAACAGGCTAGGGAACAAGAAATAAAATCTTATAAAGTGTGTGAAATTTCTGGGATTTCAGCTGTTGATGAATGATGAATACCCTGATGGATACTGTCCAAAAAACACCCTGTGTGTGTTTGTAGGAACTATGTAAAAAACATTGCGTTGAGAAATGAAAGAGAAGATTGTTTAAAGTACGTGAAAAGCATGCTTCTGAAAATAAATAAGCAAAGAAATACTGTTCATCCACAGATGGAATAATACATCCCGGCTTCTGTTGAGTTGTTTAATATATATATATTATTTTTTTTAGTATATGTCCTCTGTTCAGACCTGTCTAAACCTGAGAAGTTTTGAAATGCAGTTGCAGGCATGAAATTAGGAAAAACTCTGCTCTAAAAGAGGAACATATTGCCCTTAAATTTTGGAGAAAATTCTCTTCCATTCTTTACGATTGTTCATTTTTTGGAATATAATACTGCTTTGATTTTCATCTTTCTTAGCAGCTTATGCAGAATGGTTTGCAAATGAAATGAAGTAATTATGAATTAAAGTGAGAGTCTAACAATAGGTCAAATTTGAGAGAGATTTAGGAAGTTACTGTTTTCCATAGAGATTTCAATTGAGATTGAGAACCCAAGAAGTGAATAGTCATTGAACAGCTGTTTTAGATATCAAGAGCTGCAAATAAGAAGAAATTCATATATTATAATTACTAATTCAGTAATAGAATAAAATAAGAGAATAAGCATTTGCTAGACTGCCTTGAAAAGTAAAAGGACGTAAGATTTTGGAACAGTCTGGAACGTGACCATGATTTAAAAAACAAAACAAAACAAAAAAAAACCCACAAAACCTTGTGAAAAACAAAGGACAAAAGAAGCTTAATTTCTTTTTAATTTTCCTTCCACTTTGAGGAGAACTAGTTTATTTGTGACTGTAGACTTTGTCTTTTTGTAAACTCTGCAACAACTAAGCCAGCCTCAGTAGTAATTGTGTGAGGAGCTAGGAAGCGGCATGCTTGCAGATGGAGAGTTAGCTTCAGAGGAGAAGACATAGAAGACATGAGACAAGAATTATTTGACTGAGACTGTCTTTGCATGATGGTCTCTTACAAGAGTGCACATGTATGCAACATGGAAGAAAGTATGAAAGAAAATAAAAATCAGCAATAGGAATCAGGAATGAATTAAAATAAATGAGGTTTCTAATGCAGAATCCTGCTTTCCTAGTCTGAAAGCAGCTGGAAATCTGGCAGCGGTAAGTTTCTTCTCTGACTTAGTGAAGGTCCAGCAGTCTTGAGAGAGTCTGGTCCAGGACAGGGTAGCACTAACAGATGACAATATGACGACACATATCAGCCTCCAGTGAAAGTGGCTTCTGAGCCCTTAAACTATTCCCATTCACAGTTCATAACAAAGAATTATGTACCTTCTTCTCTCATCTGCAAATGAAAGCTGTCCTTCACTGTAACTAGGACACAGTTGTCAGTGGTGGCAAAACAGATATATAATTTAGACCTCTCAATTTCAGCTTCAGCTGTATGCTGACAAAAGTGCTGAAATCCACTCCTTGCATATGAAGTTTCACTTTTTTTGTGTGTTTTCTCAGAGCATGTCTCTTTGCATTTCATCAGTTCTGCCCATATCATACTGAGATGGAGAGAAGAGGCTAAATTAATTATGAGAAGTATTTGTGTGATTTATGCATTATGCAAATGTTCTTACTACAGTTACTGGTGGATGTGCTGTACTGTGGCAGCATTGTTTTTAATTTTGCATTGTTATTTTACATAAGTTTACAATTTATAGTAATACCAAACTCCCTAATTTGCATATAGCCAGGAAAAATGTGTGTTTTATTTGTAAGAGCATGCCATCCCACTAACTTAAAAAAATTATAAACTATTTACATTCTTGAATTAATATCGTTACAAGAAAGANAGACAGGAAAAGATCTCTGGAAGCCTTAAGTCAAATACCCTACTCTAAGCAAGGTCAGGTATGGGATCAGACTAGGACTTTGTCCAGTTGGGTATTGAAAAGCCTCCAAAGATGGAGCTTGTACAGCTTCTCTGGGCTTTCCCTCATGCTGAAAAAGTTTCTCCTTATATGCAGCCAGAACCTCTCTTGGTTCAGTTTATGCCTGTTGTCTCTACCTCTATGCAGCCACTGAATCCATCTTCTCAATGCCCTCCTCAAAGGTACAGGTAGGCAGCCACGAAGTCTCTCCTGCAGCTGTTTCTTCTCCAGGCTAAAAAAACAGTCCCTCCAGTCCCTCAGACCCTCCTCAGAGGGTAAGTACTCCAGCCTTTAATCAGCTTGGTGGTCCTCCCTGCACCTTGTTCCATATCATCAGTCTTCCCTGTACTGGGGAGTCAAAACTGGACACAGTATCTAGATGTAGTTGAAGCAGTGTGGATTAACGAGGTATAATCCCTTCTTTTGACCTACCAGCTGTGCGAATGTTAGTAACAGCGTAGGACACTGCTGGCCATCTTTGCTGCCAGGGCATGCTGCTGGCTCATGCTCAGCTTGCTGCTGACCCAGACACCCAGGGCTTTTTCTGCAAAGCTGCTTCCCAGATGGTCAGTCCCCTGACTATAGGGCTGCCAGGGGTTCCCCTTTCCAGGTGCAGAAATATATATATGCCATTGAATTTCATGAGGTCTCTGTCACCTCTCTCCTACAGCCATCTAGATCCCTCTGGATAGCAGTCCTACCTTCAGTCATATTAAATGGTCCTCTCAATTTGGCAGCGTTTGCAAGTTGGGTGAGAGTGTGCTCCCTTACTTGAAGATGTCAGGCAGGACAAGTACCAGGACAGACCCTTGTGGTACTGCGCTTATTAGTCTTCTCTGGGTAGAGTATTGCCCATTAATGACTACTCTGAACCAAACAATCCATCTCAACTCATGTAGCTGTTCATTCATCCAGATCATAACATCCCATCTTGGATACAAGAGCATTGTGGGACATGGTGCCTGAAGCCTTATTAAAAAAGCTGAGGTAAATGACATCTACTGCTCT
Organism: Ibidorhyncha struthersii; assembly: GCA_013398815.1. Lineage (NCBI taxonomy): Eukaryota > Metazoa > Chordata > Aves > Charadriiformes > Charadriidae > Ibidorhyncha > Ibidorhyncha struthersii. The sequence continues at coordinate 470,670 of VZSZ01008625.1, read as the reverse complement.
TCTCTTGTCCGCAAACCTGCAAATTTTACTACAGATGGCAATGAATTTGGTCAGCCATGCATTACAGTATAAAGCATACCCAAAAGTATCGCTCAGATAAGTGAGGTCTTGAGTACATCTAGCCAGTTCTAACTCAGTATTCTGGTATGTTTTGGGGAAGCAAACCATGAGCAGATAACTTTTGGATGGGATGGGAGGCATGTAGTCTGCCTTGCTCTAAGGATTTGTATATATGCAGAGGAAATAATAGAGTAGCACAGAAGAACTCTTAACAGTTTTATATCCTTTCACATTTGGAGTTGGAGCCCAGAAGGTGATAGCAACCCAAGTATCAACAGCTAATTAGCTTTAGAGACAGAGAAAGTGGAAAAGAGGTTTGCCTGACCTGATGTGACCGGTGAGGCTGTTGGCAGCTTTTGTAAATCATCTGAATTGGGAAGCAATAAAAAGTTAAAACAATAGCCCCTTATGGGGGAACACATCCATGGACATCCAACACTGTAGAAGGCTGAGCCTGAGGTAGAAACACTATGTATAAATGCCAGGTTGGCAGACAGGACTGGACACCTCGCTCAGCACATGTGAGTGTCCTGTTCCCCTGCATCAGTGGGAAGTGGAAGCCTTTAACAGGGGGGTGGGGAGTGGTGAGGGGGAGCAGAATAAGAATTGCTAATTCCCTGTTATAGACATCCTATTTAGTAAATAAAAATCTAAAATTTATGTTCCTGAGTGGTGAGGTTCTGTCCTTATGGCTGTGGCATTCAGTGGGGAATGAGGATAAGGGTGCCTGTATGTTACGGAGCAGCCTTGTGCTTTTGTCAGCAATGCTTAGCGCTCCTTTTATGTGCCAGGTGTCATTGCTTGGGCAGAATCACTGCCTTGGTGTACCAAGGCTGTAAATTTTTTCTTTTGTGTACTGAGTTCATTGGTTTAAGCAAGATCGCAGGCCTTAGCCTGTTGCTTTCATTGGCCTGAGCGGGTTCTTGACCCTTAACGTACAGCGTGTGTTAGTCCAGATGGCACTGGGGCCTTGCCATGTTTGTGTGATACCTGCCCCAAAGGTGCTCCGAGTGGCTGGTTCGTGCAGAATTCTGGTTTATGTTTGCTTGGGAAGGGAATATATTGGAAGCGAGTATTTGTGTGAGGTGCTTCCGTGTATACTGGAGGCAGTTGTTTATTCTTCTGGGGACCCAGAAGTGTGTGGTGGCTGTGTAAAAGATTCCAGTGTTGGCCATAGAGATGGATGTCAGTGTGACACGTGTTAGCACGCATCAAACCTGATTAGCCGGCGAGTAAGAACAGGATCGGGCCATTTGTATTGTTCCTGTTTATGTAAGTGCTGTTTGTGTGGTGCCTATAAAAACGCAGTTCTCTCGTCTTTGTACATCTGTTAATGGCTGGCTGTGTCTGTGCCTGCCTTTTGGCAGAGCTCAGACCTAGCAGGCTTCAAGAGGAGAGGTACCCTCGAGTCCCAAAGTCTTCCAGATTCAGTAACTCCTTAACATGCTGTAAGCATTCCTGAGATGGCAAGTGTAGGAGATCAGTGTGAGGAGGGGACTGATCCTTTTGCAAACATACTCGAAGTAGTAGAATTTGTGACGAAACAGTGTAACATTCACTTGAAGGAATATATGCAGTATCTCTAGAAAACAACAGAATACCACATGAAAGTATCAAAATTTGTTGGCTAAAGAGAAAGCAGAGACCCAAGAGAAATAACCTAGAGCTGAATTGTCTACAAACAGTTCCCTAGACGTGTCCAAAAATGTAAAATATCTCTGAATATTAAAAAAAAATATTAAAAAATTCCTATAAACAGTGCAGGCTATGGTAACAGATTAATGTAATTTTGTGTAAATGTAAAGAAAAGTGGTTTTAACAATGAAAAATCTTTGGGAAAATGCTCCAAAACTATACTAATTCAATCATCTTTGTAGGTCTCTTTTAGTTTGTTTTACAGGATAATTCTCTGAAGAACAACAGCCTGAAGATATGGATAATATCATGGGTGGATGAGTGTTGAAAAGTTGCTTAAGAGTAATGGCTAATGAATTGGAAAAAATAGGGAAACAAAATGGCTTAACACCTTAATGCCAACAGGCACTCCTACTGATGGAAATGTTCCAAGTTGAATAACTAAGAAAATTATTAATAACTACTAATTACAATCCTTTGTTATTTTTGTCTTCCATAGGTAGGACAGAAGAACAAGTAATTCCTTCCAATCCTGTGGGTATTTTTAATGTTAAGTTGGTTAGCTTTCCTTTTGTTACCTTTATTTATTTATTTTCCTTTATTATCATATCTGGGCAGGTATAGTTTTATGTTTCTTTGCTAAATCTATCTTCAACACTTATTAAAATGGACGTTTAATACTAAGCTTCAATGCTCACAAGCCTTTTCAGGACTCCGAATCAGATATTTTACATCCTGGATATATAATTCTATGTACAATGCTTTGAGTTAACTGTCTTAATGTCTTTACATTCTCCTAGTTCATCTTCTAATTTCTATTGAAAAATGAAAATATTTGATTAAATTGTTGTAGGCCAAGAAAATAAACACTCTGCAGAAGGTAAACAGTATACGTAATCATTGCAATGAGCCCTAAGTAAGTCTGTAGGAAGACTGAACAGTAGTGCTGTGAGGAGTAAACAGCCTCATTTAGCTCTGTGAGGTCCCAACTCCTACATAGTCAGTGTCAGGCATTTAAGTAAACAATGCAAACATCTTTATTGAATAAAGAGGGAGAAAACTGCAAACCAACACTAATTATCACAAAGTGAATACTCCATACCCAGTCACAAAAGGGCAATGAAAAAGTAGCATAGAGATGAGAAAAATGTTTAAAGAGACTAGTGGAAATGAAACTGTTCTAATTATATGCACAATCTATTCTGAACAAAATGTTTTTGTCAGATCATAGGGTTGTATCCTCTTTTATGTGCTGTTTGGAAAAACAGAGCAGCCTCTGCTCTGCCATGCTGATTGTTCTGTCTCATGCATGACCGTGTCTCTAGACTTGCTTCCCACAACCTCGACAGCCTCTCTACCCACCATCAACCTAATTTTTTCAGAAAAAAATAGCAGTTACTCTGTAGGACAGGCACGAAAGCAACTGCATAGAGATACCCAACTTGATCTGTAATAGCTAGCTTGCTATTCTGGTCTTGAGAGCAGAGCACCGATTCATGTAACCTGCAGTTTGTCTGGGTTTTGCAGCCTGTGCTGCGCTTCTTGCTGCCACAGCCAAATTTGTACTGATATTTAAAGTAGGCTTTGCAGTATATCTATATCAGTTTTACACTAACTGCAATCACTGTTATAATGTCAGAATTCATGTGCCCTCATTTACAGCCTACATATTCAGTCACCACTCCGTTACTTGTTCTTCAGCAAGGCTTTTTGGTTTTCTTTCACATACCAAATAAATTATTTTTTTTTCTTATACTCACAATTAATTTTTCCTATTTGGCTTCTTTGTTTCTGTATCACCTACTCTATGTTACAAAACATTGAGAGCCCCTTACTGCCATAATGGTATCAAAGCTCCTTGTTTCCATTATCACTTCCCGCTACTTAAGAAGAAGCTAGAAATTACGTTTAGAATCCTTGCTAGAATATCTTGATACCTAAAAAAAAAGTTTGGTATCTTTCACTCGCTTTTTCTCCATCTTTACACCTGGGCCAATAACTTTCTGGATTTGCATGACAACTAGAGGCCCAGGAAAATGAGCTGGAGAGAAAAATGTAATTAATCCCTTTTCATATAACCAAGCAAGAAGGAAAAGAACAGAATTGGTCCAGAAAGTAGAATCACAAGGTTGCCTTGCCCTCTCTAAACACCTAGAAGAACTGTTACAGAAGGAAATGGAGAAGTCAGTGCATTTAATTAAGTTTATTGTATTCAGCTGCTCCTGTACTATCTGTTGTATGAACTCTCAGAATGGGGTGAGATTGAAAAGAACAGAAGCATAATCTTTCATGGCAAGTCTATAATAGAATAGAAACCACGATTTCTTGAGTAGTGCTGAAAAGTTTTACTTCTAAAGGTAATGCTTGTTTATTTTTCCAAGGTGAGTTCACTGTGACATTCAAATGCGAACGAAGTGCAAAGGGGCAAGAAAGCGGGTGGTTTACAACACTATGGTTCAGTTTGGGGATTCAAGTACATGCAGGAGAAAATAAACCTATTCAAGAAAAAATACTGTGAAATTATAGTACAGAACCACCATTTTAATTGTGACAAAACTATGTCAAGGATTATAAAATACTCATTAAGAAATCTAAATAGGTACAGAGATAAGGTACTAGATGGTGGAGTAAAATTAGTTAAAGTTTACACTCCTAAATGTCTCTTAAGTACTTAAATTTCTCCAAATATCTTCAAGGGAATGAGTGAACTCCATGAAGCTTATTTAGAAGATGGGGGTTTTTTGAAAGTTTTTTTCCCCAGGAAGTTGAGTATACCTCACAAATACTCCAGATTTCCCAAGCTTAATATAGAACACAAGAATAATAAGTGCAAGGGCAAATGCAAGGAATTAGGCTTTAAAACATAACCACTTCTGTAGCTGTATATCCTTTAGCAGATTGGATCAGTCAGATTTAGCCCTTAGGAAACAGAGTAATTCATTCAAAGGTTGTGTTAAACATCAACATTGCTTGTGTTTGCAGTGAGTCCTACACTATCCTTTTTCTCCCAAGTCACCTGGTGGTGATGGTATAGAAGTAAAATATAAACAGAAAATAAAATATATAGATATCCAATTAAACTACTATTCTCCTTAAATACCACAGAATCATTCATGTTAGCATATAAAAACTTAAGGCCACAGTAAAGATGACTGAAACTCACTAAAAAACCCTCTAGTACTTAAGCAGGAAAAGCCTAGGACATCAGCAGTGGCTGAGTTCTCTGCAGATATAAGAAATGAAGTAAAAGACCAAATGATCCAAAATAGGGGGCAATACACCACAGGAGGTAAAAAGAGCCAAAGCATAGTTCCTGCCTATATTTGCTAACCCAACAGCAAATTTATTCTGGACCACAAGAAAAATGCACTGGGTAACAAAGTTTTTTTTCTGTACTTGTAGGAGCCACCATATGTCCTACCTTTACCTGTTGTTCTAAATGAATGAGTTACAGGGTTAATATTTTACTCTTTTCCTTGTGTAAATATCAGTTCATAGCCCAAGTTCAAGAGTTCAGCAACTAAACACTGTAAATAAAATTGTGAGAAAATGAATAAAACAGGTGTAGTATGAAAAGTGTACCTGCATCAACTCTAGTTTTCCTGAAATAATGGAAATGCAAATAAAAGTAGAACAGAGACAGCCAAGAAAAATAAATAATTAAAGGCTCCGAGGGTTTAAAATATAATGTGTCTGAATTACAATGTAGATTTTGACTTTTTTGCTAAGATCTGGCTTGGAAATCTATCTATTAAAATATTATCAGGAGATTACTTTGTCAGAGCCAGAGAAGAATAAAAGATATGAGCACACAAAATTACAGCCCTGCAATTTATAGGTAATTTAATGCTGTTATATTTCAGTTTTTCAGAAAAGTTTAAAAAATGTTTCATCATACCAAAAATTATACAGATATAGTTTTCTTTAATGGAGACCTTGAGGTCTTGAAATTATATTCTCAGTCCTCAACACGAGCAACATAATTTCTTATTTAAAAATATGAGATCATAAAAGAATTCTGTCTGATATTGAGAGAATACTCCATTTATGCACACATTCCTGCACATCTGTGCATAGGCACAAAAAGTGTGCTGACCTTTCATTTTCATATATTGTGTTCATCAGGGGCGATTCTCAATACATGGAGTTATCTGTAAAATTATTAATAGCCTGACATTTATGGATGGGTAAATCTGAATATCCTTTTTGATACATACCCTGTGGCTAATATCAATTATGCAGCTAAATAATACAGGTAAGAGTTTATTGAGCAGTAGAAAGGAAACACGAAAAAGCACAGTTATGTTACCTGTTACTCACTCTTTGTTGGCCAGTTTCATGACTAACCAAACCAGTATATCTACCAAATACTTAACGGTAAAATTTGACGTATTCCAAGTTCTCTTAACATTAGACTAGGATCCTTGTAAAATTCCACACTTGGTTTTAGGGAAGTGTGGTTTCTCTTCTTACCAGCGTAATGAACCTTGATATTGCCTTCAGGCAAATATTAAGCAAATGCTAAGAACCTTTCCTAATGAGTTGAATTTACCATTTATACTGGCGATCTGTATTATTACAGACTGTTTCTGTTGTCATAAGGCTTGGTATTTAGTAAGTGGGAAATGGCTTGAATATGCAAGCAGTAATCTGCTTACAAACTGTACCATTTGTGAACCATAGAAAATGACTTGTGTAGTATGTTTTCGTTATTTATTTATTACTTGTTTTCATTGTTTATTTATTTATAAACAAAGCACAGTGTTTCGGTAAGAAAAGCTCTAGGCAGTGCTGACTAAAGCTTATAAAACATAATATGAGAGGTTTTGGAAAAACTTTTATTGAGCCGAAAGAAACTAAGTGTACTTCAGTCCTTTCTTAAAAAAGTTCTTAAAATGCTCCAGTTGCCGTGTAGCCATAAAGCTTCTGAACAGACTTGGAGTAATTTCCTTTTTGTCATTGTCTCTTTTAATATATATTATTTCAGGTATTTCTAGTGTATGTTAATCTTAACAGGTTTCATTCTATACACACCTCTGCCTCTTCATCCTGACAAATATTTTCTTCTGTGATGAACATAAGTACCACTAGTAATATAATATTTCAGTAAAAAGTGGATTTAAGAGATAGGGAGAGGCAAAGGGAGGGAACACGGAGTATAGTATCCAAAAGGTAAGTACTGATATTTTTCTTAGAACAGCTTTCTCTTTAGGAATAAATGTTTTAGGGAAATTTCAGTTGGAATTTTCTGTCACTCATTGGAATTGAAATTACCACTTGCATTGAAATGAGCATTTTGCCTGAAACTCCCCAGGAATAGGATGTTACTAATAAGACTACCATTTTCTACCTATTTGGCTGTTGTATAAGAAGCATCAGTTGACACATCGTGTCATACACTATGGTTTTTATTTGCTTATTATGTTCCTTTTAGAAAATAATGCTGAATGCTGATTTGATTATGGAGAATCTTATGAATAGAGGAGAAGTTTTTCTCACCTGGGTGGATCTGAACTCATCAGGGTGAAAATAACTTCCAGATTCCACAGGGGGAAGACAGATGATAGACAGAAGGGATGTGGTAGTACAGAGAGGAGAGAGATTTCTGAGAGGCACAGCAAGCAAACAACCACAAAAATAATCTAGGCATCGGAGGGACTGTTTAGAATCTTCTATAACTCCTAAAACCACTGAGCTAACAGAAATCAAGCCTGGTAGCAACTAGCTGTCCTGCAGGCAAATAACTTCTATTAATATTTATACACATTTCATTAAACTGTTTCTCATTGGCAGTAATAACACATGCCCGTGATCTTTAATAGCATTACTGGTCAAAAATCAGGAATCTGTTCAGCACAGAAAGCATTTGATATAGAACTAGAGCTTTTTTTTTTTTTTTTTTTTTTTTTTTTGTGGCAGCTGGAAGCTCTGAGGAAGCCCTGCTGGAGTTTGGAGATTGGACAACGACTACTTCTGTCACGTCTTTCTTAAAATGTAAATTTTGTTGATGATGTGTTCTGCAATGCTTTCTGCTGTTTTCTTTAAAGATGTTTTTAGATTTTTAACATTGGATACATGTGAAGACTAATAAGAAACAGTTTCATAATAGAGGTGCTTCTTATAGTGAAAAGAAAAGGTCTGTGTTTTGCCATAAATTTGAGCTTTCATTGGGGCACTATATTAGTTGGTAACATTCTTGGAAAATTTATATTGAGCAAAAACATGAGAGGGAAAGCAGTAAAAAGACTTCTGTCTCTATCTGCAGCTATAAAGGAGAGCAGAGAAGAGAAAGACAAGAGGGTATTTTCTTATAATCATTTTTACATATAAAATATTTCATTACCAATGCGAAGAAAAAAATGGGAGCTCTTGCCCACGGGCTTACTTAGCTGGCCTAGTGGAAAGGCTTTATTATTCTGAATTTTGGAAGATTTCATTATTTATTCATACAGGAGTAAACTGTAGAGGTCATGCCTACTGGGTGCAGGTAAAACCTTTTGTACCATTCTGTCATTCATTATGTATATGCTGTATTTTTAGATATTAACAAGTTTACAGAATTTTGAACCTTTTTTTTTTAGAAGTTTTTAAAATATATTTTCAAGAGACTTTCTTTGCTCATGCTGTGTTTACAGAAACCTGGATTGCTTCAATGGTATTAAATGTTGACCTTTTTCTCCATCTTCATTTTACTATATTGAACTCCATTGGGTGCCATGGGGTTTTTATCCTTCTCCACTAGAGGGAAGTGTCCACTAGTACTTAACATTTTTTTTACCTGGAGGTACAAAAAGGTTTTTGCCTTTTCCATCCGCAAACTGAAAAGTCATGCTAGCTCGCTTGTTAAAGCACATTGTATAAGTTCATGATGAAATGCTTATGGACCAGGATTCGTAGATTTCTTTCAGAGGAAGGGTGTTTGGAGGATGCTTACCCATCTCAAAGCATGGTATGTACCCATTGTTTCTAGATACTTAATTTTATTCTGTATTTAAATGAAACCAGTTACCAGCATGATGCAGGTTTCTCTGTAAAAGTGTCCTGTGTTTGAAATGAGTGGCATTACAGCAATGATATCAAGACTAAGGATTTACATTAAAAGGTAATTATTTAAATATGTTTGTACAATGCAGCTCTAGGCTTGATGCTATACTACTGATAAAATTAATAAAATACACTATTTATGTCAAGTTATAATGGAGGGAAATAGAATTGGACTATTCATTATAAAAGACTGTTTTCACCCTTGTTCCCTATGTTAGCTACAATAACTATTTTAGGGCTTCTGAATCATAAGCAATATCTTCTCCAGATGGATCTGAACCTCTTGTCTCACATTATGGAACTCCTAAAATTTCCTATGATAGCATACTGTAACATTTGATTTATCCCAACCTTCATCTGATCTCCTCTGAAACGCACATTAGTGTTCAATTTTGGATAAAGAAATGGACACAGACAAAATCCACGTGTGGAATTCAAACAGATTTTTATGCAAAACAAAACATATTAACTTTGCTGATGACTACCTTTGCTCTGTCTGCCTTTCCAAAACCAGTAAATTGCAGAATTAATGGGAGTGGAGCTGCTTTTGACAGCAACTAGTGGGGCTGCTTTTGAAAGCAACTATCCATGCTATATATGCTATACATTTAGCAGAAGTGACTATTTTTCCTATAAAATTATTTTTTGTGCACTGCATATCACCTCTGCCTATTGCTTATTACAGTAATTAACATATTATATCTGTCTGTAGAAAGTTATTGAAAGATGTGATGTATATGCAAATCCTGTGTATCAAACAGATTTTAAACAGAAGGTAAGTTTTCTCCTCTCCATAGCAGTCTGTAAGGTCTGTCTGTGGACAATGTTGTGAATTTAATTGTACTTTGGATGTTTTAAGAATTTTACTCTAGGAGAACTGATTCACACACAAATACTCATGAATTTACATGCTGAAGAGGGATCAATATCTTACAGTGGTTGAAAACTGCTCTTGTTCAGTAGGATTAGTTTTCAGGCCGATCAGTCCCATGGTTTATGTCCTCAGAGAGCTATGTGAATGCTAATGTTGGTTCAGAGGGCAGCAGAGGGGACACATCAAGGATCAGCTGGGCTGTCCTTTTGGTGGAAAAACAGAAATCATTGGTAAAAGTATCTCATGTTTGAATTATACCTGAACTGGAATTAGAATATTTTTACAGGTCGTGATTAGTTCCTCTAGTTTCACATACAATGTTGTGGTGGGTTGAGCTTGGTCAGATCCCAGATTCCCACCCAGCTGCTCTCTCACTCCCCCTCCTCAAGAGGAATGATTGGGGGAGGAAATAAAATGGAAAAGCTTTTGGGTTGAGATAAAGACAGTAAGATCGCTTACCAGTTACTGTCACTGGCAAAACTGGCTTGATTTGGGGAAAAGTAATTTAATTTATTGCTGACTAAAAATAGAATGTGATAGTGAGAAACAAAGACAAAATTAACAATACTTTCCTCCCACCCTCCCTTCTTCCTAGGCTCAACTTCACTTCTTCATTCCCAGCTCTTCTACATTCCCCTGCCAAGCAGAACAGGGAGGATGGAGAATGGGAGCTGTGGTCAGTCCATCGCAGCTCCTCTCTACTGAGACTTTCTCCTCACACTTCTCCCCTGCCTCAGCATGCGTCCTTCCCATGGGCTGTGGTCCTTCAGGCTAAACCTGCTCCAGTGTGGGCTTTCCAGGGGCTGCAGCTTCCTTCAGAACATACCTACCAGCTCTGGTGTGGGGTCCTCCACAGGCTACAGTGTGGGTACTTGTTCAAGCATGGTCTCTCCGGGGGCTGCAGGGAAACCTTTACCGGGGAGCCTCCTCTCACCTTGCTGCTCACAGGACCCTTTCTCACACTTTTTCCCTCACTCCTCACTGTGCAGCATTTTGTCCTTTCACATCATTGATTCAAGGGGTGTCTACTGTTTACATGAAAGAAACTGTTTGATTAACTACCTCAGTTTGCAAGATTTATCATGACTATGCAGGTCAAATTTCCTTCCATATGCTACAAACGGTTAACTAAGTCAAGGATTCTGCTTTGTCTAATTTGCTACCTAAAAGATTTTCTGAAACTGTTGTGTTCTCAGAAACAGTAACTTGTTTTGATGTAAATCTTTACACATTCCATCTTTCTTCTGACTTTTTTTTTCTGGCAAAAACAGCGAGTGTATTCACAGCCTGTGTGCTGCTGTCTAGCCTCCTTCCCCAAACAGTCCTTGCTCTGGACCTATCACCCAGGCTTTTCTCTTATTTGTTAGAGATTAATTTCTCTAAGTAACAGCAGTACACGTGGCAGGGCCCAGGGTGCCCAGGCAGCCCTACCCTGCCCTCACTGTGCCCGGCTTCCCCTGCCCAGGGCTCAGGAGCCCCATGTCAACTTCAGCCTTATCAGAAGCCTGTGCCTAGACTTGGTCGCAGTGGGACGTGGACCCACGCCAGTGCCTTGTCTCCGGGCCCAGCCCCATCTCCTGGAGAGACCCGTGGACCCTGCCCTCAAGGCATGCAGGGCTGCTGACAGGCCCTGCTGCTGCCCCTAGCTCTGCCCGCCATGTTTGGGCTGGAGAGCGAGGGCAGGGCCCTGCCTGTGCCTGGGTCACCCCAACTCCCCTCCTGGGTTCAGCCCCATGCCCCCATGTTCCCTGACAAAATAACCATGAAGGCACTCCTTTCCCCTGTTTTTAAGTGTAAATTCTCTTCTCCAGATCAAAAACTCAGGAAGTTTATTTTGGACATTCAAAAGTAGAACGCACAAACTCTGCTGCTTTGAAAGGCAAACTGTTCAGGGCTGTAACCAATATGTTTTTTTTGGATTGTTGTATGCCTGAGGCTTTAATGATGTTTTTGGTCTTCTGCTCAGTTGCTTTCCTTTGTAAATCATTCATCAAAAGTTATATTTTTGTACAAGAGAGTAACAAACTGTGTTATTATAGTTACATGATGGATATTATAATTACAAAAAATGACTGGATAAACACTACAATTCAACCAACTTTTAGCTGGCATTTATACATTGACATTTTAGAGCTTTATTTTGGGGTTATACCCTCTGTATGCTAGATATGTTAGATATAAGCGGTGTGTAGCATAGTAATGAGATAATGAAAAATGTTCTTTCTTCTTTTATTTCATTGAATAGCAAAGGGGTGGAAAGCTACAAAACATATGCCTATATAGAGCTAAAATAGGTTACTAAACACAAAGTAGAGGACCCTGTCACAAGTTTTTGGCTGCTTCCACACTGAATGATGTGTCGCCAGGGTAACAAAGAACTAAATATGGGGGAAAACCACTTTAATTATACTCTCAGTACTTTTGCTTAGTTATTTTTTGTTCTTTTGTCTTTTTTCCCCCCTTTTATACATTGTGGCACTGAAAAGAAAAGAAAGTAGAGAAATAGGAAGAAAAAAACCCAACCAAACGGAACACTTCCATATAGTTCATAGCTATCATTGATATAAATATCTTTCTGTAGAAGTCATATTTTAGCTACTGTCTTAACATAAGTGGTTCACTGCCTTTGTAATAGATATTGTTTATTATACTGTTCTCTAAGAGAAGACACATGCAAAGACTTACAAAAGAAGTGCTGAGATGTTAAGCCTTGTCCAGATTATAGAGTGGCAATACTGGAATTACAGAAGTGCCTGCGATTCAAACGATATCTCTTGCTCTTGGTTTTCTCTCCCCACTACGTTAAAAGTTAAAGGTGAGGGGAAGTCTTTATGACACTTCATGCACTTTTGACTTAAGAACAGCAATCCTGTCCCTTCAGATCCCCATGCTCATTGCCTGAAGTACTACCAAGTAGGACATGACTTCAAGGAAGTCAAAGAGCTGGAAGTCAAAAACTGGAAATGACCTGTCTTAACTCCCATTAAGTTCAGCCCACATTATATAACCTCTTAACTGAGAATTAGTGACAATGAATTGCTTTTTTTCCTCCCATTCTTTTACTCCTCACACTTTGTCCAATTGATAAGAGCACGCAACAACTCTAGTGGCCAAGTTTATTGCCTGTAGGAATTGCATATTTTTGTTGACATAGAACACAGTTAAATATATAGCACACATCTTGCGTCATACAGAAGAGAGCTAATGAATTATAGTTGCTAGAGAATATGTAACCTTTGTGTCCTGTCCACGGGCACAGAAATTGCTTATGCTAGGATTATACCAATCTCCTTAGAGAAAGCATAAGAATACTTATGTTTATTTATACATTCCTCGGGCAGACATTATTTTTATCCTCTTCTTTAAGAAACTGTTGAGTAATGTTTGGAAGCAAATCCTTGATTGACAGAAAACCCTGTGGTACATTGACTTTTGATGATGACAGTTCATTCATGCTCGTCATCCTGCTCTGATTTTCTTTTTACTTGTTCTCTGGTTTTTGTATCACAGAAACTATTGGCAGTTGTATTCTTCCCAGTTTTGAATGCATACAACCTGCAAACAAGCACCTTTAAAAGAGAAAACAAAAGAAGAATGTTAAAAAATAATACATAAAATAACAACACCAAAACCAAACCAAAGCAAACCCAACCCAAAAAGTAAAAGATTGTTTTTGTCACATTTCAGGGTTTGTTTTTTTTCTGTTAAAAAATTTGATGAAGACTGGTGAAAAGGAAAATGACATGGAGAAAAGGAAAATGACATGGAGAAACATTTTCAAAAAACTTCAGAAACTTGTGTTCTCAGCAGTGAAACTGTAACAGTTTTCCTATAGGTTTGCATTTTATGTATTCCAGAGGTTGCTATAGTAATGAATGGGGTTTTTATTTAACTTGGATGGATATAGAGCTATGATCTTTCTTGATGGTTAGAATTCATATTATTACAGGCTTGTGGCTACAGTAATTAATACTTTCTTGTTCGTAAATATTATAACACTTACAGTGTAGATTTATGGCTAAAAAATATTTTTTACTTAATTGGAGCAATGTTTTATATTTTGTATCATATTGTAAGTGATGTCTTGGTTATCTGTTTAGCATAGGGAAGTGAAGTAGTGTTTACAGTCTTACAATATATATCACATATTTCTGGATTGCAGTGTGGTCTTAATATGAAACAGCTATTTGAAGCTGATGCTGCACTATAGCTATGGAAGAAACCAAGTACTACATGAATGGAACCTATTAAAATATCATTTGCGAGATACTTCAGTGGGACAGAGTAAATGACAACAGATTTTTTTTTATTATACATATATATTTTTAATATGCTATTGATTTATTTGTGTTTCAGTGGCAGACAATATAAATCGCCAAATATTTCCAATGCATCCTTATTCCCTCATATCAGACCTACACAAATCCTATAGATCCTATAGATGTTTTCTTAATATAGGGAATATTAATAAAGGGAATATTTTCCTTTTTTTTTCCCTACAGAGGATCATAAATACTGTATATATAACAGTTTTATACTTAATTAAAAATCAGTTTGATTGTGGAAACAAGCTGTAATCTCTTCCTTTAATTTAAGTTAAATAAAACTATACACAGCAACAACCAGACAGCTTCATTTGCCTAATGCGCAGAGTAAACAACCACAGAGTTACATCAGAATTCAGGTCTTGTGGCCTCAGTCCTCAGAAGCTGTTTTAGTAAAAAATAATAATAATAAATATGAAAAAATAAGCATAAAGTGCTTTCTGTGTGGGCAGGATATAAATCAAGACTTTGTGTGTTTTGGTGAAACATTTACAGAAATAGCAATCTTGTGGCACTCACGTTTATTTAAGTGTTCTGAAAAATTCACGCATAAATAACTGTCTTAAGTATGCATATAGTCTCAAGGTCCCTTTTGTGGAAAAAATAATGCAGAAGTATTATTGAAATACTATTTTCACTTTGGGAAGAAACCCTGTTAAAAGACTGATCTGTTAAACATAATGTCAGTTGCAAAAAAAAGTGAGGAACTTGAAACTGAAGAATGATGGACTGCACCATCTTCATAGGGTTTTGCTATACCAATGATTTTTTTTTAAAGCACATGCATCATTAAGCTCTGAGAAAGAGCAAATGTCATGGGTTTTGTTATCTGTCAATATAATAAGGCATCTTCATTAATGCTATATCTAAAAGCAGGCTGCTGAAGATGAAAGAAAGATAGATTTGATATTTTCCACATGTAACTCAAATACCAGCATGTTTTACTTTTGGTACTCAAGTATTCTTTTATCATAATTCATGTCAAAACTTTAGTGTTAGTATTCTAAATCTGGATCTTTCTGTTTCATCACTTCAATTGTTGTCCCAACTTCTCTAATTCTAAAAATTTGCGGTTAGTGATTAAAAAATCAGCCAAATAATTAGAACTATTTTGCAAATACTATGTAATGAAATACTGCAGTTAAAATTATATGTACTGTAATTGTGTATTATGTTTTCATTGGCATATTTGACAGATATAATTCTTACGCAGTGCTTGATCTGAAGAATGGATGTTCCTAGGCTGCTCATTTGCAAGTACAATAAAATTCAGTTCCATTCAAATATAGATAATAGCTGAGCTGTTGATAAACGTCATCTGCGTACCAACATGCTTTACACAGTCATGCATATGGCAACAGAATTGTTTGGGTTTCAGAAGCAAAACAGAACTGTTGCAGAGTGTGTGGCTAAATTGAAACTAATAAACTTCACTGCTTATAAGGATTTATTCCAAAGATAAAACTTCAACCATATTTCCTGAAAGACTTCTCAGGTTTCAATCCTCTCGGTTTTGGGCATGCTGGCTGTCAAGACAGTGTGTTCTGATTTATTATTTGGAATTTTGTAGAATTCAGACATCTGCCCAGTTTAATTAGAAATCAAGAAATCACTCAAGACTTTTACTGACTTTCATGTCAGGCTTCAGAGTGTGGCTGTCTGCTTTTTGACTATTCCAAGGTGAGATCTGAAAGGCAGCTATTCCTCTGGCAAGTATGCAAAAAAAAATGCTTCTGAGAGAGAAGTACGAAAAGCTTGTGAATTTGAATCTCTTAAAAGAATAATTCCTTTGTGGTGGTGACATAGGAACTCCACTGGACAAAGAACATATTCTCATGCACTGATATGTTATGCTCAGCTCCCCGAGAAGGGATCATTACCTTACAATACTGAACTAATTTCGCTAATAAATAATCCAATTTATATCTTCTCATGACAAAATATTTGTTCTGGAAGAAGTCTTTTTTTAATCATTTGTCCATACTGCCCTGGTGCCCTTGAAATGGTAGAAACACAATTCAGTATATGCTAGCAAGAATAAAAAAAAAACAAAAACATTTTTCAATCTTTTAAAATTAATTATAAATTCTTTTCACTTTCCTCATAGCTCTAAGCCCTTGCAGCATAATCGAATACTTTTTTCTTTAAACACATAATGTAGAGTTGGAACTAATAATTTGACTAACTTCAGTGAGATGACAAGCAAGTAAATGTTGTGGAACTCAGTAAAATATTTTTAAAAGCACAGAAAGATAAAACAAACTTAAAAAAAATTGGTTTCATAGCCACCTTCTAGTTCTCCAGCAGCACCTCTAGCAGACACACTGAAGAACAGACTGAGGTCCTTTCTACATTAAGGTCAAATCCAGATGCAATGCGTAAATGTGTAGGATCACACAACCCTCTAATGCATCCCCCTGTATTGCCTTTTGTGACTGGAGACACAAGGTTTGCAGATACGGTGTTTAGCCACTAAACTCCCTTTGGTAAATTTCATGTGGTCTGCATTATAGAGTTGGTACACTTGTGTGATATGAGTGTAATTTAAGTTCATATAAAAATAAAAAAAAACCCAACCTTTATACTAGTAACAGCCTTAGGTTAAAAAAAAAATATCTGTTTTCATACACTCACCCCAGTATATTTTAATTTGTTCCAACACAGAAGCTACAATGTAACATACAAATTTAACATTATAACTTTATCAATACTAGGAAGTATTCCTAGTATATACTCTTTTCACTACAGCAACAACAGGAAAAACAAAAAGTGAACTGAATTTTGTAAAGAAGCACAAGACACAGAAGAGTTGTTTTGATTTTGCTCTTATTGTGCAGCAGTAGTGTGCAGGGATGAAGAATAACTGGTTAGACAAAAAATTCATTGTTCACTTATTTTTGGTCTCCAAGATCATTTTAATATAGGCAAATCCTGTACATGGAAGACAACACAAAATAACAGTCCTTTCCACTCTTTTGATATTGTATTCTTTGTGAGGAGGTGCTCAGTGTCTGTGTCTATATTGCCCTTTTTTTTTTTTAAAAATTTTTCAACAGCAGTACTTAAATTTTTAAGCAAATTCCTTAGTTATTTTCACTTAGGGCATCTTACCTTGCTTCACAGTGTGGTAATTTTGGTACATGCCAACTGGATTCCTTCTGGAGAAAGTTAAACCACAGAATCCTTCAGTGTACAATCAAATGTTCTCAAGCCTGTGAGAAAACATAAGGGTCTGAGACAATGACTGGTCCTTCAAGCAGTTACAAGCCACATGCCTGGGGAAGTGTTTTGTGTAGGGAAAAAAAAATTACATCAGCTTCTGAACTTAAACCTTCAAATTTTATGTAGCACAGATACAGGTACCTTTGTACCAGCTGTTTCCAAATCCTGATTTGATCATATTACTCTGAATTTCTTGTTCACAGAATCAAAGAATGGTTGAGGTTGGCAGGGACCTCTGGAGGTCATCTTGCCCAACCCCCTTGCTCAAGTAGGGCCAGCTAGTGCCTTGAGTTGCCCAAGACAATGCCCAGATAGCTTCTGAGTATGTCCAAGCATGGAGGCTCTACAACCTCCCTGGGCAACCTGTACCACTGCTCAGTCCCGCTCACAGTAAAAACATTTCTCATGTTCAGACAGAACGTCTTGTGTTTCAGTTTGTGCCCATTGTCTCTTGCCTTATCGCTGGACACCACTGAAAAGAGCCTTTCGGGTAATCATATACATTGATATGATCCTCCTAAGCCTTCTCTTCTCTAGGCTACAGTCCCAGTTCTTGCAGCCTTTCCGCAGAAGAGAGATGTTCCAATCTCTTGGTCATCTTAGTGGTGGCCCTTCACTGGACTCTCTCCAGTAACTCCATATCTCCTTTGTACTGGGGAGCCCAGAGCTGAAACCAGTACTCCATACGTGGCCTTACCAGTGCTAAGAGGGGAAAAATCACCTCCCTCAACCTGCTGGCAACACTCCTCCTAATGCAGCCCAAGACACCATTAGTCTTTGCAACAAGAGCACTTTGCTGGCTCATGTTCAACTCAGTGCCCACCAGGATCCCCTGGTCCTTTTCTGCAAACCTGCTTTCCAGCTGAGCAAATCCCAGCATATACTGGTGCATGGTGTTGTTCCTCCCCATGGGCAGGACTTAGCACATCACCTTGTTGAATTTCATGAGGTTCCTGTCAGCCCATTTCTCCAGCCTCCATGGGCAGGACTTAGCACATCACCTTGTTGAATTTCATGAGGTTCCTGTCAGCCCATTTCTCCAGCGTGTCAAGGTCATAGAGTCATAGAGTTTTTAAGGTTGGAAGGGACCTTTAAGATCATCAAGTCCAACCATTAACCTAACCTGACAAAACCACTTCTAAATCATATCCCCAAGTACCACGTCTACCCTTTTTTTAAACACCTCCAGGGATGGCAATTCCACCACCTCCCTGGGCAGCCTATTCCAATGTTGGATAATCCCTTTCAGTGAAAAAATTTTCCTAATATCCAATCTAAACCTCGCTTGGCATAACTTGAACCCATTTCTTCTTGTCCTATCACTTGTCACTAGGGAGAAGAGGTCAGTCCCCATCTCTCTA
>VZSZ01008625.1:364242-441623 GCA_013398815.1 Ibidorhyncha struthersii | reverse complement strand
CCACTCCTCCCAGTTTAGTGTCATCAGCAAACTTGCTGATGGTACACTCTATCCCTTCGTCCAGATCATCGATGAATATATTGAACAGGACTGGACCCAGTACTGACCCTTGAGGGACACCACTTGTTACTGACCTCCAACTAGACTCTGCACCACTAACCACAACCCTCTGAGCTCTATCTGCTAGCCAGTTCTCAATCCACCCCACTGTCCATCCATCTATCCCACACTTCCTAAGCTTGCCAGTGAGGATGATGTGGGAGACAGTGTCGAAAGCCTTGCCAAAGTCAAGGTAGACAACATCCACTGCCCTCCCCTCATCCACCCATCTAGTGACCTCAGCATAGAATGCTATCAGATTAGTCAGACACGACTTCCCCTTAGTGAATCCATGTTGACTACTTCTGATAACAATTTTGCAAAGTCATAGAATATTCTTGGGCTTCTGTTTTCTTGTACATTGTAGATAGTTTTGTACCTACTGGCAAAACATCTACCTTTTATGATTCATACGTTTTCTTCTCAAAAGTCTCCCAAGCTTCTGGTGTATTTCAGCAATATATTGTCATAAACTTTCCACTTTCCTGGCCTAGAATTACAAATGAAGATTACAGTTCAGTTCTTTCTATGCGATCATTTTTGTCTTTAAGTTCTAACCTAATGCAATCTTCATATGCTATCTCTCTATTTTATTGGATTCTGGTGAGCTTTATGATGTACCTTTCCACTTTCTTATTCTCTATTGTTCACCTCACATTATCCATTTTTATCCAAGACAAACTGGAAAAAACTTTGAAAAGAAGCAGAAGCAGCACATGCTATTGCTAGGACAAATGCACTCTTTTTGTGCTTTGTCATCATACCTCCACTGATTGTCCTGCTGCATATTTATCAGGGCTATATTCCTGGCTAATCTGAACATTACTGGTTATAACGGAGATGGCAGCTAGCATCAGGTACAGATCTTCATCCAGGTTCTGCTATGCACTGTTTATAGTTGGGAGCAGCAGCTGACCCTCTCCTCAGATCAGCAACAAAGTGATCAATACCACAGAAAGTGGTATTGACAAAGGAAGTCAGGATGGTTGAGGAAAAGCTGAGATAGGCAAGAATTAGGCAGAAATTTTGAGTAAGTTCACCTTCTTAAGAAGAAGCTTATTTTCTGTATGATTCCATCACACAGCATGCTGTTTATAATGTTGAACATTGATAAGCAATTTAAAAAAAAAAACCAAGAAGTTTGTATTGTCAATCTCTAGAACCACTAGAACGATTATGAAAGTCTGCTGATAAAAATGTAAGAATGTAAGCCTTGAAAGACAGGTTAAATCACAAGAATCCAGCCTCTTCAGGCCTCTGTATTGGCTTGGGCTGTTGGCTTCTATAGCCACCCTGGCATGACATCCAGTTCCAGATACTGTGGTTCACATGAAGGTAAAATACTGTTGAAATGCACCCCCTATGACTCTGCATGACCTTTGTGTATCTCTTGTGTCCTTGCAGCCTAGAAGAAAGCCAGAAAGGAGTGGGGCAAAGGGAGGTGTTGAGGGACCACAAGGTGATGGCAACCCCCAGGCGACAGGCACCCCTGCACAGACAGGAGGTATCACTGGTGCTGCATGTCGATGTCTCCCATGGGTTGTGGGGATTGTCCATCCCTGTACATTCAAGCAAGTGTCAAGAGCCACAGCCCTGCTTTCCCTGGGAAGCCATGGGCTGAGCCCTTTGTCAGCCTCCTGGCACTGAAAACTAGTAATGTGGTGGCCATGTCACAGTGGTGGTCTGTGACATCGCTGGCACCAGATATAAAAATGTCTCTGGGGCTGGGGCAGGACTTAGTTTTGGAGGCACCACAGGGCACACTTTGGTCTTCTTAATCCTCAGTAAGTCACTGGATGTTTTTGAAACTTCCCACAGAACAGCATTGACCTGAGAAAAAGGAAAGACACATGGCACCCACCTGCAGCCTGCCATGGAGTCACAGGTAGCAGTGTGGTCCCTGTCCCCCTTCCCCACCACGTAAGGTTTTCCTCAGAATTGTTTCTGACTCATGGGCCCATCAGACAGGTCTTCTGGCTTGCTGGATCATTCTGGGGATTCCCTTTGGGGATTTCCTTATTGTCCTCACATATTTGTTCTCCTGGATTAGCATTTTCTTCTGGTTTCCCACGTATGCATGAAGGGTTGCCTGCACCTGGCAGCACCGTGCAAAGCTCAGAGGCTGCGCCAGAAATGCTTCATGGCCATCCCATCAGGCTGGGGGAGATGTGAGGCCTCTCAGTCTACACTTTGCACATTGCAGGACGAAACAGGCATCTAATCTGGGTCTGCTCAGAGATCACATGGGTATGATGGGTTCAAAATTGTCACTCATGGATGGTGGCCCCATGTGCACTGTGAACAGCACTAAAAGGAGTGTCTTGCAGAGGTTTCCCCTGCCATGGAGGAGCATCCCCCATCAGATGCTTGATGGATGTGACAGCTGGGACATCACAGTGCATAGGTGGGTTGCATGTCCAAGAAAGCACACTATGCAGAAAAGGACGGGGCTGTGAGCTGTGATGTGAAAGAGCGGGGGTGTGACAGGCAGGCCACACCACCTTTTGGGGTCTGACAGCCAGAAAATTCACTGGAGGGTGTCTTGATAGCTGTGCATGCTCCCACCGTGCTGGGTAGGGTAAGTATATCTGGCATGGTATGGCATGGTGGGAATTTTGACTCCATGGCATTGCAGGGGATGCAATAGGAGAGTGTACCTGCAGCCACAAGCAGTAGCATCTGAATAATTTTTTGTGAAACACATATTAAAATAATTTATGAAGCACAGGGACAAGAGCCTTCCCCTTGGACCACTACCTGGTGGTCAAGATATTGATAAACTCTTCTTTCTATGACATAAGCATCCACGATGTACAAGTGCTGCTTCATTTTATTATTGTAAGTGGTAAAAAGTGCATAGGCTTTTCAACCAGAACTATTTTAGGTCTGCACAATGTTCAATTTGTTACAGACTAAAATTGTTTGTGGTTTTGAATTCAATAGTATTGTCAGACTGATAAAATGTCTGTTCTCTGCAAATAAACTTCCTAGTGCTATATTGGAATTCTCAGCAAGGTCTGTCTCTGTCAATTCATACAACAAACTCAGGTAGGCAGACTGGAACAAAATGAATATTTTCTGGAGGTGAATTAATTTCCCTTGCGGTTAGTGTGGTGGGTATGTGTGAACAATAGAAGTTTTGCACATATCTTTTTTTTTTCTTTAAAACCATGTCTGCAACTAGCAGGCGTATCCCACAGAAGGAAAATTTAGCAGAACAAAAATTTAGAATGTTTGCTCAGTTCAAGTCAGTAAACAAGTATTTTGTACTGATGAGATTTAGCATGGAATTATGGGAGTACAGAGATTTCATAAACCAGCTAGGTTGCATGTCAGACATCTATTTATGTAATAAGAGATTCGGGGGATGAAATGATGGATTAATAGGATTTTGTAAACAAAAAAATTTGGAGTGGTTACATTCCACCTATGTAACTTGCTGCCACTGTTTCAATCCTCAGTTGGCAACATTTTTGGAAATCCTGAAGTGCAATGATTTCTCTAAAAAAATTTCAGTAGGAAAAATTTTCATAGAACAAGACTGAAGCAGTCTTTATGTTAGATTGAGTTATGTTTGCCTACCTGCCTGTACAAAGAAAATATGTGATGTCATATGCATAACATCTACAACAAGAGAAATAGTAGCAGGCATATTGAACTGTGAGGCTTAATCTGTATGGGATTCAGTGCTTGCTCAAACTAAGCATTTTCTGCTATGCCAACCATGACTTTAGCTTGAGCCCTAAAGATCCCTTACCCTAATTTTGTTATAAATCATGCAGTTCACATTAGCTTTCTTGACTCTTACATTAGCTAGCTGAGGGCTCTTAAAGCCATTTTTAAATCAGCCTAATATAAACTTTTTATCTTAGGGCATCTTATTTCAAGCCTATGGTCCACACAGAGGAGAGCAAAATGTAAGGGAAAGAAAAAACTGTGTAGAAAGATTCATAATTGAATTAATTTCTACTGAATGAAAATAGCAATACAGAAAAAGGGCAAGAAAAGTGGAAGCAGTGTTTGGAAAGAAACAAAAGGAATAACAAAGTAGTAAAGTTAGGGATTTCTGTTGATGTGGGAAGAACAATGAAAGCAAAAAAAAATTCATTATAGAGGTACAGGTGTACAGGTTCCAATGAAAGGGCAGTAGATGAACAAAGTATAAGCCATATCACTTAGAAATTACACAGTTAAGGAGAGATACGCATTAATGAGAAATAAGCATTTAGGCAAATAATGAGCAGTTAACCAGCCAGGCAATTAAGCAATAATATGCAATGTCTTATGACTCCTATTTGTTACGTCAAATTTAGGTAGAAAGTGCCTCAGTCTCTGTTACATACCAAAGTACAGAGGCTCCAGTTCAGTGCTCATTAGGAAATCAATAATAAAGAAGGAAAGTCAAGCTAAGATCTTTTAAAAGTACAACTCATCTACAGTAAATGAAACAAAATAAAATGGAAGAGCTCCTAACAGCTGGTTTAGTTTAGATGAGTTACCTCCACTTGTAAGCAACACGTCGCTCGGATTAGGATGGTGAAGCATGTGGCAAATTATGAAAAACGGTAAAACTCACATCATGGTTTTGTGTTACAAACATTGGGTACGCTACCAGAAAGCATGATAGAAACAGAAAAAGCAATCTTACTGCAAGGGTGAAGTTTCTCACATTGATGTGACTGCTGTTAAAAAGCTAATGAATAATAGCAGTGAATATGATGATAAGTATAAGAGAAGTCGTTAGCACATAACGTAAAAGTACCTTTAAATACTTTCAAAGGACTTTCTGATATAAATATGTTTCTTTTCCTTCTGAGTTCATGTTTAGTGTGCTAATATGTATCTGAAATATTTTTAATTATTAGGCCAATTGGCCTAAAAATATGACTGCCATCTTGTCCATAGAATTGTTATTTTAAAATTACTTGGGAAAATAACTTCAGAAAAACCCACACGGTCAATTAGCCACTTACTTACAGTTTTTTTTTTAAATATCACCTGTAAATGTTGTGAGTACCTAAAACATATATGACATAAAAAGTTCTGAAGATCTAAACTGGTAAGAGTGAGAAATCAGAATCTCATTTCACGTAACATGAAGTCTGATATCATTTCTTTTTGTGGTAATACATTGACATAATTCACTATCAATCATGCCGTGTCTGCTTCATCTTCTGGAGTTACCTTCACTAAGTCACAAATCATGGCAGTCACTACAAATAACAAACTTGGTGCATCTTACATTTTAAAATAAGCTCTCTGTGAAAACAAATCAATTTTATGGGTTTGTGTTGTTGCCATAATAGATGCTCCAAGTCACACAGTTTAGATAAAAATGAAAATGGTAGCTCAAGCTAAGCATTTTACTTATAAATAACTTAAACTCCTTGTATGATTATCTTTCCTCTTCTGCATGTGTCAGCTGATAGGAAAGAACATATGGAAAAGAGATTGAATTCAAATCTATGGATTTCTTAAAAATTGCAACGAAGTAGCAGAAATGTGCAATGAATTAGCGCAAACTGGGAAGACAACTGGCCCAAGTATATACTTGCAATGAAAAACAAAGCTAGAGTCAAAGAAATTTTTATTATCTGACATATAATAACTATGGTCCTCAAATTTGTCATGCTTGTGTCTGTTTCAAGGACAGGACTACTAACCCCAAGCTTAATAGTATTTATTGTTTCATTTTGCGAATAGGGGTATACGCCTGGCATATTTTTGCATATATTT
This sequence comes from Ibidorhyncha struthersii, assembly GCA_013398815.1. NCBI lineage: Eukaryota > Metazoa > Chordata > Aves > Charadriiformes > Charadriidae > Ibidorhyncha > Ibidorhyncha struthersii. The sequence goes on along the minus strand of VZSZ01008625.1, from coordinate 435,788 downwards.
TGTGGCAGTGACTCTTTTGTCAAAACATTAATCTCAAAAGTCTGAAGGGTGCAGAGGATTTGCTCTGGTTCCAGCTACCACTGCTCAACCATTTATTTGGCTTCATAAAATCGAACCCTTACCACAGACTAGTAAAAACAAAATATGTAGAGCAACTTTCTCCAATTTTCAAGCAAATTGTTCTAGTGAAATTTCAGCCTGGTATTTTTAAGCTCAGACATATGGATAGGTGGAATTGAAAGAAATTTTCTTTTTAAAAATATGGAAACGCTGATGTCTAAACCATAAGTACTCAGTCAGGCCATGCTGCGCCAGAAAGAAAAGCTCAGACCTTTTCTTAATAAAGATATAACCTGAGCTGATTGAAACTGCAAGAACAAGCTGTGAAAAACTCCTTAAATTCAAAAATAAGTTGTAATAATCCATTGTGGCAGTGAAGCATCTTTCTTCTGATTTTCTCAAAGCATTCCTGAACCACTAAGGAGCTCCAAGGCCCGCCTTACCAGCTCAGCATGATGCTCTGTGGTCCTCCCACAAAGGTCCAAGCAAATGCGGTTCTGGACAGGCACAGCAGCTCAATTTGCAAAAGCTGTACAACTGCAGTAGCATGGCCTGACAGTTATGCTCGTTAGCTGAGGGTCCCAGCAGAGATAATTAGTTCCACACTGATGCAACTCTGCTGTACTTACTGCCATTAGTATTTTGGCACTAGCTCAGTGTTCTCCCCAGTTGTCCACTTTATGACACAGAACCTACTCTTAATTTGTATAGTCTCTGGACAAAACCTTTGCAGTAGTAATGGGGAAGCCAAGGCAGAGGAGCTGGAAGGATCGCACTGGGGAAGGGTGACAAAGGCAAGTCACTAAACCTGTGAGAGCTTTAGTGACTTCTGTGACTTGTAGAGAAGTCCACATTTCAAGTCTGTCCCAACAGGAGTCTTAGCACTGTAGTTATGTTTGTATGTTTATGGAAACTAAATTTAAAAGATCAGTACAATCATTGATGAGAGAAGCAGAAAATGGAAGGCTACTCTTTTGTGAACTGATGTTCAGGGAACCAGGAGCTGGGTTTTGTAACACACACAGACTGTTACTGTGATATGCTAATATCTTCCTTGCAAATCTGTTTCTGTGGAGGTAGACCAATATGTTGATGTAAGTTTCAGATCAGTTTCTTAAATCTTTTACGATTTCTGAGCTTCTTAAGGGATTTTTTCACATTTGTAAAAATGTATGTTTATCCTCTATTTCAAAAATATCTTCTTTCACTCAGCTGCCTGCAGCATCAAAATCGTCACAGCCATCAATACTCTTTCAATATAATGTCTAGGTAGAAAAGGGCATAAAAACATTTTGTGTAAGATGTGTATTACTTTCCTGTATTTTTTTTTTCCATTGTGCCAACTTTTATTTATATATGCACAATGCTATCTAGTTGCTGATGACTATCTTTTCTAGATAATGGTCAGCATTATCTGATATAAAGAGTATTCTGGGCTGCATTAGGAGTAGTGTGACTGGCAGATAGAGGGAGGTGACCCTTCCCCTCTGCTGAGAATTGGTGAGAGACATCTGGAGAGCTGGGTCCAGTGCTGGGCTCCCCAGCACAAAGGAGATATGGAGTTACTGGAGGCTTTGTTATGCAGGCTTGCCAGCCTGTTGGGAAATAAATGTTTTAGGCTCATTTAATCTTGCATGCTATTTAAATGCTTGCTCTTCAGAAAAAGCTGCAGTATGAATTTCCCCGTCAAAGATACTTAATGGGTTGGGTTTTTTCAGTGGTTTTGGGGTTGTTTTTTTTTCATATTGGAGCACTGAGAAGCACTGATTCACCTTTTTTTTATTGTGTACTTACAAACATTACATGCATATAACCAAATTTCCATAACACAAATAACAGATAAAGACAACAGTTAATAAGTAAATACCAGCACTCTATATTAAACTATTCACATACTTACATAAAATGAACATTATGTATTTTCCTTGTCAAAAATATTGTCAGAGATTAATGTTTTTATTTTCTGTAAATGTGTATCAAAATAATTATGTAGGATGTACAGGAAAGATTTATTATTGGTCTAATTGGAAAAATGAAGCAGGTTTTTTTGGCCTAGGCTAATATTAAATATTATGTCTTTGTAAAAACCTCTCCTATTCTTTTAATTGTCGCATTGACTGATATTTAAAAACTAGAAAAGGTATAAATAGGTCAGATGAGACATGCGAGGTTTTATTTGTGTACTTAGTTTTAATCATTACCCACTTCTGTTTTGCTATTGAATGATTAGTGATAATACTTTGAATGTCTCAGATAAACAATGTTGTAAAAGTAGAAAATGGTAACTAATACTTATTCCTTATGCTTTACTGCACATGCAGGTAAGTAAGGAATAGAACATAGTGAGGTGCTTTTTTTTTTTTTCATTTAAATTAGAATAGATCCTAAATTTGAAGTGTTGATTTAGGTACTATTTTGAAAATCTCCCACTTGACTGGTATAGTGACATGTGGTTCTGAAAAATTCAGTACAATTGTATCATGAAGCTAAATAAATACATGAAACATTATTTCCAGTTATTAAATGTTGTTACTGTACTGAATATGTTCCTCAGATACTGATGTTTGTAGCATATCATTAAGAAAGCAGTTGTGTGTGTATGGCTGTAGGGAGAGTAGTTTCTTATTTTTCCACTGCAAAAATCTGAAGGGTTTGTTCTGTGCGCTGATAGCTAGGATGGCAGAAATGAACTCTCAGTGACTGCAGGGCATCTTACTTCTTTTCCCCACATGCCTTGTGCCCCTTATGTCCTAGACTGTCAGTGGATATTGTACTACTACTACTGCAAGTCACCATGACACTTAAAAGACTGAGTTTCTTTCTAATTCAAAGAGTTCATAATCTAAACCAAACTTTAGCTCTAGGATAGTAATTTTAATTCAGAAAAGTAGAGAGATTTTGTTAGTCAGTACAAGAGAACACAAATTATGCAGAATAAAGCTTTAATGCAAAACATGAAATTTGGAAAGGGAATTTATTTTTAGACATTTCAGAATCTATTAAAGTATTTTTGGACATTTCAGAATGTATCAAACATAAGGCATTAACAAAAGTCTGAGAAGGCTAAAATAAGAACAAAAATATAGCAAAGTAGAAAGAAATAAGAAGATAGTGCCTTAAGCTCAACTTAAACCTGCATAGGCACCTTGGACTCTTGAATAAGCCATTTAATTCCTTGACTTTTCAGCAATTATGCCAAGTAGTCTGAAAATATAGTGGTTAGTTACCTGTGTTCATATCTATTAGGAGTCAATGGCACTCAAATAACCTGAGGCTTTCCCAAATACTTTTTGAAGAACATTTAAAATAAATTGCATTTGGTTACTAGAAATCCGCGTGAAAGAGATATTTTTGAGGGGTTGACACTAAATTTTGACATTAGTTTGGTTCAATATGTGATGAATTAACAAGTGTCTGTTCTGTGGAATAAAGATGCTTAGAGAACCACATTTCATCCACTAACAGTGGACAGAAGATTGTTAGATGCTTTACACAGAAAAATTAAGTTTGTGATCTTTTCCCAAGGAGTTTAAAATCTCATTTTATAAGCAACATGGTGAAGATTATTAATTACTGGTAAAGATGATTAGATAAAGCTATAAAAACTTTCCAGTAAACAAACAAACATGGAATTGTTAATCCAGCATGCATAGAACAAATTTTGTTTGAGATTGATGTATGGGGCCATGAAGTAAACCCACAATGGTCTTTGCGAGTATCTAATTACACTTCTACTCTCCTGGCTTTTTCCTCTTCTCACCTGAATATTCCACTTTCTCTGACTCCTCAAATTTTGAGGGGAATGTGGTATTAAATATATAAGTTTGTTCAACATTTTACCCTAATTTTATAAAACCAAAATGTACTGTATGATTAACTCCATTGGTTACAAATGTTATTTTTAAAAAGTCATTAGCACCTCACAGTTATCAGAACATGAAATGTCTAATTATTTCAAATGCGAAGAGGAGGGAATGATTATGAGCCAATTAGTGTGTTTTAATATCTTATGAAAAATTCTGATGTGAATTCTTACACATATATATGCAATAACTGTATGTGTATATATATGTGTAGATATACATATGTTTTATAGACTGAGTAGGGAGATCAAGCACTTTGAAGCTGGAAAACTATAGAACTAAGGTGATTTAGATAACTGTAATCCAAACTGCAGATTTTAAAGGGAGAGGAAGTAATGTGATCTTAGCTTGCTTCTGTTACAAGATTGTGTTAAGTGTTTGCTATTTTCTCCCTATTTACATTTACATCATAAAAAAATGAGCTTACAGCTTAGTGTAACACCTTCATTGTTATACCAATAGCCAGAAGAGTTGTTAATAAGCAGTAGCAATTGGTTGAACAATTAGTGAAAACTAGTGCATGGGCATAAAAGGGAGTGCAAGGTCAAGCAGAACTCTTGGGCAAAGATCAGACAGAATTGCTGCTTTTCTGCACTAATTGGTACCTGCTGATCTGACTGTTTATCTATGGCACATTTGCAGAACATATCCTTAGTTCCATTTCAAATATGGTTTAAGAGGACTTTATTGAGCTATTAATTTTCCCTTCTTTTTTTCTTGCGTCTCTTTGCACAGCTCAGGTCTTAAGAGAGCTCTTGATAGGACCTTTAGATCAAAATGGACAACAATTGATCATAAAGTATTCTATCCAAGGATCACCTAGATCTTCAAATCACCAAAAGTATATAATCAGTGTACTGTATGTTTTTCAAAAGTAGCATAAACCCTGGCCACAAGCCCTTCTCTTCTCAAATTGTGCGCACAAACCACCAGAGGATAATCCCAGCATTTTGAGTTCTCCACTTCAGTACAAAGAATGAATTTTCTCTGGCCCTTATCTTCTATGGGGAAAAAAAAAAAAGAAAAGGATTTAATTAGTTTTACTTGTATACATCTAGCTCACACTAGGTAGTTAATCTTACTCTTCATTTGTGCTCTCATAATGATAAGGACCTTGCATTGTTCACAGAGTTTAGAATTATATGCTTCCAGTTCTCTAGAGGCATTTGCTGGTCATCTTTCTGTGCTGCATAGTGCCAACACCATCAGGTGTATGTCTAGAACAACTTGTATATCAGATAGCTATCATATTCACAGACACAGACACACACAAGGATGCTGTAGGGGATGTCATAAAGAAGGTTTTGGTTTTGGTTTTCTGGGAACGTTCTGCTTAACTTGTCAGAAAACTGCTGTAGGTGTTATTTCAAGGAGATAGCTATTTTTAATATTTTCTTATTAAGGAAGGGTCCTCTTTTTTACAATACTAAATGCAGTAAAGTACCAATTTACCCTGCCTTTACCCAAGTAGCACTATATATACAGCATTTGCATGGGAAAATTGATGTTTACTTCTAGTGCTGTATATGTTGTTATTTGATCCCACAGAAGTTATTTTCCTTTCCCTTTAAAATTTAATTTGTTAACTAATTCCTTTTATCCTGGCTTTGAGCAGCCCAGGATGAACACTGTTCAGAACAAATGCTTAGCAAGTTTAAAGCCTCAGCAATGTGCAAATCTGCACTCTAGAGACCCTAATAAGCTCTCTCCCATCAGATGCACGTCTTTACTGCGGGCTACATCATTCTGTAAGTTTTAAACATGTCACACCAAATACTGGAACTCTCTATAAAGTACTAACCCTACAAGGAGGACAAGAGCAAAAGCGTCAAAGATCAGGAGGAAAAAAATAGCTCAAGAAGGGTATCTCAGATTATTTTCTTAAAGAGAACATTATGGTTTCAAGTTATGTAGCAGGAACTCATAGAACTGGTGATTTCATATTGCTGATATCAGATTGTTACAGAAATACTTTAAGCAATTGTCTTTTTAACCTTTTTTATTAAGACTAGCAATATAGCAATGTCAATATGCTCTCCTTGTATGCTAGCAGCACTGAATCTTCACCTTACCTACACCACTGTGTCAATGATATGTGTGTACTCTATGGTGGTACGTGAGCATTACATACAAGTAATAGTCAAAATATGCCAGAATAGGGCGGTATATGATAATAACACTTCAGAAATGGATCCTGGCATGTTAGGAAAAGGGAGATTAGGGTGAAATTAACACATACTCAGATGATTCTCTTTTTCCTCCCAAATCAATACTGCTAAATTTTCAAAAGTCCTATTTGATTCCTGCTGTGGATATGCAGATAATTATACACATATACATTCATATGTATATCATTCCATATGCAAATTTATTATAACAGAGAATTTTGAGCAAAACTTGATATACTTTTCAATTGCACGCTTTTCACTAACATAGCAACATTAATCTTCAGCAGCAAATTGATTAAGCTGATCAAATGAGGTGGTTTGAAAGCTCCCACTAGGCCATTATGATGGATCATAGCTTGACAAATGATGAATAATGCATAAGGGCCAACATGTTGACATGTTACTTAATTACATTGTTAATGCAACCGTGATACAAGAATTTCAGAAGGCAAAACTGGACAAGTCTGAAACAGTATGATGGTTATCTAATTTCATATAGCAAAAATGTCAAAGACTAAATAACAATCAGAGTGTGATACAAATAGTAAAAGTAATGAACTGCACACATAGTGTGTTAAAGACAAGGGAAAATGCTAAAGATAAGGACAATGATGTATTTGACAAAATATTAACAAAAAAGCACTGAGACTATTTTTTTTATTGTCTCAGTGCTGCCCTCTTAATCATTCACAATCTTCTGTGAAAGGCTTTCTGTAAGTTAGCATGCATAAGAATGGACAAAAATATTCAGAAATATAGTGAGCAAAGTAGTATGGCATTAATTAAGACTGATTTTTTTAGTGACATTACTAGTATCTGAGACAGACACATCCTCTTATAAACTTGAAGTTCTTCCTAAAGTTTTCAGTACATTTTCAGTGACTGTAGATTATATTTTGCCACCTAAATTTCAGGAACTGCTTTTAACACCTGCCAGGGGAAGCCAGATCATGACACAACTCTATTATAAATTAAATATAAAAACACATGGTTTAATAGAATAGGGACTATCAATTGTAGTTATTGTTCCTTATAGAGAAGCAGTAAGTGATCACTGAAGGCTTCACTACAGTCAATAGTCTCCTACTAACCACATTAATAATATACTAGTGAGTCTTTTGGTAAAACTCCAGAATCAAGAGTAAGCTCTCCTCCATACACATGAAACTGACTGTGTTCATGGCACAATCAAAATAGCTGAATAGGTCTTTTTTTTTCTCCCTTTCAGGGACAAGGTTTGACAGTTTTGTTTGAACTCGAGTTCACATTTTCCCATCATCTATCAAATGGTCTTATTGATTTCCCTCAGTAATGATAAATATTAATGCACACTGTATCTTGTGTTATTCCTACTTGCAAAAATCTATTTTTATTTTGATTGGCAAAATTATTTACTGAAGGTAAAGTGTAAAAAGTTATGTAGCTAATTTATAACTATTCATTTTATCTGACTAATAAAAATAATTTATTGTGAATTTTAAGTGTTCATTTTGATAATACGGATTTTTTATTTTCTAAATTTTATATAAAAAGTAATTTAAAAAAAAAGACAAACATATATAAAGATTTCCATTTCAGCTCAAGCAGAGCTTAATTGTGTATATTAAAAGTAATACAAATTGTGCAAATTTCTTGATCTAATTTTAAGCAAGTAAAATATGTTGCCTAGAATCTGGATTTATAGTAGAAATTATGACAAACACCTAATTACTAAGGTCTGTACCTATACGTGTCTGTTTTCTTGAAAGAAACTTCTCAGGATTTTGCTCACTAGTAATTTGAGCTACTAATACAAATCCCTTGTGTATTATTAAAATAGATTTTAAAGTCCGGATTGGGCCAGTTTTCACTGAATAAGCTAGTGAAAGACATGGCATTTCAGTATTTATGTGATCAACATACCCGATAGTTTATTTCTCTGCGATACTGACTCGATAGTTTATTTCTCTGCGATACCCACGTTAGATATTGTGATATTTAACTGCCCATTGGTCTTGGATAAATATGATACTGCCATGGAGGAAAATCAGACTGAGTAGAAAAGAATGGAATACAGTAAAGTAGACTAAAAGGAATGTTTCAATGAAAATAGCCAACACAAAAATGCTTTTCTTCTTTTGTAGAAAACACAAAATATAATCTGGATGTAAACTAGAAAGTGCTGAAGAAATAAGCGAAGACTCAAAGGTGGCAAAAGAGCAAAAGCCTGAATAAGGGAGATGATCTAGAAAGACTTAAAGAAATGTGTAAAGCTGGGTTAATAATAGTGAAGTTGAAAAAAAAATATTAAATGGATGAAATGGCTTTTTCAGGGGAAAAAGCTAAAATGAAGAATAAAGAGAAATGAGGGGGGAAGACAAGTATTTTCTGTATCAAACCCATGAACTCTCAAGGAAGGCAGCTGAAAGGAGGGCTAAAGAATTGTCACATTTTCTGCATGACAGTGTGGGCAAGGGCACACTTCTGAAGAGATATGAAATAGCACAATGTAGGAATTTACAGTCCAAACAATGCTGAGTCATAGACTTTGGTGAATGAAAGAGCTGCTGAATATACTACCTCAAGAGTAGACTAACTCCTAAAAAAGTTACATTGTGATCTGTGTTACCTGATTAACATAAAAAGATACGATCAGAGTTTTCAAAATGTGGTAATGGAGTTACCTATGTAATACACAAAGTAATAGGCTATATTAAAATGGAGTAAGATTTGAATTCATGACTGCTAAAATGGTAATAACAGCACTTTTTTATTTTTACACATTCTTTCTTGCCTTCACTGTCTTGAATTCTTTGCCTACTTGACATCTTAGGTAATCAGCTTCCCTCAAAGGCACGAGCTGAGCTATGATATGTTCTGCTTCTGTGCTCTAACTGATCACTCTCTTCATTTACTTCTTGCCAAGAAATCTCTCCAGCAGAGCTCACTGTGTGAACTGTACCTTGGTGTTAACTATGCCAGATTACCTCATACAGTAAGGGTGCTTACTTCTTGGCATGGGTTTAGGTTGCTGCACTTTTTTTGTAATCTGTGAGTCCCAAAGGAGTAGCCACTGGTATTTACAGCAATTTAGTTGTGCTACAAGTGATGGACTCATCAAATCCATTCATTCTTCAAATCTTCCCAATGGTAGCTTGAACTGTCCCAAATCATACTGGCCTATGTAAGCCTTCCTGGACCATGGGAACCAAAAGTACCTTAGCTGTCTCTGTACATCCGTTTCAACAATCTACTTTCTATGAGAGAGTATGTCCATATTATCAATTTGCCTTGCTCCATACTTCTGTCAAGGTTCTTGTTCCCCACATCATATGGGCTTTATTCACACTTGCTCACTACAGGACTTACTTCTGGAACAAATTACCCACCTCCCAGAGGAAACCTGGGCAACGTTAACAGGTCATTTACTCCAGGACCTACCTCAGACAGACACTACGGATGCTTACTGAAATAAACTCAGGCCCAACACTAGCTCATCAGGCCTTGGACTTTCAAAAACCCTTATCCCATACCTCATGACATACAGGTTAGTATAATTCCATGAAAGTACCACTCTGGGTGGCTTTAACATAGCTTTCTCATTACTTCATATTAATTTCATAATTTTGTACTTTCAGGACTGAAGAGAAACACACAAATAATCACTACGACTGATGGCAACAGGAGCTTCATATGGGTGGTAGAGCTGACGGAAGTTTGATGAAATTGAAACTCTAAAAAGTCTCTTACAATCAGAGTAGTTGAGGTGGGAAGGTACCTCTGGAGATCACCTGGTCCGAGCCCCTGCTCAGAGCAGGGTCAGCCAGAGCACATTGCCCAGAACTGTGTCCATTGTCCATCCTTGGAGGCTCAGAAACACCTCTGGGCAACCTGTTCTAGTGTTTGACCACCCTCACACTGATAAAATCCCCCTTGAGTACTGTTCTTCTCCAGGCTGAACAGTCCCAAACATCCTAGCCTCCCCTCATATATCAGATGTTCTAATCTCCTAATCATTTTAGTGGCCCTTTGCACTTATACCTCTCTGCACTTCCTGCAGTCCTAAACCTGGGGACCTGCATCCTCCTTCGGAGCTCAGCTGAGCCAAGGTCTCTGGCATGCTGGGTGGCTGGAGCAGTGGGGGCAGCTGCTGCTCCAAGGGGTGTAGGGGACCATGCCCTGCAGTGCGTCACCACCATTGCTGAGCACAGGGAGTCCACAGCAGTCTCATCTGCTGCTGGAGTTCACCAGTGGTCACAGCCTCCTCTCCCAGCAGAAGCAGGCACTTTGGAGGTCTTCAAGTGTTCCCAGAGTCCCCCAGAAATCCCAGAAGTTGTTCCCAGGAGGTCTAGAAAAAGGGCTCAGAAACTGCTGCACAAGCAGCAGAGGCTGTGAGCTGCCTCTGTTAGCTGTGCTTTTCTCTAGCACGATGGAAAAAGGCTGCAGGCGCACACAGTAGTCCTTTGGCCAATTTTGCATGCTTGTGTGTTTTCGTATTATGCATGTCTGTGTGTTTTTCTCTCCTGTAATTCTACTCATGTATTATGTATAACTAAACATTCATTGAACAAAAAAAAGACAGACTCTGTAACTAGTGTTAAGGGTACATGACTGTGTTGCAATGATAATTTATTTATTTGCAGCAGAACAACAAATGGCAAGAGATATGGCTACGTCAGGTGCAGGCTGCTAAGTAAAACAATTAAACATGGCGGTTTCTCTGACCAAAGTACCCTGTATCTACTGCCCCCACATATTTTTTCTGTAACCAGCTAGAATTCACACATCCTAAAATTCCATGTTTCTTTGAGGCAAGCCATGCTAGAAACTTTCAACCATCAGTCTTTCCTAGACATATTCTCTCTTCATGTTTGGTTTGTTTTAATGATTTGTAATTGAGAATTTTTAGATTTGCTCTGAAGGAGGAAAGAGAGAAGTAGTCACATGTATTAATGCAAAAATAGTGTTAAGTACTGTATATCAGTCTTCTAAAATGCAAATGTAGATGTAGCTTAAGTAGATAATGTAATTATGAAAAGGTTCCATATTTTTTATTAACTGACACCAAATAGCATTTTCTTTCAATGTACTAAGTGTTACATAGATTTTTCTTTTTCTTTTTGCATTTTTTTATTTTCTGAAGAATTTCAGAAGAGGCAAAATGAGGAAAAAAAAAGTGTGTTTATAATGTGTGTGTTCCTATAATATATAGGAAAAATGTATTGAAAACTCTTGGCATTTCAAATGTGCTGATAAGTTTTTATTATTCTGTTCTCCAAGTAAGCGTGCAAAATAAGTGGGTATCATCTTGGTTTCACAGACAAGAAAGTGAAAATATTCATTTAAGCTTTATGTCCGGCTCACAGCTGCATAAATGGAACCAAGCTGTAGTTAATCACAGGACAAAAATCGTGTATTATATTCTCAGACTCGTGAGTGTATTATGTGGCAAGTTTGAATGTTCAAGACTGGAGTTTAAGTGTCATCATCATACTGAAAACTGTTTTCACTGTACTGTTCACTTCATGAGTTTGTATGAGAAACAACAATGTAATGCATTTTCATGGTGGTGTGTTGAAGGAAAGAATAGGACAAAACCTAATGCCTGCCCCTCGCCCCCACCAAAAAAACAGAAAAGCTGAAACAACCAATACTAATGAAACTTATGTCTAAAAAGACTTTACTGTAATAAAAATTAGCACTACAAGTTACAGGCACTAATTAAGAGTTGAGAGAGCCATCATCTTTTGACACAAGATGGTGGCTGACTTCATTTTCTCCTTAGTGTAGTTAATACATGAGACTTCAAAACAAAGAGGATGCATGCATAAAAACTAATTTTGACTTCCAGAAACATGAGCTGGTACATCTCATTATTTTCTCTTAGAGCCAATCAGGCTTTGAGCTTGAGCAAAACGTTTATTAGTTTATTGTGTAGAGGCATATGGAACATAAAAGAATCCTGGATATAAATATCATTTTTTTAAAAAGATCACCCTGCTGCTATCACACTGCTGTTATATAGATGCAATAATATTTTTATTACTTGGAGTAGTACAAAGCAAGCAGAACCAAAATAGCCTTTTTGCGGAGCTTTTGAACACTTTATATTATACTCATAAACATCAGCGTATACAACAAGTTTTATAGTAAATGTGTGTAGATAAGGTGAGTACACTAAAAATAGTGAATTTGGGACTGAGAAAATGCAGCAAATGTAAAACGCCCATCCGCTTTGTCTTCTTCAGCCTCATGCTGTGGGTTTTTTCCTTGTGACTTACCTGCTGGATGAGGTTACCATTAGCAGACTAAGCTTAACTCTGTCACTGCTGTAGTCTGCTGCTCTCAGATCTGCATGTGGAGTGGCTCCTATGATCATGTCCGAACATTTTCATCGCATTTAAGTTGGTTTACTTAAATAGCAGTTCTTGGCTAAGTTTTATGTCTTTCCATCTCCCCTCTTACTTGCTGCCTTTGAGCCCTCAAAATTCATGAGGATTGGACTTCCAGTTTTCCCGTTGCATCCATACATTATACACAACTGTCCCTCTGGCAGGCACTCTGGATAAAGAATAGCCAGAGGTTCTGATGCAATCTATGATTCAATATAAATTTACACAAAACAATAGCAAACACCGCAGAAAACAGAAGGGCTCTGGATGATATGCATTGGTTAAGTTTACTCAGAACAGCTTATTTTCTTTCCCATTTTCCACTAGAAGTGGTGGATCTCAAGTCTCAGCCAAAAAAGTAAATATTTTTTCATTTACACATGGCTTTTGCATATGGCAGTTATTTTGAAAAGAAGCATTGCTAAACTTTGAAGTGTTGTCTTAATGCAAACATGGTGAAATGTCATGGGAAAGCTATGTCTTCAAAACTGTCTTGGTATTTTCCAGTATTTACCTCTAAGGGACATGTCCTCAGCTGTTGAAATTGTTCTCATGTGGTTGGGTAGCTACGGCAGTTTCCTCCACTGGAGCATCTGCACTCAGGTGAGCAAGTCCTGCTGTCTTGCTTGAAGCTTCTGAATGTTGAAAAATTAGCTTCAAGTTCATTTTCACTGGCAAAAAAATAGAAGTGATGTAGTCGCACCTTTTAAGTGTAGGTCTTATTTTTATTATCATAACAGTTTGAGCACAGCTGTCAGAAATGTCTAAGGCACTTTCCTTCCTGCTCAGTGAACAGTAATTAGTATTGCAGCAGACACGTTTTTAAGAAAATAATAGATACTTTAATTATATAGATATTTTTACAGATATTTTACTTAATCAAAATGCTACTTTTTGCTTGCGTCTAAACAAATGCTTAAGAAGAATAGCTCTGACTTTTTTAAAATAAAAAATACAGCTGGAATTTCTTATGTTAAAAATAAAGTACTATTTATACTACCTAATCTCTTATAATTTGTGGTTTTCTTTTTAAAGTTACAAACATTTCAGAAAAACTAAGACATACTTTGTTGTCTTTGTGGTAGCTCTAGGCTATGCTAGTCATAATTATGTGCAGCTAATAATTTTTGCTTTCTTTAATTAACACTTTTTTTTTAAAGTTAAAGGATAGGGAGCTTAAGTTGTGCTGTCACACAAATATGATTATCTGTATGAACTTGTAACTTTAAAGCACTGTCATCTCTTAAGCCTGGAACAAGATGTAATGTAAAAATTCTTTTTGACACAGCAGTGGTTCAATAATATCCTAAATCCTTGAAAAGGCAAATTAGACATGTGATTATCATGCCCCTTTTAAATTGTTTCATCTTTACTATCCTTATGACCTGGGAAGCTTTGCTATTGTTTTCTGTAGCCTTTGTGGTGTAGAGTTAACAGGTGTGTCTTTACTGGCTGTTCTGAAGCTGATCAGACCCTGACTGTCGTCCACTCCATTCTCCTCTCATCACTCATTTCTCAAACTTGTCATCTTGAATGAGGATAGTTTGCATCGATGTTCATTACAATTAGACCAAATTTTATTAATCTTCTTTGTGGTAGATGAGTACGTGCTTCTTCAATATATACAAGGTCACTGCAGTCCATGTACTGACGTACTGACTGACTGATGGTTTTACAGATGAGGTTCATACCCCTGAATAGGAAGTACTGAAGGGCACAATCTGTGTTGGAAATGTTGGTCTCAGCGGTTCATTTTACAAGAGATGCTGACCTTTATGTTTAGCTGTACATTATATCTATTTTTGTTTCTGGTTTTGGTAGGTTTGTTTCTCCATAGCAGGAACAGCTAATTTTCAGTAGCAGTGGAACAAGCCATTCATCATGGGACCTCACTAGGCAGAAAATCTAGACCTCTTTTTCCAATATTTTTAAAAACTTTTAAGTTTTTAACTTTTAACTTTGGCTTTCTTCAGTTCTTGGTGTGTGGGAAGCCCATATTTAGTCACAGAGGATGACAGCTAATGCATTTTGCTGACATATTACTTAGAGTTTTTTTCTTCAAAAAAATCATCCTATGTTTTGTCTCACTTTTTGGTACAAAGGTTGGAGAACATGAGATGAGTAATAATATTCTGCTTGACTGCAACCCACTGTTATTGTACTATAGCTCTGTTGGCTTTGTTTTTGCAGCTGTCATGGTTTCAAGCAAGTTGGTGTAAACTGTAAAGAACAATGAATGAAAATATAAATAATTCAACAGGCTGGGAAGAACAAATGCACTTTTTGTAGAGTAAGTCATTGCTTGCAAGTCTCTTAATGGTTTTTACTATAGTCAAAAGCATGCTGATAAGAATGATACAGTAGCTTTAGTGTACTTGGCCTTTCAACAGGCTTTCAAAATTTTTCACCAAAGGCTCTTACATAAATTAAGTTCTCACAGGCTAGATGGGAAGGCTATACATTAGTAACCAGATTAAAAAATAGGGGAAAAATAAGGAATATGTCACTGTTTTTCAAAGGACTTTTTTCCAAATCAGAAATTATATTTGGTGTTATTTTTCCTTCCCTAAAGAGGTGTCTGGATATTTTATGAACACAGTCAGCTACAGCCAAAATATGGAAGGGGCCACTCAGGTGCCGTTTAGTCCTACGTAGGGCATGGAATGAATGAAATAATAAATAAATAGTTAACTAAACCCCTCCTCAATTGCTGTTTGCATATTATTACAGTGGTTTTTGCAGTTAGTGTGTGGTACACATCAATCTAATTGCCTGTAAGAAAATACAACCTTGGTTGCTGCATATCTCGTGAAGACTCAGGGTCCTTTTTCTGTCAAAAATAAAGTGCTGTATAAATAAGAACAGCCTATCTTTATAAGGCAGGCTGAGACAGGTCTTGCTTGCAGCACTACAATCCCGTCTAAAACAGTGCCCAGGAAAGTGAGTTCGCCCTCTCACCTCTCCTGTCCCCTGGGGGAATAAGGACCAAGCCCCCACAGCAGAGCTGTGTTTGCGCCGTTATCTCCTGGGCGGGCTGTGGTGCACAACCCCGGCAGGTGCAGAGCTGCTGCCACCTCTGGCTCCTCCAAGCTGTGCTGGGCTCCAGAGAACAGCCTTCCTAGCCTCCTACAAAAGGGTATTGCAGCATTTGTACAAAAGCCATCTTCTGGATTCTCCACACAGTCCACATGTCATCTGCTGCTGATAAGCATTGCCAGTTTTTAATCTTTTCCTGCCATTTGACTATCTGTCTGAGTTGTGCTGCCATTAATTAACTCTGCCACTTTTCACCTCACTGTTGCCATTTGATTAACTTCTCCATTGCTGCATTTTGGGTTTTGGCCGGTTTTTAATTCATTGCTGCCATTTAATTAACTTGCTCTGCCATTTAATTTAACTTTTGTCTTTTGATTTACTCACTGTTGCCAGTGGATTTAACCTTGTCTTACCAGGCAGCCTGACTTTGTCTTCCAGCTCCTCCCCTGATCCTTATCTCTTCCTTCAGCCAGACGCTGAACACTGTGTGTTCCCTCACAAAGGCTCCACCAGGTCTTTTATCATATTTCCTCCATTTTGGGGGTTTCCCTTTCTGCATAGTGCACTTTTCTTGATGCATTAAGTTAAACTTTTTTTTTTTTAAGTGAGTAACAGTTAAAACATCAGGTAACAGTTAACACATCAGGTAACAACATAAACTTATGTGTGAGTAATTCAGTCCTTCTGTTCCTTTGACAATTGTCTGGAAATTTCTACATTGCTGGTCACACACAGGTTTTAATTTGATACTGCTCTGGGCCAGATGTATTACATCGAAGGAAGGGAGTCTTCAGAGATATAATTGTTTCCTTAAAGCATCATGAACATATATTCTGTCTGTATGGAAAGTTAATTAATGGATTTTGGGGGATCCTAGAATATGCCTAAAGTTCTCTAACTTCCATCTAACATGTCATTAGGATTTTAACGGATAAAATTAAAAGATGTTTATTTATTTTACAGAAAACTTTGGTAAAATTGCACTTCTTTGATGTTGCTGAGTCTTTCTAAAACAGTAGACTTTTTTCATTGCTGCCCTGTCCTTATACCTCTCTTTATGCATTCTCCCTATTTTTTTTACTATAGATCAGACTGTAAATAAACAAGTTATACATAGATTTTCTTCGTTGTCACTTAGTTTTTAATGTGGACTACCCTTAGAATCTGTCCAGACAAAAAAATAATACATAGACAATGAACAGGAGAGCAAACTATTTTTTAGCTTAGAAAGGAGCTGTGTTACGCCACTGATTCTTCAGGAAACACTGTCATTCCAGGAGCTAGGACTATATTTCAAAAGTTGAAGAATGTTTGGTGACAATTATGGACATAGGATGATTGATTATACAATTCTATATTAACCTTCTGCAGTGATTTTTGAATCTTCCTGGGATTTCAGAGGTGATGATGAAGAGTGGGAAATATTGAAATCCTGTTAAGAATTAATCTTTGTTATTTATTTGTTAACTTGAACTTGCTTAGCTTACTTCCTTTAAGTTTCTATGGTTATTAATGAGAATTATGGCTAAATCAATACCCTTTGTAGTGATGTTTGTAAGCCTTAAAACCCATGTCTTCCACACCTTCACCTTCCCTTTTCTTCACATTTGTATTTTATTTCCTTATATCAACAGTAAATTTTCTCTGGATGTGAAAATGCTCTCCCCTGCGCTGTTCACCATCCTCACTCATAGGAAAGGTGATTAAGGAGTCCAGTCCATCACTACTAGGTGTGCCCTTGTTGACATTAGGGAAAGCACCCACACACCCTCCACCTCCCGGGGGTGTTTATCAGATGCATCTACAGTCACAAGGGCTTCATTGAATGCGGTAATTAAGCATCAGGCTGCCTAATAGTCCCTGGACAGTCCAAATCACATGGTTTGCTACCCCTTAAGTCCCCATTCTCTCATTTTCTTTTCCCAAGTTCTTGCTCTTTAACATCCTCTTGCCTTCCCAAATAAACATCCCCTGTTTATTCTATTCTTACACCCTTATTCATTATGTGCGGCATGTTTGTCCTGCCAGTTACAGTCTTGAATCAGCAACTGTGAAGCTATGACCCCACTTTGCTGTCTCTAATGTTACCCATTTCTGCCATTTCTCGTGCAGCTGTCTTGTTACTACAGTCACCGGTCAAGGCTGGCCAGCTGCTGCACTCCTCTTTGCTCTCTGTAATGTCTTGCAATTTCTCATGTTGTTATCTTGCTAGTGTAGCTACAGGTCAAGTCTCGGCCCTCTGCACTCATTCCCTAATGTTTCCCCTCTCACAGAGAATATGAGTTAATATAAGAAGGAGCTGCATGACCCCACCTGTCTGCCACAGAACCTGCATGCACCTCCCGTGGTCCCCTCCATGGGCTGCACAGGTGGGAGCAGAAGTCAGGCTCTCTTGGACATTGCCTGTAGTACTTTAGTACTGTAGCTGTAGTCTGACATTTTTTGGTGAGACATTTTGGGCCCTACTGTGACTCACACAAAAGACACGCAAGGCTTAAAAGCAGTAACACTGCCATAAGGTTAATAGTTTAACACAACCGTGTAGAAAAGCCAGCTCTTCGGCCCTGATAGCACATGCCACCCCTCTTCAGACACCTGGCAACAGGATGTCAGCAGATGGATGGTAGTACTTGCCCAATGGAATTGGTCAAACAACAAAGAATGCCCTTTCAGCAGGCCTCTGAATCCATCCATCTGCCTTATCATCCCTCTCCCTCCTCCTGGTCTATTTGAGCTATACATTCTATACATTACAAGTGCAAGTCTGAGTGAGAAGAGGTCTGCTTGAAACAGTTAAGGGTCTTAAACCTAGATCTTCAGCGTGCTGTGACAGTGTTGTTCTTTGTGATACCCATTAGTTCGGGATGGGACTTGATCCTTCTCCCATTCCTTCCCAAATGTAAACAAATTTTCTTCAAGCTTTGTTGCTGTTATTGTTGTCAGATAGAATTGATATTTCTGTATTTTGTAGCAGAAGAGGTGGGAGATGGGAGCTGAGAGCATTCATCATCTTGCAGTGTTTAGAGCTCAGCCTGGTAGCAGTCTGAATATGTAATCATCTAAAACCCAGCTGTGAGCAATAGTGGGTTTAATTTAGGAAGAGGGCCAAGTGGCAATCAGGTAACTCACCTAATTCACCTGAGTCCTCAGAACTGTAGTCCTATGTTGGGAATTGGAGATTTGAATTGTTTTGTGTGCTTTATTACAGACTAATAAGTAAAAATAATAAAAAAAAAAAAATAAAAGGCACATGGTGCTGAGCTTAAAACTACTGGATCATCACGGGAATATGTAGAATAAACCAGTACAATGACCAAATCAAGGCAAAGACTGAAGCCGAATTATAATTAATGAGCTATGTGTGTATGATGGAATCATCTTATTAGAACCTCATGCTAGTGTATAGGATGTGGGTTTCAAGTCATTAAAGCTGGGAAGTATTGTTTCAGTTAAACTTACATGAAGAGACTAAAGGAAAAAAACCTTTACACCTCACCAGTGAAGATAGCCTGTTTTATACTAAACAGTGTTCCTAGTGCAGGATGTGAGTCATTCGTTCTGACTTCAGTCTGACAAAGGGAAAGTACCGAGAGCTTTCAAATGAATCCGTTGTAAGGAACTTAACAAGCACATGATTCTATTTAACTAAAATGTCACTACTATTACACTTCAGTCTTTGAAAATCACTGTTACCCTACTTTACTCCTACCCAACTCTACCCATTTTTATTTTACACTTCCTCATAAGTCTTAATCAGACAAAGTGTTTTTAGAACGATGCTAACTTTTGACTCAGTCTCATGTCTTCCAGCAGTAACTCTGAATATCACCTCTTTAAAGTCTTAGGTGCTTCTTAAATTGGATGGCACTTTTTGGATTTAGGATATAGCTAAATCTTTATGGCATCATTTTTTTTAAAAACAAATGCACCTGAATGATGGATCACAATGTGATAGATTATGGCATGAAAACCAAAAGAGTAAAGAGTTCAAACATCTTATGCTTTGTGGTTTCAGGATCTCTCATTGCTGTGACTATAGCTGTCAGTCAATATAAGAGCTGGACCAGAGTTCTGGGTCCCAAAGTTGGTCTCTTATATGGCAATTGCTAGGACTGTTGTGGTTAATGACAAGGATGGTTACCTACTGCTTTGGGAAGGAAAGCAGGAGCAGACATTTCAGATGTTCTGGTAGAGTCAAATGACATGTTTCTCTTGTGAACAATCTTGACCTTGACAGAGGACTTCTGCTTCCAGGACAGCCTTCATAGCTTTAACCCATCCTGTGATTCAGTATGCTAGAAGTGGTAATAGGTTTAATCCTCATAGAGGGCAAACCTCCATCCTGAGGTCACTGTGAAATATTTCCCTTTGGTGTGACCATAGCCTAGAAACAGCCCCTGTTTTAGCTACAAATCACAGCTGCTCTGTATATAAACCATCTGTGACATTTGTTTCAACTTTCTAGAGAGAGTAAACAGACCAGTAGTCCCTTCCTGCTGCAACCTTTATAGGTATAAGTTATTTCTCTTTAAAGTATTAATGGTTCTGTCAACTACATAGGCTTGCTTGTGTGTTCTTTCTGTCATCTATAAAAGGCAAATTTGGGAAAGAAGAAGGATCTTGTATAACTTCACAGTATAATTTCCATGTGTATAATTTTAAAAAAGGATGTCATTCCCCAAATCCTCACTTCATCCTACACGTATACATTTATAGATTGAGTAAGTGACTGCTCAGGATCCAAGAATTTGCCTTTCAATTTTGAATAGATTTATTGAACATAGTATCGGATATCATGCTGATAACAAACCGTATTATTAATAAATCAGGTTCCTCTATGAAATAATATGGGATGACAAGTGAATTAAGCATTCCATCACACTGCACAAGATCAATGTGCAGCTAGCAAAGTATTGAGAGGGTCAAGACATTTTTTAATGCTGATTTTGTATTTATTTACAAAAAGTAATGGTATAATCACAAAATAATCCTAGGAGCTTTTTGAAAAATGGAAAAGTCTAGACATGCTACAGAAGACTTCCTAGAAACACAGTTATACACAAGTGAAAACAATACCTGGGAGACAGCTTGTACCTTCCATGATGATGACATTTTAGTCCTTGTAGGACATTTGCTTTTTCTTACTATGTTTGGGGAGCTCTGAGTTGGACAACACTGCTGTTTTGGGTAATGAAAGATATCTATGAAGTTGTATGAGGTTGCATAGACGTTTCTGCATAAGTTAAGGTTATGCTTCAGAGACCACATCATATATTTCTTCTCTGCTGGCTTGTGCTTTACACAGATATGGTTTAGAAGTGGGGGGAGCAGGTACATAGCCAAAATTAACCTGAGGATTTTTGCAAGCTTTGAACTTTTATAATATGGCTGTTGGGCAGCCAGTAAGGGACAAAATCAGATGATGTCTGTTGGCATGATGAGTCAGAGCTTTATAATGTTGCATTAGCAAGTTGGATTCATTCCTGTCTTTACTGAGATGAAAAATCCATTTCACATGGTGTTTGAACTTCAATTTAAGTAGAATTCCTTGGGTTTACAAAGGCTCATAAGTTCCGTATTCTTCCTGAATTAACTGAACTAGTTGCATGTGCTCTGCAACTTTCAGCAGAGCACCATGATATTTAACTGTCTAATCAGTGCTGTATCTATAGGAGATGGGTTCGTTGTCTGTGGGTTCATTGTTTGTGTATAATTCAAAAGACCTTAAAAATAAACAGCAAAAAATGCTGTGGATTTAGCTAATTTCTTTTTTAGTTTATGCTGGTGGGAAAAATCCAATTGTATTATGATTGTTTTGCAAAATTATATTTAGATCTTGTTTGCATTTTGGTGTCTGTGTAATTAGATCATAATCAAATAATTGAATTTGAACATATTTCTTATCTTAGCTGCCAGTGAACACTACCATTGGGGCAGAAAACAAGCTATGATATCTATCATGTTGGTTCACTTCTGAGATAACAGAATGACCACTCAGTTTTACAGAGAGTGAGGTCAAAGCTAGGCAATATAGTAAAATTCAACAATACGCTATTTGTTATTAAAAATACTATTGCTTGTACTCTATCTTTAAAAAAGCGAAGGATTTCAAAAGTACTCACTGACTTAGTATCAGTGTCTCCTTAGTGTCTCCAGTGTCCTGTATAAAGTGTTACAGTTAAATAGGAGCTTAAGTTGCACCAACTTTTAGTGAAAACTGAGCTGAAATCAGAGGTGTGACTGCAGCCATCAGTGGACTTGTTTGCTGTGTGTATCAGCACGGAGATTTCTCCAGTACTGCCTGCACCCAGAGGGGTTTCAGGAGGTGGCCATAACATCAGAGGAAAGGTGTTAAGTGTTCCTAAGATTTTTCGTATAACAGTTTTGAAGGTGTTATTAATGAGGCTTTCTTGCATTAATATCGCAGATGAATGTTAGTGTTATTGTAATTGGGCTTATAGTAACTTGTATTTTCATTAGAGTATTAAGATTTTACTTAGGCCACCAACTAACTTTTGGCTGTCTTTTGCCAATAACAAGATTTTGAGTCTAACACAGGTGACACAAGATGTGCGTTCTAGATTGTACTCTTCATAACTGTTTTCTAAAGGCCAGAGGAAAGCAGGGTGCTGTTTAGAGTAGGGCAAACATAGACAGAAACCCAGGTGCCTGGGGAACATTCTCCAGTGACCTATTGAATTTTATTACCTTGGGCTTAGATGACAGATGAGCAGGACTTGAGAATTTGGATTTTGAATCCAGGTTCTTCTGTTCTGCCTTTGTTCTGTTTTAAGACTGTTTTAGCCAACACCTTGGAAAGCAAGTAACTTCTGAACACTCTTTACCCATCCCTTTATGCTAATAAGCAACCTAATGAGCTCTACTGAAAACTAGCTAAGTTTGGACTCTCAGCTGGGGGTGGTTTTGCTCTCATCTCATTTGATGTAATTTCTCAGCTTTTATCAATGTTCTAAGTGTTCCAAAATAAAGAAAAAGTAAGTGAAAATAAATAATCTTTTTATGTGTTGAAACACTACCAATCACAGAACAGACGTCTCTCATTAGATATAACTTTAATGCATGCTTATTAATTTACAGAGAAGTTCTTTTTAAAAAAACCTTTTTCACTAGATGTAAAGGTTTTAAGCTTGTTGCAGCACCATGTAAAGTTGAATAATGTGGTCACTGTCTTCAGCAGCCTACCATTTGAGGCATTTTTTTTTGGTTATAGAAATCTCCTTTTCTCAAACAATTATTGATCTAGAGGAAGCTGTTACTGTTTCACAATAATAACGGTAGTTGTTATTTACTTTGCACTTAGAGTTACTCTTTCTTTATTGGGCAAATAAAATGTAACTCTATGAAGTTTCTTAGTTAATAATTGTACAGTCTACTAGCGTATTTATTTCTTGCAGCAGTAAAGAAATGTGTTCACATAATAGCATTTTTCTGATATGAATGGATGAAAACAGGTCCGGAAAAGACAACCCATTTTTCCAGAAAGAATGTATTTGCCTCTTCTTCATTGAAGACAGTGAGAGGGACATCTCAGAATAATTGCAACTTGTGAAACAGAATTGGGAAGAGACTTGAACAATCATTCTTGCTTTTCTTTAGGTTACCCATCTTTGTGGAATTAAGCTTATTTTGGGGGAAAAAATGAGTTGGGGACACAGGGTACACGTGAAGAACACTCAGGGCATTCTGGTGTAGTCTTCATTTATGAACAGACCTTAACTGCCAGAGTGTTTTCACTTCAGCAAAAGGTAGAATCACAAATGTTATTTCCTATCTTGCATGTTGGAGTCTCTATTGTTTGAAAGAGCATGACTTATAATAGTTTTTACCACTTACAAACCTATACACTTTCCCATTGCACTATGCAACAAGCTTTATTTAAGTAAATTAACTATACACTAGAAATTTGAAGCGGGCACATGGACCAAGAATTTTGGTAAATATAATTCACGTTTCTTACAACCAACTAAATGATACTGTTTTCTTAGCTAAAAAGATTTATGTATGGGAATGATTTTCTTGCTGAAGCTTCAATCCTTTCTTCTGTAAAGAACAGTAAAAAGTAAAGTGTGTATAAGTAGTTGAATTAAAAAGTACCTGTGCAAAGATACTGTGGTCCCCAAAAGAATGATAGAATTATTTTTGCAACTATTAAAATAGCCAACCTTAATATCTCAGATGCCTGAAAACAAATAAGGTGTTTAAGCATATAGTGAAGTTATGTTTGAGAAATATCTCATAAATAGCATTATTTCCCTGATTTTTAGTTTCCCTTTGAGAGTGAAAGCTTTTAAACAAAGTTAAGTCCTAATTAGGCTCCTTGTAGTCACTGAATAAAGCAACTTTTGTCTGCTTGCTGGCATGAAATGCTATTTTCTAATCTAGTGTTCAAGATGGCAAAGCTGTATGGCATTATTCAATATCACCCTTGACTTCATGGATCTTCTTGTTTAAAAAGGTATCAGGTGAACAGAAGGGTCAAAACATATTATCTGTCTAATGTGATCTGTGATAAGTGACAGACACGGAAAGGCAAGTATACCACTGAAACAAGTCTCAATTAAAGACAATTATGAAAATGTGATGGGAAAGATAATTATTTCCCCTATACAACCTCAGAAAGTACATACTGCACTCACTAGAGAAATGCCACTTAGTCAGTGATGAGATGTAGAAACTGCATTCATAAAGGTCTTATCTTGTCCTGCTCTTTGCCTTCCATGAAGTCTTGTGAAGTCTGTTTTCTTTTGACACTGCTGCCTGCAGTTCAGACAGGTGATACAGAGGGTGAAGCACATGCTGGGCTGCTGTTTCATGGGGCAAAATTTTGGCTTCTAAGAATGTCTTTAAAAGAATCATAACAACTTTCATGGTCACAAAAGTTTCAGACTGCAGTATTTTCTCTGTTTTGATATCTGTCTTTTACGTAGTAAGCTTGTTCTTGCTTTTTGCCCATGTTAACACAAAGTAATGAAAAGCCTTTCTCCGTATCACGATCCGTGGAGGTACTACAGTTATAGGAACATTGTATTTTTCAAATCGTTACCTTTTAGAATTTCTATGTATCTAAATATTTATTTTCAGCTTGTGTTTTTTTCATTATTCTTCATCCATAGTTTATTCTTATCAGTTTGTCAGATTTTGACGCTCTGTTTAATACCATGTTTCATTTTCCATACACTTGTTTTAATTTTATTCACAGCATACACATCTCTCTCTATCCACTTAATCACTATTAATCTTGATATAGCTTCTGTGTCTTTCTTGGGGTTATGTTTGTATCAGTTACAAGGAGATGTTCTGTAAATATTGTGTCTTTCATAGCCCTTGTTGCTGTTGTCAGGTGAGCAGATAAAACTGGCTCGCAGGCAGAGCTCAGCCTCTTCAAGTTACAGCCTGTTAGAGCTTTTGCATCCTATATTTTTGTCTTGGACTTGCCATGACTGTCTTGTAGCATTTGTCAAGCTGTCTCCAAAGTTTTCCAATTTCCTATTCTTCCTAATATTTACATGATATTCGGTGTTAAATATTACATGAGTTTCATATATATTTCCTGTCCAGAAAGACAATTATCCTTCATGATGAAAGGTGAAAAAGCCATCCTGAAAATACTATTATGGATAAAAATAAAAATTGTTCTGTGTGACTCGGAGAGAATACTAACAAGCTTTTTATTCTGTATAATTGGCTGCATGGTCATCGTCCATGGCAAATTTACACGTACATATTTAAATCCATTTCTGTATAACACTTAACTGAGTTCTCATTTTTAAGAATGAATTCAAATTCCGTTGTCATAATGGAAATTCAGTACAAAGACTAGCAAATCCTATCTAATTATTTAGGGATTTTCTACAGCATAGGGAGATTGTGGGCGTTAGCCTTATAAGATCAGCATTTGAGGGTATCTGGTGCTCATTACACCATAGAAAGCAGAAGAGACTATCCTGTTCTCATTGTTGCAGCCTTTTCTTAATACTATTGAGCTCTTGTCTTCTGTAATACCTTGTGTTGTTTAGTTGTGCAGCTTTTTGTGTTTCTGAGAAAAGTATGGACTTTGACAGATTTTCTGAACTTTAATTCAAGATAGTCCTCTCCTTAATGATGTGTGAATGCAAAAAAAAAAAAAAACCCAAAGGTGTTTATCTACCAATATCTCTACTCTGGAAGGTTATTCTACTCCACTGTTGTACTTTAGCTTAACCACTAAACACTTAGCTGAGTTTCAATTTATATTCATTATTACAGACTATAACTGTTATATTCTGTTGGGTTTTCTCTTTCACCTAATCAGAGAAAGCTGACTAAGTAGCACCAGGTCTTAGACAATGAAATTGAATTATTCTTCCAACCTACGATTTTTGGCTTCTAACCAGAAGGCGTGCTGATATATAAAGTTTATTCCCACAGAGAGGCTCTTTCAAGCTATTTCTAGATGCACTATTATATATTACAGTTTCAGATTAACTTGTCTGTATGATGTTGCATGCATAATTTATTTCAGATTATCATAATTACTGTTGACTTAAGTTTAGGAAAGTTCATAAATAATGTTTCACCTTATGTTTTTAATTAATATTTTTATTTTATCTTGTGTATTTATCTTCTCTGATGTTTACTTAAGAAGTGTTGATACAAAATCAGACCATCTCACAGACATTTGATACAACAAGGACATTATTAATTCATATTGTAGTCTCTGGAGGCTATTATCTCTGATTTGGTAATTATTTATTTTGATCAATTCTTTTGAGGACAAAATATTCTTGAGTTACAGGACTAATGTAGAAAAAAAACAGCATTTGATGACCTATTTAACTTTCTCAGTATTCCCAAGTCCAAAACCAGTGATGTTATGTGTAGTGGGGATCCACTCAGTATTCAGAAGTTTCATACACTGAGCTTGTATGCAGAAGACAGATCCTCTCTTAATATATTCTAATGTATTTTTATTTTTCCTATCAGAGTAGCTGATTTAAAAATATTTTAAATGCCTAAGTATGTTTAGCTGTCTGCATAACCAGGTTATAAAAACATCCTTGTTCCAAATACTTTGAAGCTTTAACAGACAAAGCAATCATTATAGCAAAGAAATTTAGACACATTGAGATTAAGATAAGTTACACAGCCATCTGCTAGCTATGCACAAATTGGTAACCAGTGATTTATTTCAACTTACTAAAAACTACTTCTGAAATTTACTTCTTGTCTGGGTTAGGCTTCCAGATCTGAGCAGCGAAAATTTAACCTGAACCTCTAGTATGAAGCACTTCACTTGTTTGAAAAGAACCATGTTAATTTACATCACTTGAGCATCTGGTCCTCCTTTTGGTCCAAATCACTGGAGATGCTCCCTGCCATTTATATAATTTAAATCTTTCCTTAACACAACAACTCATTCTTTGGCATTCCATATTGTCACTGTAAGACTGTGGATCCGAGGCAAGAGTAGACACCAACTAAAAGGAGAGGTCTCACCGACCATCCTCTTTTGTCCTGCTGCTTCCTCAGTCCCAGCGCTGGTCTTCTTGCAGCCATAAAGGTTGGTTGGGTGGTTGTCTGGTTGGTTGGTTGCTTCTGAGGAAGAGTTTTCAGACATCTTCATCCCAGCTCAGTTCACTGCATGGCTGCAGAAACGGGAGGGGCAGACTCTCTGTCTCTATGGCAGCCCCTGTTGTTGTTGGATTGATCTGAAGGTGGCAGTGCATGTTGAGTAGGTTGGATTGAGTGGATAAAATACAAGTTCTGTGAACAAGAGTGATGAGATAGCTTAGGCACCTTGTGCATTTGTTGTGGTCTGAGAAACCTGTAACAATTTATTGTCATTTAAACAATCATTCTATCACCTGATGACCCCTCCCCACCTGGGAAAGGGAATCAGAAACTGAAGTATAAACAGATTTAATAGAGTAAGATTAGAAAATTAGCATCAATAGCACTGAAGAACCAATACTGATCCCGATGCCAATACAGAATATGCAGATTATACTCAGCCAATTACATCAGCAGGAAGCTGTGCACTCCCAGCAGCGGACAGCAAATGTCAGACACTGTGAGCGCGATGGCTTTGGGAGGAAAGGAAGGCCTCAGGAGGAAGAGAAGGCCTCAGGGGTCTGGCACTGGGGCACAAAGTTCTCAGGATGGCAACCATCAAGGGAGAGAGCAAACTGCAGCAAACTTTCTAATTTATAGTGAATGTGATGTTGATGGTATGAAATAACCCTGTTGGCCAGCTTGTGTCAAGTGCCCGGGTCTTGCTTGTCCTCATCCCTGCACCTGGCAAGCTCAAAAACACTGAGACCTTGAAACCCACGCACCATAGCTGGCTACAAAGTAAATATTTTCACAAATTCAGACACTAGAGTCTTCTAAAAGTGCAGTCTTCCCAAGTATTAGAAGAGAAATTAGTCCTGTGTCGCCCAAACCAGGACAGCATTCTTGCTGGTTTTATTCAAGCACATACATTTCGTTTACTGTTTAAATCAAAAAATATATCTCTGAGTTTTTAGTATCTAAAGTTAATTTGATGAGGGCTTAGCTGCAAAATAATTCAGGACAGTTTGGTTTTTAGTATAAACTTGAAGTCATATTCCAATACTTCGGTGTGTAGCTTCAAAGACTCTGGCTCTCAGTTTAGCATGCAGTGGAGGTGGTATCTTTCATTAGTGCATCACATAATAGTTTTGAGCTCTCATCTTTTATCCTTTCTGTGATGTTTCTTTTTTTAAAAAAGTTAATAACTGTAAATATATCAAGGCCTCTGTTATCAAAGCATAGCTCTGTAGACAATGTACAAACAAGGAAGAAGAAAAGGTGATCATTTTCCCATTGGGCTTGAAAACTCCGCTTGCTGCAGAAGTCAACAAATAGGTGAAAGAACACATGCAGAGTGTAGATAAAGGGTAGCTAATCTATTTTTTTTTGCATATAATGGAATAATCTTGCTTTCTGTCTCCCTTGTGATGAGAGATTATAGAGTAAAAATCTACAGGTAGACAATAAACCATGTAATCTCTGTAGTTGGTATACAGCGCAGTTTTTGGTGGAGAAAAAAATGCATGCACAACCACCCTACTAAAAGTTGCTAGTTTTGAATTATTAAGGGTGATTTTATACAGATGTTCTTGTCAGGTTTCTGTGTGCATCAGCAGTCCTTGATTGTCCTGACCACCCTGTAACAGTCTTTTAGTGTAATATTCTTCTGCAAAGTCTTTCCTCCTGTTCATATTTTTTATGAAAAATATAAGGGCCCTGCGGGGGCAGTGGAGAGGTAAATGAACCCAGATACTGGATGCTCCCTGAGATAGTCCTCAGGGGCTGCTAATTTAGGGCTTAACAAGTCACCAGTTCACCCAAAGGACACCTCCTTTCCTGAAAGCCAGTTGATATGATGGTCCTATGGGTGAAGGTTTTTCCCTCCCCTTCTTGAAGGTGCTGGCAGTGTCACAGTGCGCAGGTGTGAGTGTTGCTGAAGAGGGCTGTGCGGCTGGGGCAGAGGCATGGTCCAGGGATGTAGGGAGCTCAGCATGGAGACGGTGCAGTGGTAAGGGTGAGACTATGGTTTTGGGTATGTCACACTATGGCTGTGTTGGGATTTCGTTCCCTGGGCGGCAGTGGCAATGGAAGCCCCCAGACCCCCCCTCCTCCATCCCCAAACCCCAGAAAAGGCTCTTGGTGTTAAGCTTTGGGTATCACCTTCCTGCAGGGAAACACGAAGTTCATGATCAGGCTGCCCTCCTGTGACCAGGGCAGACCAAGGATGAGAAACAGATGGCGAGAGGTTGCAAAGAGGATCATAGGGGAAGATGGTAACAAGCAGGTGAGAGCAGTCAGAGTCCGCTGGTGCATTCTTGGTGCTGTCAGTCCTTGATGCTATGCATTTTGAGCTATTCACAGTTTGGTTTGTGGGGAACAAGAAATCTTTTACTCTTTTAATTAAAAACCTTAAAGAAACTGAGTTGTCCACCTTCTGCAAAAGTGGCTCTTTACACATCACTCAGACTTTCTGAAGAACAGACGACTGTGTATGTTAGTGAGTCACAAGAAGGATGGTCTCAGAATAAACATGTATAATTTCAGAAGGAGTGATCTTAGGATTTAG
Source organism: Ibidorhyncha struthersii (assembly GCA_013398815.1). Lineage (NCBI taxonomy): Eukaryota > Metazoa > Chordata > Aves > Charadriiformes > Charadriidae > Ibidorhyncha > Ibidorhyncha struthersii. Next base: position 406,171 of record VZSZ01008625.1, on the reverse strand, counting down.
TCAACCAGGTCCAAGTGGCTCTAGATAAATCATCTACAAACTGTTTGGCTTCTAAATCAGAGACTAAATCATGAATAACAGATGTTTCGTGATGTGGAGTGACTAAGAGCTAAGTGCTTCTATGAGATCTGAATATTTTAGACCACGACTGTATCATCAGTAGCCGGGGACAGTGATAATCATCCTTTCTCCTCCAACTCTCGAATCTTATGCTGGAGATGAGAGTATAATTTGGTATTACTGCTGAGGCTCTTGCTTCCAATTTTTTAACATCTCCCTGTAATTTTGTGAGAGAGTCCAATTTTACTTCCCCTCACCCCAAATATTCTTCAGGAAGCCTGCTTTGGAAATAAAATCAGACCCCCTGGCATTTTTATTTTGTTCCGCTTTGAAAGAAAAGCACTGTAGATCACCTAGGAAATACTTGCCATGAAAAAACATAGAATAGCAGATAGAATTCACCCTTTGACAATCGCTTCTCTTCACTGCTGTGATGTATGCAAACTTTGCTTTGTTACACAAACAAAGGCTTTGTTTTGCAAATGAAAAAATTGCACCAACCCGCATTATTTTTCTTGGCTTTCTAGGAGACTGTCAAAAAGCTAAAATCATCACTTATAATTATGTGTCAATCTTTTCACAGCTCCATTCATATGGTGATACAACCTGAACAGAGATATCTACATAGAGGGGTTAAAGGCGGGGTCCTACTGAGCACTGGTTAAGCTGTAGTACCTTGATGATAACAGAGGATAAAACCTCCACTGGTGAAAATTGATGTAGGCATGTTGACTTCAGTTGACAATTTGTACCAGGGAGGTTTTACTGTGTATATTTTCCTCGTCTGAATATTTTTAATTTCCAAGGCTTGCTATATGGATTCTAGTACTACTTAGATTAGATCATAACTACTAACAGAAAGTGTGTATTTTGAGTACTATCTTGTATAGAAGTAGTATTTTAGCCGTGATAGTGATACTAATATCCACTGACTAGAATTTTAGGATTACCACCTCTTTTGTGTAGAAGATGTCCTATGGGTACTTAGCTTAGCTCTTGCACTGCCAGTAAGGTGGGATTCAGGCACCTGGTGTTCAGAAGAATGGGAGTCAGCTATACCTTCATCACTGGATATTGGTCTTCTATAGCAAACAGATTATACAGGTATCAATGTCAAAGGAAAAGTCAGTCAAGATATGCAAGACATAATGAATTAACAGATAAAAGAAAGTATTAGACTAGTTATGCAATATGTCGACAGTTCTATATTTCTTAATGAATGTTATACACATAAGAAATGTGAAAGTATTTGCTGGGACACAAGTGTATCTATCTCCTCTCCTCTGTTCATTTCAGGTCTATAAGCAAGAAAAGTTTAGTGAATATTTCTTTGGAAGTTTAACTATTAACTAGAAATTATTACTATTTAATAGTAAAAGGAACCAATTAAATTTATACTGGACTCCCTAGTGGTAAAACAATTTGAACTGAAAAAAAAAAAATTATTAACATTCTAAAAAGTTGAACAATGTCCATAGCTTGTAGAAATCTCATTTAGGATAAAATGGCAAAATCTGTATTCTAGGGTGGAAATCTTGCAAGCACATATACAATCCGTTATACAATCCATTTATTTATGGGTGTATGATAAACAATATAATATGGAAGTTTGTGTAAAGTGCATTTATACGTGGAGTGTCTACTGGAGCTTCATAATTTTGATGCATCTCTTAAATAGTTACTTAATGCAATAAAATTACTCTACTTGATAGAGCAGGAAGCGAAATTGGAGTGGGCATTTGCCTTCTAATTTTTCCGCTAGAGATGGAGCTCTTTAACAGGAAACACTGTGGGCAGAAAATCCAGAGAGGAGCAATGTACCATAAAACTGGAAAACAGCTTGTCTTGCAGCATTTGGCTTTCTACAAACACTGCTTCATATACATACATAAAAAAACCCCAGAAAAGTACTCTTAAAAATATAATGGGTTAATAACGGGTTTTTAAAATCTACTTTACAAACTGCTTTTAAATATTCAGCTTCCAGCCATCTCCAAAAGAATAGTTCCTCACAGAGAAAATGGCTGCAAGATTGAGGTAGCTGGACATAAGTCCAATAAGCATATGCTATTTAGCATATGTTTAATTAATATGTTTATTAACATATGCACCATTCTAAGCATGTTACTCAGTTGCAGCAATGATGTCTTTTTTTTTCTGTGGTAGGAACATAGGTGTACTGGTTATGCAGTTTTAAAATCATTAATAAATAGAAAATAAAAATTAATACCAAACTTCTTTTTTATAAAAAGAAGATTAAAAAAAGTTACAGTAACTCTTCTTTCTTCTCTCATTCATTTGAAACTACACTACCTAATTGTGTTTTTTTCTCATAAATGCTGCTTAAAGCGATGTTTATTGCCTTCAGGTGCAAAAGAGTACAATAGCTTTTTGTTTTTATTTATTTTAATCTCCGATTTTATTCAACCTTTCTATAGCCTCCCAGGTCATGCCATGTCATGGTGATGTTTTGTTGTTTAGAGTTCAGGGCTATGGAAAAAGACAAATTTGGCTACAGTAATGTGAATAGTGATGCGAGATTTGTGGTTTTTACAGGTATTTTTTTCTGTTTCTGTCCATTTGTCACTTTCACTAGTCTCATCATAAGAAGGCCTTATTTTGTTTTATGAGTTACAATGCCATTTTCTTCCCCACTTAATTCATCACCAGGTATATGGTGAAAACATTAACTGGAAATAGGGCTTATCTAACGTACACCATAATCCCAAATCCTTTACCTGGTGGAGAAAAATAATATCTTAATTCTATTTTGATAACCTTCAGGAAACTGACATTTCTGTTGCACCATTTGATAACAATAAAAAACATGAGAGAAAGTGGACCAACTCATATTTCTGTGGCCAATGACTTATGAAAGAAACAAATCTCCATATTTTTTAGGCAGCAGGTGTCCTTTGTCACTGATGTTTCTGCTCTTAAAAGTGATTCCTGGATATGAAAGCACAGCAACAGTGATCATACTTGTTCCTGGCGGTCACGGTTATGCTACGGGGTTATGAAGAGGCGTATTAAAGCTAGAGAGCAGTGAGTGTTCACAGGCCCCAGACTTCAAAATATCTGAAGAAATAGCATGTGCTATGATGGTTTCCTTGATCTTTTGGGATTTCTGAGATGTGCTTAGGCACATCATTCTTTTCTTCACATTCTGTCCTTTCAAGAGCATCAAGTGTACCTTCCTTCAAGAGCATCCAGCAATGTTTTTTTCCTGGCAATAGGACCAAAACTTCTAGAAACAGGCCTAGCCATGGCCTAACCTATTTGTAATGAATCATGTGTGAAGAAATATGGAAATTAGGCTTTTAAGGTAATTTATGTACGACTTTAGGGAAACAGGATGTCTTTTTTTTTTTTGCTTTTATTCTGTTTTCACAATATCTTCAGAGGTATACAACTTTTTTCATAGCTCAAGGCTCACGAGGCTTCAGTTTAAGCTGATGGTGGTATTACTTCATCTATTCTTTTTTAATCATTCCTAGTTAAACTTTGAGCAATGTTCAAAGAAAGCAAAACTAAATACTCACTATGCTTGTTGCAGCTCATTAACATCCACCTGAACACATTTTCTTTTTGATTTATTCTGAATATTTGTGGGTATGTACTGAGATTTCAAAGGAGTTTTGGTCATTCCAAAAAGCCTTTTGAAACTACTGAACACTGTTTTACATGACAGCTAATGAAGAATACATATTGCTTGTAGTGAGCAACCTGGCAGCATTCAGAGAATGTCCACCGCTATAAAATGTGTCTGTGTAAATATTCACTATGAAGTAGAATTGTTTCACATCAAAACAAGGGCTTTTTTAAATGAGGTAGCTTCCCTGATAGCCAAGTCTTTATACACCCATTCTTACAGTCACTAATAATTGTCTTATACACTCAGCAGACTTTTGAAAAGCTAGACACATTTTACTTAAACTATTTTTTCAGCTCTCTGTTTCTTTTGCAAAGTTCTTATTTTCTTTCACTTCATCTAAAATTTTCAATACAATTTTGAAAAATATCTATATCAAGCATTCTGCCCCAACAGCCCCCGTAGTATATAGCATGGCTACAGGACTTGCATTCGAATGTACATCCATGAACTGTTGGAAGAACCATCCCTTATGTCAATCTCTTCATAGATGTACAGAAGCATTCTGAATTTCTACAGGGTTTTTTAATCTACTTTTTGGTTGTTTTTTTTTAATCTACTTTTCCTACTGACTGGCAAGTCTCAGATCATCTGGGTTCAGATTGTAAGTGAGGGAGTGGCAGAAAAAGAAACAAAACTGAAAGGAAAGAATGGGGGACTTTTTTTAAAGGTTGCTTCAAGCAGTAGTAAGGTGTTTCAGTCATCTCCCACCAGTGGTTTGAAGAGTTGATGTGGTTTAGGCAAATTTTCAGAAATTATGTGAGGTGAAGTGAGAAAGATAACTGGAAGACTTATCTTCTAACAAATTTACAGAGATCTGTTTTAGGCAGAGCAGGTAGGTGGTGATACAGAAAGAGGAACAAGGTTGGAAAGACAGGCTGGGAACTTTGTTTTCATCTCATTGGAAGGATGCCCAGCTGTGAAGAGGTCAGGCAAGCAAGCATGAGGAGAGAAAACACTCATCAGTATTGCAGAACTGTGTTTTGTCCATTCTGAAGTGGAGGGAATCAGTAGCTGAACTTGGCCTTTGCTGGTTGTGATTCCCAGAGATCTCATCCATGCTGTTCTGTCAGGCAGACTTTGTTGGTGGAAGGGATGAAGGCCAGATGGAAAGAAGTTAGGAAAGTATGCATTATCCTACCTAATGAAGTTCTGGATCAGTACACATTTGAGGTTTTTTATTGTGTGTTGCTGTGTGTTTTTCTAATTTGATCTTCATCTTGATGTCCCTGGTCATGGGATGTGTGTAGTTTCCCACGGATGAGATGCTGTCTGTTACCATAGATGAATTTGGCTAGGTGCTGGAAAGCAGTTGAAAACCAAGACATGAATCATGTCTTCTTCATAGCTGTAAGAAGTGGGACGTTCATGACATTCATGGTGATGTTACTGAGACAGTTCCCATGACTTGCCCTCTTTTCTGTCTCAGGTAAAAATGGTGGATCTGGGGAGTCTGGAGAACAGCATATGGCTGCTGCCTCAAAACCCATGAAGCTGCAAGGTCCTGCTGATCTTTTAACCTCCCATAGTTTTTCTCTTTCTGGAGAACTAACCCTTCACTAAATATTTTGTCTAGCAAACACATAAGATTACCATTTAATTGTATAATACTCCCACTATCCAAATGTGGGACTGTTACCTTTTGATGCAGAGTCAGGAGTGAAAAGAGTAATTGGGAAAGACGTGTGTTTAGGGACATGATTTTCTAAGTCTAGGAAATAGGTCAGTAGGTGCTATTCCTTGCTCTCTCCACTTAAATGAGCAATCATTTTTTATTCCTTATATTAGAAAACAAGCAAGTGTTTTTTTGCGAAGGAGAGCTGTGATAGTTAGGATAAATGATTGAAGTGCTGTGCAGAATCATAGATGGGGAGAAAAAGAGCATCTTGTGGGCCTGGCATAAGAACATCTTGCAAGCTTCAGGCTATCCAGCTGCCCAGGTCAAGATAAGAAGGAAATGGATCATTTAGGATGAGTGTCTACCATCCAAGGTACTGCCTATGGGAAATGATTTATCTGGCCTTAGGGTGTTTCTTTGCAACTGAAAAGCAGCTGGTTAATTTGGGGAACCATCTAACTGTCTTTTGGCTGACTAAATCAGGGGACATGAATTTGGACTCAAATTGCTGAAAAATGTTCTTTCATATTGATAGCCTGGAGGTAACCTCATAGCTAAATGGCCATTTCTGATCACGTTTTTTGATCTCCAAGTAGTTTTTAAAACAAAGTTTAGGGTTTTTTAAATTTTCATTTTTTCCTAATAAAATATTTAGAGACTGAAATAATGGCTAATTAAAAAGGCAATGAAAAACAGAATGGAAGTATTCGGATTTCAGCTTTTAAGGATGTTTTTCCCCACATGACCAACGGCAATATTCAAGGAAGGGAAGGTTAATTATCATGAACACTATTATCAATTTTTTACCTGTGCAGAGATAAACTTAAAGAAATTGCTCTGAGTTTCACAGCGGTGTTTCACAGAGGTGAGTGTTTGTGCTCCAAAACTCGCATCATGTGAGAACCACATATCCACTGATAAATATGAAAGACAATACATTTTTTCCTTTTATAGGTGTATTGGATGAGGCACAGAGGTCTTAGCTGAGGTGTCCACAATCATAAATAACTTGTGATTGATGCAAAGCTCATTAATTTATCTCAGGTTGTCCCTAAACAGGGGATGAAAAGGGCTTCTGGGAGCAGTTCAAAGCCTCCAAGTCTCCAGGCATGCTCCACTAACCCTGGGAGAACCACCAGCTAGGCATGGAGTTGTTTCCCATCCTTCCATTCCCCTGCTTTCCACAAGAAAGGACGGAAGAGACTTGGACAAGCAGGAGAGCAATAATACTGATACTCTATGGGACACATCTGTTCTTCATGCAGATATGTCTTTCTCACTCTCATTTTTCATCTGTACATGAAAACAGCTGGCATATTTTGCCAGCTTATTTGTAGTGGAATGTATTTGACGCAGCACCTCTGTTCTCTGAGTTACTTCCTCAGTGATACATTTATCACATGTGGTTTATGTGATTGTACAATTAAGTTTTCACTATCTAGGAGTGAAATACCAAAAATGTCAGCTTTTCGCCTTCTTCTTTGGAAGGTATCCTGTGCAGATATGCACTGCAGGCTGTCCCCCACAATCAGCCTTCCACAAAGAAAAAAGGTCTTGCATTATTTCTGGAAATTAAAATGTGACTATAGTTCTATTTAGCCTTAGCTTCAGGGTGTGACAACAAGCTGTTGAAACACAGTCTTGCTCTTGTAGTTTTTCTGCAGTTTTGGTTAATATGAAGAAAAACTAGGACAATTACAACATATATCAGTGCACTGGGAAATACTGTAATAGGAACAGTTTATTGACTTCACAGAAAAGGACAGTTTACAACATGTTTTAGACGTTGTCTTCACTTAGCTTTGGTTTTTGTATTGTGCATTTCAATAACTTGGAACATTTTTCTTTTTAACTTCTCAAATACTTCTTGCAGAAATTATGATACACAAGTATTAACAACAGAACTTTCAAATGTATCTAATCCAGATGGATTTTACTAATAAATCAGTACACAATGTTAGTTCAGTGCCAGTTTTCCCTTTCAGTATGTGTGCGTTCATGGTGTATTGCATTAGTAAGTAACCACACAAGAAATGTTCTTTGTTTTCCATAAAAGAAAAATAACAACCCTGAATGAATCCAATTGAAAGACCAAGTGAACTAATTTGAATAATTGGTAAAATTATGAATTGTTTATTCCATTGTCAAGTTGTTCTTTTATGCTAAAGTCTTAATTTTCACTTCTCAAAAAAGCAATGAGTAACAGCATTTAAAATTATGTTTGTCATTTCTGTTCATTAAATGAACAAAAAGATACATCTTCTAATAGCTAGCAAGTAGATGACAAAGCTCAGTCAAGCAGATAAATAAAGATAATTCTTTGAAAAGAAGGATATCAGACTATTATGTCATTCAAAGAAATGTATTAAGAAGAAAAAACATCAAGTATAGAACATTAAGTATGAAGATGCGCAAAAAGGACAAATAATAAAGTGGTGAAAACAGACTCTGTGCATGTTGCAGACTTGGAGGAAATTCTGAAACAGAAAAGGAGAAATGTTGTTTACAGAGGGTGTCAGTTCCCATACATCTCCCTCGGTGTGTGCTTATGCACCTCATTGGGTGAAGGTGCTTCTTATTAAGTGTCTGCCTGGTCCCTCCTTCCTGGGACAGAATTCCAGGACAGTTACATTATTCTTCTTCTTATAATATTTGAATTTATTTAGTGGATTTTAAGAAAATAGGGTATCAAATGATGGCATGCGGATCACTATCCTGGCTTTACTCTGAAATTTGTGTACTAGGAATAGAAAAGAAAAAAAAAAAAAACACTAGAGAAAAAGGCTTGATGTTCTAATGTGGCTGCATAACTGAGATAACTTTTTTGACGAAGTATGTTTTTTCCACAGATGTCCTGTTCCCAGCACCTCGTCATCCATGTTCTGTATTTTATGTTAGTTGTTTCAGTTATATAATTGATCTGAAACATCTAACTGATGGTTAACTTCACTCACTGATGGTTCTCTGGGCTCAGTGTCCTCCTTGTGTGGCTGTGACAGATTATCATGTAACTCCCACTATGGAGCTGCAGGAGCTAATGAAAACAAAAGATTTCTAGAACTGTTTCTGCATCTTTTCTGGTCCTGGAACAGAAGGATACCGACTGAGATACTCACCAGCTTCCTGCATGCAGATAAAGATGAAGCTTTTGGAGCTGAAGACACAGGCTCTAAAAGAGCCTGAGGCTGAAGTGAGAAAAGAGAAAATCTGTTGGAATAGAGCTATCAGAAATGAGTCAGAACCACAGAGTTTTTGCCTCAAAGAGCTTGTGATTATCACATGAACAAGTGGGTGAAGCTCTTCAGGATGCAGATGGGTCTAAGTATTTTCTGTCTTTAAAAGGCATAAGGCTACACACCTCCCATTCAATTACAAACTGAACAAACTCCTGTCTTTTCAGATTCAGCCAAATGCTAGCCCTGCAACAAGGACTTACATGAAAAACGTTGCTGGGATATTACTGGCTGTATTTTTACAGTGCCCCCCAAAATGAACATAAACAGATCATTCTTCCCTTCTTGCAGGTCTTTCAGGTAAAAACCTAGCTATTAAAGTAATATGAGAGTTTTACCATTGATTTCAGTGAGGTAAGATTTCAACCCTTGTTTTTGTGCTACGAAATACACAGACCAAACATTCCTTTCATGCTTTAGGCTTTCAGTCCACCTCTATCACAAACATTATTTTTTTTTTCACAGCACTTTCTATTTTGTTCAGGAAAGATCTGTGCTCTTCAGTGAGATTTTTAGCTGCTTTTCTCAAAGAGATAACATAAGCAATGGAGACATGGAATCATTTCAGTATCTTTGTGCTTTCCTAAATCTGGGATATTGCAGAAATAGTTCAGTGCCTAATGTGAATTAGATCATTTGGGAACTCCTTCATTTTTTTTCCCATCTCTAAGAAAAAAGCGCTCCCTTTTCTGAATGTAAATTCCAGGACTCAGAGTATGAAACTGGTTTATTAAGAGATAAATTGTGTAAATTATTATTTCCTAGCTATAGAGGAAGATAGCCAGTAGGACTAGTATAGTTCTAGATATGATATTAAAAAATGCTTTTGAGCCTGAAATCAAAAGTGACATGTATGGAAGTTCGGAGCAGCATAAAGGTAACAGAGCCAAGAGCGTGTATGGAAAAGAATAGAGAGCACAGAAATTAAAGATTAAAAGAGAAAATAAACCTATTTGTAGATAATATGAGCAGTGTAAGAAAAGTACCTTCTTAAACTAGTGAACAGAGTTTGTTAAAACAGAACTAAGGGGATATGGGGTCAGTTCCATAATTAAAATTTTTAATAAAAACTCATGTAGTGGGTCCATTTAAACAAGGCATATTTAACATTGCGTGTTTTCAAAAGGCTATAGTTGCAGTTGCTTGACCAAAAGCTTGAATTGTACTCGTTCTCCTGCAAATGACAACAAATAAAACTATTCACTAGTCTGCCCACTGTAACCACATTGTATTGCAACTGCAGAGTGTCTACATAGTCCTCGGTTGCTATAATTGCAGAATATGCATCATTTACTTTCAGTGCTTTTAATGTGCTTTTGATTGTGCTTGTTACATCATCAAATCACTGCTCTCCACAGTAATGGGCGCAGTTCAAATGACAAAAGATAAAGTCTACTTAGTAATTTGATGCACCTGCTGCGTCATTAAGCTACATTGTGTTTGGTCGAGTCTACCTGCAATCCACAGGCATTTAGAAATGCAACTTTTCCTACAGAAGGAAACACATATTTTTTCAATTAATTTAACAGGAACACATTGAGAATTACAAAGAAGGAATATTAAGTAACTATAAAGAATATAAAGTATTGTGTTTGTGTTTCTTTAGTGTATTTCAAAATGTTTATGATTGTAAAATAGTAGAATATGCTATGTAATTTTGAGGTATTTTTATTATAATAGATGAAGAAATACTATTCTGTACACTAAAACACTTTTGACTGTACTACAAAACATTCTGTATTTTCTTTTATGTTCAACTTGATAAATACAGATGACAGCAATGTGATATGTCACTAGACACACAAACAAAGGGAACAAGAGAGATGAGGGCTGCCCCAAAGAGGGAGCCATGAGCTGGGGCAACCCATGCACTGGCAGGGTCCTGCCCTCACCCTCCAGCCACTGATTTTCAATTGGCCTTGTCAGCACTGGAAACTGAGGTATAAATATTATCAGCAATGTTTCACTTGCAGCCTTTTCAAAACTTGGTTGACTTAATAAGATTCAAAAATATGTCAACACAGGAGATTTTTCTGACTAATTTCCTGTGGATATTTTGCTCTTCTTTCTTCACATATTTTGTTAAAAGGTTGAAAAACAATGGTGAAAATACTAGGATAGTAATGTAGAATATTGCAACTGGCAACTGTATGGGCACTACGCAAGTACATTTTCATGCTCTCTTTAAAATGTAAGAAGCGCATCATACAAGTTGTAAGATTGATATTTTATGATACACAAGTAGGAGGGCTTCTGAATTTTTCAAGTAATTTTAATCAAAAAGTTTAACAGAAGCACTTAAAGCATTGAAAAAAATATAGTACTTTCATGTATTTTAGCTGTTGATGCACAGGCGCATTACAAAGTTTCACACTAGTTCACGCTAGTTATCTCTTCCGTTATCTCAAAAAGAGCTATATCTGTGCATTTTTTCAGCAGGTTTCAAAGTGATAAAAATGCACACATTACTGAAAATACACTTAATTTTATAAAATATACTTTGTAGAATAGTAGCTGGTTTTCCAAGATAATTTTGTTGATTTTTCATACTGTTATATGAAACCACTTCCAAAACTGAATGATAGGAAGACATAATTTCCCTCTGTTGGGTCTTTCTGATAACACGCTAAGCAGTGAAGTTAGTCAAAAAGCAGAAATCAAAATGTTGGTGTCACAGTCAAGTGGAGATGATTAACTTCTTTCCAAACCATATAAATAAATAAGACCATTTAAATAGGTTTATTTTATTTAAATTTAGATTTGTAAAAAATTAAAATAAGAGGAGCCAAAGGAACCAAAGAACCTTGGAAAACCAAGTCAGTTCTTGATTTCACCTTTAAGAACCTGAAAATCTTTATAAAAGTATGGCGCATCAAAGTAGGAGCTGTTTTTGAAAATCAGGAACCTCAAATACTTTGTATTGATGAATCAAAAGGGCTGTCAAAGCAAAGAATTGACCTAGTTATTACTTTGATTTTAGGAATCAGTTAGTCATGAAGTAAAGAAATGGAATATATTTGCCTAGTTGGAAACAGGTTTTGTGAAAGAATCTCATTTCCTGATTGGTGAATGTTCCTGAGCTGATGTGTAAACAAATAATGTCAGTAGAGCTCATGTTTCTTGAATTAAGTATTAATTACTGACAGATCGCATGAAGCAATTTTCAATTTCAATGCAAAAATATTGTCAAATGCAAGAGATTTTGATGTGGGATTTTAGATAAAATAAAAAAGTTTTACACCTATGAACAAGATATGAGGACTCCCCTTATAAAACAAGAAACACATCATAGAAATCAGTATTTCCGGAAATGAGCTCTGAATACAGTGAATATATATATATGAATATAAGTTCTTAGTGTGATGCTACTATGAAGAGTTGTGTATGAGATTTGTTTATACAATGAAAAAGAGGAATTAACTAGACAAGACCAATCAGTTTACTTTGTAATAGTGCTTGGATGACACAAGAATAAAATGTGTGGGTTTGGTTTTTGTAAATTTGAGAAGGGGCTAGAAGCTACGGTGAATGTTAAAAGAACCACACAAGTTATTTGAAAGCTGGAAAAAAAATCTCTAAAGAGTTTTCAATTAATGTAGAATAACAAAAATAAGTATTGAGATGTTATTTGGTCTGAGTACTAAATATCTTCCAGAAAAAAAACACTGCTGAAGTTCAAGAGAAAGACATTTAAATGGGGGGAGGAAGAAAAAAAGAAAAAAGATAGTTATTTTAAAATCAAGAGTCATGGAGAAATTAACCACTGGAAAAGTCTATATATCTTTGATATCCTCAGATCAAGACAAAACTTTCCTACAAGATTGCTTCAAGTTAGCACATTTTTTGAGACAAATGTACTAGCTCAATACAGGAATAACTGGATGAAAACCAAAATCCCATAGACTGCAGAAAGTGAGACTAGATGCTCATAATTGTCTTGTCAATCTTTAGTTCTGTATTAGAACAATTATCTCCTGATAAATCTCTTTGATCTTTGAAAGGTTTCAGTTGTGCAGTGAAACAGATCTTGGCACTTTAGCCTCTAATGGCCTTCTTTAAAGCTCTTTTAACTACAGCACAAGTGATGCTTCCCTAATCAGGTGCCAGTTTCTGTAAACCTCAGAAGATAAGCAGAATAAGATCTCCAAATGACAAAAAGAGATGTAAAAATATGTCAGTGTATGAAAGTCACATATCTGTGGTTGCACAAAGTCTTTGCATTCCATATTTATGAAACCGATCCATTTGGCTGTGAGTTTGTGATGTCTGCCAGAAATCCCAAACAGAGGACACAGGGAACAGAGTTTAAAATACATAATAGCAGGCTATAGAAGAAATCCTAGTGGGCCGAGGTAGTTGTTGAAAGGCAATTTGTAGGATAAAAGTAATTTTCCAGAAAATAAATGGAAAAATAATCCTGCCAGTGAAAGAAGATCTGATTGCTTATTTTTTGCCCCCTGTTTTGGGTAGCTCTGGGTAGTCTGGGTAGTATTAGTCATAGACGTTCTGTATAAAGAAAGAGGAAAGGAAAAAGAATTTTTTTTTTTGTATATATGTTGCAATGTTTCTCTACAGTTATTAATTGGCAATATGTTCTGTTTAGATCACAGGTTGTCCACCTAAGCTTTGTGAGACATGAGAATTAGTAGATTTCTTCAAAGCACAGACTACTAAATTTTAAGGGCTCAGAGAAAATGACAAAAGCTGTTTAAAGAGGTACCTAAAACCTAACCTTCTTGGTAAGCCCTTAAATCATTTATGTCTGGGCCATCATCTTGACAGTAATCTCTATACATTTAAAAATTTCTCACATGAGTAATGTGACTCAAAGATATATATAGGCCTATATATAGGAGTTCAGCTTTGTAGTGGAATAGAGGATTAGATTTCCTTGTGAGAATTGTTATATTAATTTTAGATGGTTGGATTTGTGAAAACAAACTGGGCTTCAGTTCTGCTTTCAGTTCTTCAGTTTCTGGTACCACCAGGAATCAGGAACTGCAAAGGGGCAGAAAGCTGAAACATAATAAAATAACCAAAATGAAAGAATCTCAGGAATTTTTTAACATAGATAAGGTTACTTTTCAGCCAGTATCACTTCTTGTGGAGTGACTCTTCATGGTTTTGTGGGATTCTTTTCCCACCACACAACATTCTCATTACCCTAATTAGTTGTACCAAAATCTTGGATAATCAGGAACTTTATAGTTATTTACAAAGCTCAGATTTTTCCCTAAGGAACACAGCTTTTCAAGAGTGGTTAAACTGAACATTACCAAATGACAAAGAAATCTAAAAATCTCACATCCTAGTAGTAAACACATTTTGTGAATACCTACTACAGCTATAACATGTATTCATACTCTGAGAGACTTTTTCAGGACTGAGTCCAAGATCTTTTTGTGTGTATTTTAAGCTTTTATTTTCTCATTCTTCAGTTAATAATTTTTGGTGCAAAATAGAGAGTGATGGAGAAGGAAAGTAAATATGTTCCAACCCAAACTGGTTTATTATCCAAGGAAGTTATCTGCCATGTATGAGATACTAGTTTTGAGTCTCTGACCTGTGGCAGATGTACCCACACTGACAAAGCCCTGACAAAGAGCTGTCAAAAGCCCACAAAAATCTAGCAAAGACTTGGCAAAAGCTTGCAAAATCTTCCCGCTACAGTCCTTGTTATGCACACACGATGGTGGTCAACATGTACACATTTCGGTTGAAAGGTGAAAAAGTTCGGGTCTTTGGCCAATGGGAGGGCTACGTGACAGTATATGACCACAGGTAATGTTCAAATTGGATATAAAGGGGGGCCTGAAAGAGAGCCATTTTGAGTTGGTCTCACTCAGAACAGCAAGTCTACAATCAGGGACTCTCGTTGTGGGTTGGAACACCACCTACAGTTCATCTTCTGTACAGATTGAGAGCCCTCATCTTATAGGCGAGTGATAGTGCATTTTGGGTAATGGATCATAAACCTTAAGAATTCTTAAGTGCATAATTATTAACTCCTGAGCAACATTCTGAACCTGTGGATTGTTAATGTTTGTCGGAGTCTCAAAGCAGTTTCATTTAGGGTAAAACTTAGTCGGATTTTGTTACCAACTTGTAAAAATAAATCCCATTTTTATTTTGTTAGTCTCGCTTGGTTTTGTGAGGTTTTGCGACATGACCCGATCCATTAAAACAAGAACCTGAAACACATTCTTTTACATTAAAGTGAGTACTACAAAGACCATAGCACTTGTTAGTGAAGACAGGAGAAGGAATGGCTTTAAGTAGCTGAAGGAAACATAAAGCAAGTAAAAAATACGGCTATACAATGTAACCTGTCAGTCACAGAGCATTTCAGTGAGTGCAAGAATGAACATTAGTTGGATCAATTTCTCATGCAACTAATTCTTTTGAAAGCAAGAATTCTGTAAAAATAAATGAGGCTTCCAAGTGAACAGCAACATGGAGGAATCTAAAGACAAGTGGTATAATTTGAAAGATATGTCAAAGGTGAGCCACCGCTAAAAAAGAAAGGAAGTAAACAGATCTATAATGGTTACCATTTAGATAGAGACGAGAAAAACAAGACTGAAGTGCATGTCTCATTAACTCAATCTGCCTCAAATCTGGATGAGAAGGCAGAAGAGATGTTGTCTTTCACAAATAAATGAATTTTGTTTCTGTAATTATTTAGCTATTATTTATACAAAGGAGGACAAGAAAAGGTGAACACAGGGAAACAGAAGCAGTGCATTCCAGATGTATGGCATTCCAAGGAAAATAAAGATTAGCAATATTCAGAAGGTACCACGGTACCTAAAGTTACTACTGATTAACTAATCCAGCACAACCTGACCAGTCAACTACATTCAGGGGAACAAGTTCAGTGCAAGAAAACATAAAATTGAAAAATATTATAACGCATCTCAACTTAATGTGATGGTATTTCCAGATGACCGAGTATGGTCTGGAGACATGAACATGAGGAATCCAGCAGTCCTTTGTTAATAGCAATAGCAATAGCAATAACACAAAATTTTGAATGGAACAATGAAGCTGTATTTGTTCAGAATCTGTCCCCTTCAGCAGCAGAGTTCCACTGACTTCAGATTCACCTTCATTAACTAAGTTCCTATGGTAAGATGCTATTTCTTCTCATATCGGACTCAATATCCAACTGCCTCTAATTTTTCATATTTTTCAGTCATATTTTTTCATTTGAGTGCCCTTTGTTTGCGTATGTAAATGACCTACTGTGCTTTCTGGTGACCAGCTACATCCATAATTGTTTCTTTTGGTTCTAAAGCTGTGTATGCATATTCTGAAAAATCTTCCTCTGAAGTGTGAGTTGGTAACTCATTCATATGCCCAACTTGCAACACATTGTCATGAACATGTTTTTAAAGCTTCTACATAAGCAGCAGACTTTTGAAAATCAAACCACAAACCAAGCTAATTTAAATCAACCTAGACTAAAATAAATATATTGGAGTAAAGCTAAACTAAAAGAGTACCAGTAAAAAAATCTTACAAATTCAAGCAGAGAAAAATAATTCTAAAACCACATTAAAACCCATGTGAAGCACTAAAACACCTAAGCTATTCTTTTTTATTTCATTTGGGCTTCAGAAGTCATTCGGTCAATTAGGTTTGACAACATCTTGGAAGAAAAACATACACCTTTTTTTTTTCAGAATCAATTTTCAGTCTACAAGGAAAAGCAACATATAAGTCTATTTTAGTTAAAGTGGATTTTTTATTTTAAAGTTCTTTCCTGAGTCCCTTTAGTATTTCTACTTGCTAAAAAATAACAGTCATTAATGTTCTTTTACTGTCTTTGCTGAAGACCAACTAAGTTTTCTGTAGCTTTGAACATGGAATATAATCCAGATTATCAGGTTTGGGTATAGACTTTGATTTCTTATTTTTCAATATCTAGGAGTTTAGTATTGAAGATCTGAGCATGCAAAAATAAGGTTAAACCCACATCGAGGTATCTATATAGTTTAGGATACTAAAAACAAAGCAAATGACAAATGGGCTAAAGTGATATTTCTTAGTTTATCTCTTAGGCTGGAATTTCTCGAAAATTTGTAGGAAATACAACTGCTGAAAAAGAGCAGAAGGGCTCTGTTTTTCATTTTCTTGAGGTGTATTACTGGTATGTAGTGTTGCTAGTACTGTTAACATCAAAGCAGTATTAGAGTTAAACTCATTAAGAACAGCGGCTTTGTTAAAGCTCCATCCCCTTTCAGGCTGCTTATGAAGTTTATGTGAAATTATCACTGAGTAAGTTTCATAAACATGCCATCAGCTCCTAACTAAATCAACAGTCTTCTTTATAATCAGAGAAGGTGGGGCTAATTTGACTACAGTTGAGCATCTACATCTCAAGTCTAAGATGTATTTAGAGTCAGTATAGTCTAGTGCACAATTCATCCCTCTTAAACAGCTAAAGGAAATTAGATAGATCTTATATTGAAGAACCATTTGTTCCCATTGACTATAAAAGGAAAGTAAACATCCTAAGCAGTATACAGCTATGGAGGATACACCTGAAATTATCAAAATTTTAGTAACAGTAGAATTATAGAAATGTTGATTGAATGCTACCTGTGGGTGTCATCTATCCAGATCTCCAGTTCACATCAGGTCTATTGCCAGCATCAGATCAGGTCAGCTGTAGTTTTGTCTAGTGGGCCTTGAAAGCCTCCAGGGATGGAGGTTCTTCACCTTCTCTGCATAACCAGTTCCACTGTCACTCTGCTGGTAAAAAAGCTTTTCTCATGCGCAGTCTGAATTTAGCAAGTTGCAATGTGTGGCTACTGCCGCTGGCCCCTGCCATTTTACCATGGATTTCTTTTAGCTTTTATTTTTTTTTATTATAAAACTGATTTTAATCTTTATGTAGTTGTTATTCCAAAGATGTTCCTAATAAAAGAGAGACAGAGATGTCTCCCTGAATGTTACCAACAAAGAGCTGTTTTGCAGAGTATTATTTTCTTCAGACAAAGAAATGTTTTGATGTGACAGGCAATTTCTAAACCTGGGTGATTCAGTTATCAAATCTATACTGAGCGTCATTTAACGGGCCAGGTCCTTCAAAGGTAGCACTGAACAAACATGCCATTTGACAGCATCTTCTTTCTGAAAATATTGCTCCTTTCTGCTCACAAGTAAACAGTCTACTATTTGCTTTCTTGTCATTATATTATGTTTTTCCAGTGGTACAGGAGTTAACAACAGGTAGTAATAATATACAGTAAATGCTTTAGTATGGAGGTGTGTATCAGGCAAATAACAAAGGTATCACATTTGACTGGTATGAGAATGAAAATATTTGGAAAGCTGCTAGTTACTCCATCTTCAAGTCATAAATCCATCTCTTAGAGTCTTTCCGTGTGTAAGGAAGAAGAATTACTGGCTATAGTTCTAGATACATTCTATCTTTCACTCGTTCATAACCAGAGGTAGCACTGTCTTTTCAGCCAAATAGCATGTATTAGCTATTTATACAGAAAAATAGTTCATTATCGTAGCAATTTGTAGGTAGGTCTGTAAGATAATTTCACTGGCAACTCTTTCTTCAGCTTGCTGCTATTCAGTGTTTCAACTCTTTTCAATATAAATGTAAGCTGCAAGGAGAGAAAGAATAAATGTGTGGTTTTTAGATATTGGAGAAGGCAAATATAAATAACATAGTTCTATGAGAATACAAACCATGGGAAAAATTATGATTTAAATCTTGCAGGAAAAAATGTGAAATAATGTAAAAGACATCCCCAGGAAATAATTCATAAAAAGTCATGCTAATTTTGGTTTGGTTTTGTCCAGGTACTACAGCAATGACCTCCAGAATCCTAGATTTAGTAACTTACTGCTGTCCATAATCATAAATTGAAACTGGGTTTTGTCTAATGTATGCACTTTTAAATTTAGCTTGTTGTCAGTGGTGAACTTATTTTGACCTAAAATTTAAATAAAGGTGCAGAGAAGTCTAAAACTGAGGGTATAGAATGTTTAGCATCAATAAAAATGATTCAAATTTTAGTAAAAAATAACTGAAGTTGAGTGCCACGCTAACTAACTTCTCAAATGCTCACTAAGTACATTGTTCTGTTGTTAGTACAGATTATGATGAAACTTATCAATAAGAATTACAATATCTTGGACATTTAACTTCCATTCTTTAACACCTAACAGACATCTGTGTTTTTAATTTCCTTCCTGATTGTGCTAAATCAGCTTAATTTAAAAAGCTTGTTAAATATCACCATGAACAACAACTAAAAAGCCGAAATTAGATTTTAAAACCATAAGTGCCAGAAAAAACACGATTAGCAGGCTATGTCAATCATGATGCTATGGCCTCCTATCTTATGGTCAAATAAAATTTGCCTGTGACCTTGTATATGATAATCGTTCTTTCCTTTTAATTTTCTTTTGTTTCTCTCAGGAGATATGAAAGCTAGTGTATGCACTCTTGCTGAAATATTTTGTTTCCTTCCATTAAAAAAAAAAGAAAAAAGTGCTCTCTCACATTCTTTTAGTGTGTGTAGGTATAAAGGTGTATTGGTGTATATTATTCAAAGCAACAATAAAGAGCAGTAAACATAAACATTCCATTTGAAGGGAGCAATGTTACCAGCAGAGGTGGAGAGTGGATGATATTTTGGCTCTGTCGATCCACTGGAATGGCCAATGCACTCAAGCTAGAAGAGAAGAGGAAGAAACATGTGCCAAATTGGCCCATAATCATTCTCCATTTGAGCAACTGAGAAGTAACATCCAGAATGTGGATCCAGGAATACCCTCCAGAATCTCTCTCTAGTTTCATTTCTGCTTCAGCTGCACAGCTGTGTCCATCTCTTTTTGAAGTGGAGTCATAGGTATTAATGGAATATTTTTCCCATAGCAAGAATTTTTTCTTCTGTCCATAATCAGGGAACATAGACGGTAGTTCCATGTAGATTAATTATTCAAATTCTATTTTAATGATAACATGAACTTTTCTATGTCACAGATCAAGAAAGCACATAGAACAGCATGGTACATAGTAGAAAATCTGTTAGGAAAGATATAAAATTTCAGTCCTTCAGTCTTTCTAGTTCTTCATAGTGGCATTGAATTAATTTCCTTAGGTATCAGTTATCTCCCTTCTTAACTGAGGAGATAACAGTAAACTCACTGTAAGCATTTAAATTTCTTCTTGACTGTTCTTAGGCACTTTTCCTATCACTATCTAGAGTCAATTTCTAGATAGTTATAGAATTAAAAAGGCTTTATTCCCTTAAATTTTCTAGGAGAGAGCAGGTCAGGATCTCATCAATCCCTCCCCCAGGCTGCTGACACAATTCCTACATTTGTCTTTTTCATTGTCATCTTCATCATATTCAGACTCAAAAGTTGCAGTCCAAGAGATCAAACTTTTGCCGTCCTTTAATGGATGCTACTCTCCCTTTTCCTCTAAATATTCTGGAAATATGTGCTGTAAGAAAGAAATGACATGTTTCTAAAAAAAAAAAAAAGCAACTCTATGATCAGTGATATGCTCCTTTACAGTATAGAATGTAAATGAAAAAAGCTAAATAAATGGTCAATGGCTCACATGTAGTTGGCTTGTAAATGAAAACAAAAATCTGTTTATCACAGGTCATTTCAGTACTTCCACATTTAAAAGGCAATGGCTGCAGCCATCTACATTTTAACTTTTTTAAAAATTTGAAAATGCCCATAAAATTTATGGTAGGATTTGGAGAGCTAGTAGCAGGAATAGAAGATATTTTATAGCAGAGTGTCATTGAATAATTAAAGATACATTCTGTGACAGTGACATTCTGTGACCAAGGCAGAGGAAGTGTACAAATTCTTATCTGCCCAGGAGGAGGTATGGGCACCATGGCAGTTGTCTCTTGGAGTTGTACTAAGACAGCAAAACAGCAGGAAAGCCACCCATGCCAGAGAAGTTGCAGCAGCATTTAGTTTTAAAGGTGTGAAGGAGTACTGAGCAAACAGATAAAATGGGAGGCACCTCACAAAATTTTTCAAAAGCCTTACTTCTGTCAGCTTTTATGGCATGATAGGGAGTTCTAGGAATTTTTTTCCCCCATGAATTCTTAAAATATGGTGCATGTACGTGTGTTGGGTCATTCATAAAACAAAAGTTGTCCTTAAAGCAGCACAACCAGTGAGCAGTGTCAGTGGCAAAGCATTGCCCAAGTAACTTCTCTAACACCTTTCTTAATGTGAAGGAGAGTAAGGTAGATTAAAGGGGCTAAATTCAGTGTACCATAATGTACCGGTCTTCAGCCTTTTTCTCACGCTGACAAAGAGCAAAATTTCAGTTCTCAGGCTGAGTTGTTGGAAGATCAGGCTAATGAAGATTATCTAAAGATAAGCAGATAAAGCCACTTCTATATGAAAATATATATAATCACAGAGGCACAGCAAATTCATGCACTTCTGCAGATCTGCAGCTAGTATTTCTCTCTTAGAGCTGAGTTTTGAGTCAGTATTTTATATGCATTTTGGACAGAAAGTATTGAAAACAGGAATATTTTAAAAAAGTACTTTTATTTACATACAAACTTTCCTGGTGTTCCTTAAGTTAGGGGGAAGCATATCTATTTTAGAATTTGCATTACTGATTCCAGTTCCAGAAGTCATTTGCTGTAATCATGCAGAAATAAATATGAAATATTTTTTTCTAACTAGCTATAACCTGAAACTTATAAATGAAGGAACTTCTGCCATAGATCGTATTCTTATGAGTAGATATTTTGAACAGGAAGACTTTTACACAATGGTCTTTTGTAAGCATAAAAAAATGAAATGGCAATGCAGTTGCTGGACCGTTGATGTGGATGTTTTATGAAGAACGCATGGTATGTCAATATACCTGTCATAGTTATCTGCTTACTTTCAAGTTGGCTTTTCATAATGACTAAAGAGAATATTATCAAACCAAAACAATCCAAAGTAAAACTGAAGTATTAGGATGATGATAAACGGCTTGGTAGTATCTAGAATATTGTATATGTTATATATACAATATCCATGTATGATGTGCTGAAAGTAAATCATGCTTGCCTTTATTGCCTCAGGAATCTGTCTTAGGAAATGAACTACATGTATGGTTACTGGGAAAGAAGGCAGTCTACTTAGTCCACTTTGAAAATGGCTCATCTCTGTGGTAAGTTTGTCTCAAGAGCTATAAATAAAAAAAGCACGTATTCAAATATGCAAGCGGAATATATAACCATAACAAGAGTAACTGTATAACAAAGCCAATTCCATCAAACTTTCTACATCATGCAGTATGGAGAACACCAGCAGAATACTGACACTTGCTTCTGTCTCTGCATGTGACTTCTGTGCACAGTTTCAGACCCACCAAAAAATTTTTACTCTTATTGTTTGTAGTCAGTCAGGTGGAGGAGTGGGGAAAGGTGAAGTGTGTTATTAACCATCCCTGTAAGTTATAGTAATGCAAGGTAACAGAAATTAAACATGGAGAAAAGTAAATACAATAAATGGGAAGGATACTTGCATTTATGACAGAGCTTCTGACTAATACTTAAGGTATAATTGCATTATGAGATATTTGTTATTAGTAAATACTTACTCACAGGCCTTAACCTTACAAACAAGCATACACTTTTTTTCACTTAAATATCTGCCTTAACTGGCATTCCTACAAAGAATAATGTGAACAGGTGTTGAAGAACTGAACTGAAATAAAGTCATATGTGCATATAGTTAGTGATCTTATGTAGTGTTGAGAATGAATGTGTTATTGTTTTGCTTTCTCTCTCTTTTACTTGTGGCTGAAGTTAAATTCAAAGCCTGAAGTACCATCAGGATAAACTGTGAGATTTAGTCTCTTTGCAAATTAAAATGGGATTCTTTGAACAATCTAGTTAACAAGTCTTGTACACTAGGTGATGTTACAGTGTCCTTGTTAAGTACTTCAGAGTCTGGAGAGCAGCGAACATATCTTCCCTTTGCTGGGTACCAAACTCTTCCTAAATGCCACCATGACCTCTCTGAGATTGGCCCTTGTCATACCTTCTATAGAGGCATTAGGAAGGTTTTAACCTAAAATTATTGTGCAGATAGAAGAGAAGTTAAAGGGTGAGATAAACAGGAGCAATATATTTTAGTTATCATTCAGTAGCCTGCTGATAATCACTGCATTCAATTTTAGTTTAGCAGGGGCTATCCTGATAAAATGAAAGAAGAAAACAAAGTAAATAGAATAACAGTTTTGCAGCCTTCTTTTACTGTTCAGAAATGGTGCAATGGACAAGCGAAAAGGAATCACCTAGGAATTTCAGGGTAGCACATGAGATTTCATCATCATTAAACAGAAATGAAAGTTACTATGATTTTCTGACAACCTCCATGGGAGGAGCCGAACATCTGTCTGATGCTGTTATGGGGGAGTTCCGCTGTTCTTCGTAGTTTTCCCTACAGCTTTCTCTATAATGTAACCTCATGTTGCAACTAAAAAGGATGTTTTCCCCCTTTCTTCTAACAAATTAGATTATTAAAATCTTCTAATCTTATTCTAATAAAGCAAAGAACAAGATTCTTTTATCCTGATAAACCAAATAACAGCCACAAGTTGAAAAGCCATGATCTATGCAAATTACAGAGCTTCACGCTTTAACTAGTATTTATACTGGATACAGCCAAAGGACTATTCCTAAACTTTATGCAGCTCTCCAAGTTGTAAACGCAGCTGCTGTTGAAATTCTCAACATACAACTTCTATGGCAGAGAAGGAGAAGTATTCCAGAGTGTCTATAGCCCTTGGACGCCCAAGCAATAGGTAATAGCTAGCTTACACCCACACCATTGCAAAGTGTGCTTATAAGGGGCAGCAAGATAATGGAAAAAACAAAAGAACAGCTACAATTTTAGTATTCATTTTTTTTTGTCTGAACTAATGTTATCTGTAGAATAATTTGACGAAATATTTTAGCTTTATTCTTTGTTATATATCATTGTATTATTGTAGCAACACAAAATGATACACAAACAAATTTAAAAGTTCTTGTTTTCTTTTATTGGGAATGAACATGAGGATTATTAATCCCTTTAATGAAAAAAAAACCAAAAACAAACCAAACCCAAACCATAATAATTGGAAATGTATTTGTGTGGTTGCAATATATCATTTGATGTAACAGTAATAGTATTCACAATAAACATATCTGTGCCACTAGCTTAATCACTTTAAACTTTTGAACATTGTTATCTTCCTAGTTCTTGGTTTGTAGAAAGTTGGAGACAATATTCAAAACGTATAATGAAAGCCCACCCCTCACATGCTGTCCTCCGTATAATTTTTTTTCTTTAGCAATCTCCTGGGTATCCTAAACCTGTGTAGAAATGAGGTTTTGATGTATTTCTTCTTCCATGAATTTAGTCTAGTGCTTTTTGACTGCAGGTAAACCGCTGGCATTTGCAAAAATCCGGAGCAATTAATTTGACAATTTAGGTCTACATTGCATGGAAAATATTTTCCTGTGTTTGTTCTATAGCTTTTATTCAATAAGTTCATTTCCTATCCTAGTATTTCATATATTGTGGGAAAGAATATATCATCATTTTGTATTCCATTTCAGTTAATACTCTTTATTTGATGCATACCTGAAATGATGATAGAATTCAGGAAGTTCTGTACACCATCCCATTTCACCTATTAGTTTTTTAATAGGAGTTATTTTTATTGAAAATGAAAACTTACAACCACTGAAAAACCTGGGTATACGGTTTCCTCATAACGTAGCACAAGATACATCTCAGGCATGACGTGATGCCCAGTGTTAGTGACAGAAACATGACATTCCCTATACATCCTCACTCTAGTGATGACAACTGTCATCACTACTGTGAAAAATGAATACTTGAGGAGAGGAGGAGGAAAGGCTGAGAAACACACAGGTCACATTGTAGAAGCTTCTTGACAAACTCTCAGAGGGGCGCTGTGTCAAACCTCATGTCATGATCTGCGTCAGTAGCCAATGTGTTAGCAAACCAGGAGGGGAAACAAAAGGTCATATCAATGGAAGAGGTGGAAGATTACAGTTTTACTGGCTTTTTGCATCCTTCACTGAGATGGTGGATACATCCAATACACCTTATCTTGCAATTAAGATTCTAATGCTTTCAGGGAAGTTTTTGTTCCATTTCGTGGATTTCTTTTTGGTGTTTGTTCAGTGCCTAATAAAAGAACAACTGATTGTATCAATCCCTGATCATACGAATAATAAAGACAAGGGAATATATCCGTGTTACACAAATTAACTTTCTCAAAGGTAATTTCGAGCTGTTATGTCAAGTTACACCTTCTGAGGCTACAGGCTAAAAGTTTTTTTAAAGAAGGATGTCCTGTTTCAAGGACTGGGTGGAGACAAATTTAAGAACTAAACATTGTGGAGAAAGAACTGAATTTTTTATAAACTTCAGTAAGTTTCCAAACATTTCCTCCGACCCTAGACTTCTGGCTCTCTACTCCGCAGCCCTATTATGAGGTTTTTAGATTTTTTAGTTCTCTGCATATTGTTTGACTGTTAAGAAATGTCTTCAATAATGTGATATCAATCCTCAAAAAGAATTGGAGATATGTCTGGATTTTATCTCCATTCTTTCCTCAACTGTTTTTGTAACAAGATTTAGAAAAAAGATGCAATTAAACAGAGCATTTTTTTTGCTAGCTTTCTTTGCAGAAATGCTGTTCTATTACATAAATTTCAATGCAGAACAAAACATTTCATGATGTTTTTCATTTTCTGAAGAACTGGTGTGATTCTATCTTGAAACCACTTGTCTGATAAGAGCTAAGAAAACAAGGATCCTCATATTATTCAGTCTCTGTGTAAACTCTTTCATCATTTAAACTTGTCCTATTTGCCTGCCCCTGCTTGTTGTTCTGACAGGTATAGCCAAGAGTTAGGAAAAATGATATCTAAGAGAGTATGTTAGAGCAAAACTCTTCAGGAATATTTCTCTCTCATAGATTTTCATTTATTTAAGTAGATTTTTTTCCATATTTTGCAAAATGTCTAGTCAGATCTTAATGTTTGTTCAAAACCAGCATAGTATGCTTGGCTACATAACACAATAAGCATAAAAAGGCAATTTTTTCTGTAAATGTGTATGATAGATACTCCAAAGGCATTTCTCAATGAATGCTGCCAAAGACAAAATATAATCCAATGGCAAAATGGATTATTGAAATGTTAAAAAGATACAAATACCCAGCTATGCCATCAGCCATCAACAGTTCCATGACAGACAGACTTGAAACTCATCAAGTCTGTGCTGATGTCAACACAAAGATGCTGAAGGGTTATCCTGAGAAAGAATCTGGTAATAAAATATCAGTACAAAGAATACTGTAGTTTTTCATTATGGTGTCTTGAAACAGGTGGTTTATGATGACTTTTTACATCCAGAAAAGCAAGAACATCTAATCCTTGGAGTTATTAGAAAGGTTTCTTTTGCTGTGCTGTTGTACTACACATTCAGAGCTCTCATTGAAAACTTATCAGCATCAGGCATTACTGAAGTAAGCATTTAAATTCAGACTTACATAAAAGACAATGAGCTATTTATAAAGCTATATAGAAGCAGAATGTAAAAAAAAGAAAATAGTAAGCCCTCTGTGAAAGTGAGCTTGACTGCCATGACTTCTGGTCTTGTTAATGTCACCTGTGTAGACAGAATTAAGATTGAAGATGATGGTGAGGAAAAAGAAGTCTTATGGTATTTGAGGGATAAAGGAGTGGATGTAGAAAACTGTGTTATCCAACTAATGAGCTTAATATATGTGGAACTGGGGCAAGATTTACTGGATCACAACATCCATTTTTAAAAGCCTGTATGGAATGATTCCCTTTGGGTTCCTAAACAAATTCTGCAAAGATAGCCCTTTAAAAACAAACAAACAAACAAACAAACGAGAAGACTAGAGTGAAAGCGAGCAGAGAGTTTGATGAGGCAGAGATACAAGCTGGAATTAAAGACCTCCACAGTTTAACGAATCATCCCCAAAACCAAACAGGATTCCCATCATCTGCATAACCTGGTTATTTGTGAAACGTCAACAGAAAGGGATTATGCAGAAATTACAGCACAACAGCATGTATAGAGTTTGCACTACTGGCTGACAAATTTCTCTGGCAGAGATCTTTGTTGTCTGGTTGTGTTTTGGGTATTTTGCGACCAATATTCTGTCCTTCCTTATGGGTGCAATTGAGCAGGTGTACCACTTCTCTGAGTTAGAAGTGTATTTGGGTGGCAATTAATCTAGTGTTTTCCTAAGGGTATCTGGTTTTGCATATAATGAGACAATTGTTCAGGTATTTGTGAAAAAGCCAGTTGAATTGGGAAGCAGTTGAACCACTTCCCCAGGAGCCCAGATGCTCCATCTGTCTGCTTGGGAAACATGTGGGTATGGTTACAGTTGCCAATATTGTCAAATTCTCCATATGTCACCACAGTGCTAATGGGGTCATTTCACTGTGCTGGGAATCCACCACATACCTTGAGATAAATTTATGGTAATATCAGATGAATGCTTGCTTTGGAGCTATTTTTGAAATGGGACTTAGAACTCAGTAATTTAGAGCCTTTTTTCCCACTGATTTGTATATATTTGGTTTGTTCCAAACTGGATTAGCTGCAGGATTGTTTGTTTGCTCTTATCTTGTGAAAAAGACAAAAGCCAAAAACAAACCCAGCTCTGAATAAAGTTTTCCCTGAATTCAGCTCTGTGGCTTTATGCACTGAAAATTCACATCTTTAGAACTGCTTGCAGTTATGATCTCAGTGCTTCATGGAGGACATAACAGGTACACAGAAGGTACAGGAAACTGTAAGAGGGGTTACTGTGATGGAAGGGATGGAGTAACTGCTTTACAAAATGAAGCTGAAAGGTTTTGGTTTGGAGAGGAGAAGGCTAAGAGGGGATAAGTCTGAGGTTTACAGCATCATGAAGGAAGTAGATAAGGTGAACGCCAAACAGTTATTCACCAAATCCCACCACACTAGAGCTTTCAGAAAAACTTGTAGGAGATTAATTTAAAACCTACATTCCAGACTTGTGCTGATACTCCCCAGTCAAGGCTGAGAGGATGTCTGAGCTGGGTTTAACAGGCAGTCCCTGTGGGACAAACAGCCCCCAGGAATATGGGGGGGGGCTGCAAGGGCAGCCTGCATCCCTTCCCTGGGTGCAGAGGCAAGGGAGAAGGCTGGGTAAGAAAGTACATAAAGATGGCCCAAGAAGAAAAAGAAAGAAACTGCAGCATAAATATCACATTTCCTCCTAATGAAGACCTAGGGATGACAGTGACTTGTTACAACATCTGCCCTACCTGGTTCTTGAGGAAGACTGGTACTGTCAAATGTAGGATGCATAGGGACTTTGGAAGGGTGGGCATAGTACCATGGAAGAGGGTTGGATAGTATGAAGGGCTTTTTTAAAACATAAATAATCTTAATCGTTGTTATTATGGATTTCCTGTTTTTTTGATGATTTGAGCTACTAGAAAGCGAAAACATTACTTGAACTTTTTTTAAAATTATTGATTCCATATATATGACAGTTTCCCCTAAAACCATTTCAAGATTTTGGGTATGACACTGCCTCTCCTCCCAAAGTTCTTCTGTGCAAAGGATGTGAGGGAGAATCTTGTAATGAAAGGTGCTGTCTCTCAGTGAAATGTGAGTCACATGCGCCTGTGACAGCGTGCTCCCCGCCCAGGGCTCCAACCTGACCTTTATCTCCTGTAACGCTGCTCAAGCAATAACCACCCATGGTGGTCATAATGAGTGCATCTAGTCATGATGGCTGCATCCAGCTCAACGTGGTTTCGGGGAGACAGATAACATCACAATAGCCAAGGGTTAACTTGGGCAATGCTGGTACTGTGGTCCATACGCAAACATGACTACAGGTCAATCATCTTACCCCCATAAATAGTGAACAGCCCAAGAGCTCATTGAGCTCTCTTGCACAGCAGCGGGCTGCACTCCAGGATCTCCCCTTGAGTAGGGATGCCTCTCAAGCTTGCTTCTTGAGATTCAGAGATTCTTTGCCACAACAGATCTTTGGTAAGTGACTAATAGCATACTAAACTTTGAAATCTTAGCTAAGTGATATAAAGGACTGATTGTGCATATATAATCCTTTAGACATAAACCATTGACCAAGTCTGGGACTAGGATTAGATCCAGCCACACCTAGGCTCCTCTCTGACAAAGAGTTTAGAAAGCAAGGGGGTCCTTTCTGAATGTCATGACTCAACTGGAGGGTCTCCCTGGCAGTTTTGTCTGACCCTGTCCTCTATGCAGTAAATAACCAAGTGTGTCTTGCCATTGAGTCTTGTTAAAACTGACACATTTACTATCACACCTTGCTAAATCCCTGTTTTATATCAATAAATGTGTCACTGCTTCTCTCTGTGAGTGAATTGCATCGGCGCTAAAGTGATGTAAGTTGCGGCTGTAACCTGCATCTTTGGAGACTGCTGAAGGTTGTTCAGTCCAGGTGCTCATGACCGTGGAGGTGACCATAAAAATAACGGTGATTGTTGTAGTCTTGATGGAGGAGGATTCCAGCAGATGCGTTTGATTCTCTGCCTTGGTTAAGAAAGGTGGTGCAGGAGAAGAGCCTCTGCAGGAGCTGCTGCTTCTGCTGCTGTTGTGCTCAGTGGGGCCTTCACACAGACACTGAGGAATTTAGTCCTTCTCTCCTTGCGCTTCTTGTGGGTTCTGGAGTATGTGTGGGCATGGACCAGCTAACACAGCCAGGGTGACATACTTCTCCTAAGTAGGTGTCTCATATACAGTGGTAGTGTTGTGACTGCTGGAGACAGAGTACTGGGCTAGAAAGACCAGTGTCTAGGGTAGTAGCACAATTCTTATGATTTTACTCCTGTGTATAATCAGTGCAGTATATTAAGACTTGCTAAATTCATAATAGAAGCTAAAGCGGACACCAATGTAATCTGCTATGATGATCTCAAAATACAGATTGTTATTAGCTATCATCTAACTGGCCTGGGAAAATACCTTGACCAAGTAAGTGTATAAAAGCTAATTACTCCAGAAAAAAATGTCTTGAAAGTGCAAAGTCTATGTTTCTTTCAGTACAGTTGCTTTCAAAAACATATGCAAATAGTTCTCAGAAAAGAAATTACTGCAAGCATTTAGCTGAAGCTTGGCAATTAAATGTACTTACTAGGAAATTAAATATATGACATTCTAAAACTATACTTAAGCTGTCATGTTGGCATAGTTTATATACTAAATCAAACCTCTGGCTTGTCAGCTTTTTTCCATGAGAATTAATTCACAACAGGTGACCTCTTTGAATTTGCAAAGTAAAAGTTCTTAAATGTATAAGTAGTGTTCTTTGATATTCTTTGTGTGGTCTAATAAATGAGCCCTTTGTTTCTCCTTACGCAAATTATTGGGAAAATAGCTATTGGATGGACACTGAGATTCTTAGATCTGTTTCTTAATAAAATGGTCATCACATGCATTTGAGGAATTTTAAAAATCCACAAATATCTTGGTAACGTACATAAACACATGAACACACACACAAATAGATATACATATCCACGTATATCCCTATATATATAGAGAGATAGAAACAGACTACATACCACTTTTTTCAGGAAAATTTAATTGATTCTCCTTTTCAAACAGAGCTAAATTGTGGAGATCTCACTCCCAATGATCATCTACCATGGTAAGGAAACCACTGCCTCCTTTTTATTAGCCCATGTATATTGTAGCAACAGAACAATAAGAGACGAAGTAAAGTCCTTGAATCACAGCAATTTTTAAATACATAAAAAAGTTAATTGGGAAATTAGCATATAGATACTAAATAATGTTGATATTATACATGTTGTAATGATATTTATACCCATGTATTTCAACAGTGCTGCACTTTTTTGTTTGATTTCTTCCATTACAGGATTTATACCTATGGATTTTAGCTTTGTGAAAAGCTAAGTATGCTAGAAGTTGATAGAAATGCCTGTGAGTTGGGAGGGACAACTGGATATGGAATAAATGGTGATGATTTATCAATGAGAAGGGAGGAATAAATCCAATATACAACAAAAAAAAAACCAACCCAACAATTAGAATTAAGCCATTCAAGTCTAGTGGCTAGAACAGTAGTTTTATTGCTAGAAGGTAAAGACACTTTCTTAACCCTACCTGTCTCAGACAACAAGTGCTCCGCCAAAGGTACAGGTGATTTCACAGTTAAGAACACAGATTTATCTTCCTTGGAAAGAGATCTTTCTGACAATGATATTAAAAAAAACAAACAGTATTAAGTATTTCACAGTATATGATGTTTGCATATAATTGTTTTAAATAGGAATATATTGGAATAGCTTATTCTTGATGTTTTACTATCTATTATATATTTTTTTAATTGTTTTATGGAAATCAATGCTTTGTAGATTTTTATTACAGTCTTTCAGTGTTTTTTTTTTGTTTTGGTTGTTGGTTGTTTTTTGTTTCAAATAGTTTTATAAGTGACATTGGTCAGGTAGCTTTTATGTGAAGATTCTCTCAGAGCACAGGGAAATTATTAGAACAATGAAAAGACTTACCAGAAATCCCCCAAATGACAAAGCAGCATGCTAAAAGATGAGAGGTGACAGAATTGGGTGGCAAACAGCTGCTTAGCAGCTGAAAGTCTCCCTCATGTTACTCCCCTGTTCGTGACATCCCCTGGCAGTGAGGGGTTGAGCGGGTGCATCGGGGAACGTGCCTGGGAGCTTGTTGGATGCACCTCTGCATTCCCGATCCCATGGTTTCTCTGTGCTCCAAATCACCCATGCTGTTGGACAGTGTCTCAGGGCAAAGAGACCTGCGTGAGATCTTGGCAAGCACTGTGGGTGACGAGCATCAGAAAGCCTTCCCTATACTGACTCTGAGCTGCACACTTCTGCCCCCTCCCCAAAAGTGCTGCATGGGGCTGATGAGACCAGGTAAGGTGAAGCGCTGCCTAAGTGCCTTCCTGTTTTCTTGTTCTGCAACATACTGTCAAAACTGCAACAGACAAAATTTGATGCAAAGATGAATGAGACCCTGAACCCCAAACCAGAGATGAAAACCTCTTTACCAATGCCTTTGTCCCCTGGGCCATCTGATTTTAGCAATCTGTGTGTATCCAGCATGATATCACCTTTCTTATCTCCTTGCAGCCTGGTGGTAGTTATTACAAGTGTGTCTTTCTCTTGTTGCTACCACACTTCCCTTATGCTTTCACTGCTTTCTTATGCATTTCTCAGTTACAGTAGGAGACATTTTGACACATTTAACCTTTAAAGAGGAGTCACGTTTTCTTTTTTGAACTTTAGCATTGTACATTTTGGAAAACCTTGGACTAAAGGTCTCGAATCTCTTCTTAACAAATCACATCCTTATTTAAGAGTTGAAGCTTCCACAGCAGGTAAACCATAAAGATCCTTCCTCTCCTATGCATTTTTTTAATTCCGATCTTAACATTTGCAAAAACACTGATTTTGAAACATCAGAGTGCACAACGTGGAGAAGAAAAATGTTTTGAGAGTTTGTAGACAGTGATATTATCTTTTAGGTAGAATTTATAAGCAATATGTAGTTCACCAAAATAATTCTATAAAATTCCCTTTTAATACCAACCTTTATTTCCACTGTCTATACTAAACAGCAACCTTGACATCAGACAAAAGAATTTCTTTAAAGGGGGAGAAGAGACCCAGTCCTTTACCCTAGACCTACCTTATCCATTTTCCTGACGGCAGTTTTAATAACTAATCATATCTTCTTTAGAAAAAGCAGCTTTATAAAACCCTAAGATTAAAGCCCTTTCAGATTTGTTGTTTATTTAAGAAAAAATTCTTCATAAGTTCATAATATGTGTGAACTCAGGCTGACAGCCTGTTTGAAATTACATTAGATACTTTGAGACACCTGAAGAGGTATGAGTATTTTATCAAAGACCTGGACCTGCAAGGACTGGGCACATGACAGGCTCTTGCTACAGTCTCATTTTGAGTTAAAGGAAATGGAGATCACTCAGCACTTCAAAGGATCTCAGGCTTTCAGGCCTTGTGGATAAACAAATCAGTGGCCCAGTTCTGCTCATGTACAACCCAGTGGGAAGAGACAGGGATATTATTTTGAAAGAAAATCTATTTCAAAATTCACTATTTTGGCATAACCTAATTCTGTTAATGTAGGATAGAGACAGTACACTCGCATAAATAGGACACGTCTGGTTGAATTAAGTTGTTTCTGAGCTATAGCAGAGACCCACCTTCTTTTTCTCTCGTCCGCATAAACTGGTAGAACTCTAAATTTTTTGCGTGTGTTCATTTTCAGTGTTTTAACTGACAATTTCTTTTTCCCCTAGAATAATGCTGAAGTGCTTGACACAGGTCAAGCATTTTTTAGTTTTGCACAGGTTTTTATTACTGTTCATTTTCTTCAGTTTCTTTATTCAACTGTGTTTAGTATCTTCTAGTTTTAAAAGTATGCATTATGACTACCTAGGCAAATTCATTGTAATAAATTCCCATGCCCTTCCCTTCCCTTCCCTTCCCTTCCCTTCCCTTCCCTTCCCGACAGTAAATCTTTTTTAATGACAATCATTTTATTTTTTTTGCTTGCTGTATTTTTTTCTTATGGTGCAGAGGAAAGGAATATAACCTGTTTTGTATACTGACACAAGAAGCTGAATCACTTTTCTCCTGGAATTTAGCAAGGTTCTATATAAAATGATCTTTTTATTATGTATTTTCCCTGTATATTTGTCTCCTTTGAAGAATTTCAGACTGATTTTCAAATTCAGAAGCATAATATTTAATCAGTTGGGCTTTTTTTTTAGATGAATGATCGCAGCTTATAAAAAGTTCACTAGAATCAGAGTGACATTTTAAAGCATACATTTAATTTTTTTTTTCTCTGAATTTCACCTTACTCAATTTATTTTGATGAGACGCACATGCCTGTAACCTGAACTTTTCATATAAGACAATGTTAGGGCAGGGGCATACGTAGGAATCATAGTTTTGAGCCTAATTTGCCATTCGAATATTACTTGTTTCTGTTATTTTATGAGTGTTATTTTATATGACTGTTGACTCAGAAAAGTCAGAGAGAAGAAACATGATATTCTTGTTCAGACAGAATGTTTGAATTATGTCATAGAACTGGTTTTGGTTAATAACAGGGTGCAGAAATTCAGGGTGCAGAACCGGTTTTGGTTAATAGCAGGAAGTGACTTGTGTAAATAAAAACTACCTTAATGTACTATTGTCATTGAGAATTGCATAAAATGAGGTTGCAATGTAGATAAGATGAGATCTAAAGGCGTCTCACAGGGTTTTTTTCTTCAAATCTTTCCCCATTTTGATGTTTTTGGATACTTTGCTCCACTGAGATTAAAAAAGTACTTTCCTTTTGGCAGGAAACTGTCGGCTTATTGTGAACTTGTGTGATTGTAGCTACGTGTACTTCATGGTCTGCTGTGCAGGACTGAAGGTCTGATTTTACTTTTCCTGATTATTTTTTAATCTAATTCAGATTTTATTCCTTTTTTTTCCTAAATTTGATTTACTTTTTTATCAGTCTTATTCTTTTCCACTTACAATATTGTGCTTTTTCCAAATCCTAGGAAATTATATTGGCCAATAACGATCTTTTACACATTTGCATTCAATAAAAAGGAGCAAATGTTTTTAGCTTTGAGTAGATACAATTTGAACTACTTAATTTGGATGACAGTAAAGTTAAAGTGTTTACCGGCTAATGAACATGCAGTCTGAATGCTATCTTCATTTTAGCTGTCATTTTTGAACTACTAAGTGGCTGACCTTCTCCATATGCAAGTATATAAATGCAGAGATGAAACTAGTAACTAATATTTGATTGTATCTTGATTAATTTAGGTTGCTTTATAGAGTGCTGCTTTGTACATGTTTATAACCTGATTTTCAAATCAGTTTGAAAAATAGTAAATGTAGTATTTACTACTTATTTCATTTTTGAAGATACATTTCTCATGGCATAGTGACATTAAAAACTTAGGAAGGTTTTGAACCTAATAGCACAGAAGTCA
Source organism: Ibidorhyncha struthersii (assembly GCA_013398815.1). Taxonomy (NCBI): domain Eukaryota; kingdom Metazoa; phylum Chordata; class Aves; order Charadriiformes; family Charadriidae; genus Ibidorhyncha; species Ibidorhyncha struthersii. The sequence goes on along the minus strand of VZSZ01008625.1, from coordinate 371,468 downwards.
GTGACAAGGCACACAGTGGTGATAGGGTGCAAAACCATGGAGTCTGAACATGAGGAAAATAGGAAAGCTGGGAAAAAAAAAAAAAGGCAGCTGTGGAGATAGAAATTGATTCAGCTGAGGTGGAAGCTGAGGTTCGAGTTTTTCTCTTTGAAGCTCTAGGGATCAGACAAAACTTCTGAAAGCAACAATACAGTAAATCTGATATTTTCAAGAAATCTACACAGTCCCACAGTGACTGGAAGGCAACAAGTAAAGACGTGTTAGTCTGACCATAATACTATGCAAGACTTCAGGAGAGATTTTGCATTTACAAATAACTGAAGAAATTAAGACAAATTGACCACTTCATAAGGTTCTGGAAAAAGCATTTTAGCAACTCTGTAAAATTAAATTCTGTCCAGGAAAGGCTATTTCAGAGCGGAACATATACAGTCAAAGAAATAAGCAGAAAAGAGAGCATTTTGTGGTTGGGAAATGTACTCTTTTTTTGATTTAGCAGAAAGAAAGATGTCTGTTGTCTATTATATATTGGGTAAAGGGAAAGTGAGATGAAGGGACAGAAGCTTTATTTAAAGAAATAATTAACCCAAGAAAAGAGAGGAAAAAATGTAAATAGTAAAATTGAGCTGGAAATGTGTACAAATTTGTAACCACCAGAGCAGTAAGACTTTATAAGGATTGCCTGTAAAAGAACAATTCCAAAGTTGGGCCTGACCCATTTGTGTAAAGGGTGATATTATGTATTTATTTGTGATGAATGGGGTGGGGGTGGGGTGTGGAGGGAGTGATTTGTGGAGGTGGGGTGACAGGAAATCTGTTTCAGTTCTACTTTTTTACATCTCAGGGAGGAACTTCTGCTCTACCAAGATGCTGATGTGATGCTAAGAAAAAAAAAAATGAAGTATATATTTCTGACAGCCCTTTTTGTTTGATAAATTACTGATTTTTTGCATCTGGTTTGGGGATACTATCAGGACATGGGTTAAACAGATGATCTGTGAGAAGTTAGAGAACAAATAAGTTTTTACAATCTATAATAAAAAAAAGACCTCCAAATGATTCACTGTTACTGTACTAAATTTAGACACTAAGGAATAATAGCTGTGTGGCAAGTTGTTCATTTGTTCTGGCCCTGTACAGCCCGGTATTATAAACAAATTCCACCATTTCCAAGGAAGAATTCCTGAAGCAATAGAGTGCAGTGGATACACAGTGCAGCTATTCTTCCGTGTCCCTCTGTGGTAAAAATGTTTTTGCCCTTGTGTTTCTCCAGACCATGACTCTGAAACTGCATATGGAGATAAGTTACATTTGCTCTCTCAGGTTTGCCCCATTTGATCACAAATACTCATTTATTCATCTTTTTTGAAGAAAATTATTTTTATTATATTCAGTTGAACTGGCAGATCTTCACAAATTAATATTTAGTAACTTAGTAGGAATATACTTTAGAATGGATTTTTAAGAGGGGTATTAAATTCTACTACTATTTCTGAGCCTGGTGCTTTTTGGGGGGCAGCCAAAAATTATAATTGACCGGAAATCTGACACCATCAAAAGTAGTGATAAATATTAAGTTCCTTCAGTAAGAAAACATCTGGCTGTTTTTTTCAGCATCTTCAATATGAAAATCATATCTTATAAAAGCTATTCTTTAAAACCATTTCTCACCTTTATTATTTTGGCCATCAAAACAAACACTTTTATGTTTAAGATGAAAGTGAAGTATGCTTCTGTTTAATCATTCTGAAGAGCTTTACTTTTTAATCTTTAGGTTTTCAATTACTGAGTACAAATATTGAAGTTTTCTTTCAGTTAAAAGTCTGAAAATTTTGGGGGGCTTATATGTTAAACTTCAGTCTTTAACAGCATCCAGCAACCCACAGCAGTACTATCACCAATGATTTACTACATTTTTGCATGTACGATCAGAATACTTTTAGGCTGCTGGTGATATATACATAGCGTTTTATGTTCCCACAAGGAATGACTGCTAGTGAGAAGCCAGGGTTATGGACAAATGGCACGAGGGTTTTTAGCTGCATTGCTCCCTGAGGCTTTTCCCTGTTCCTCATGTTCAAGGTCAAAATGTAGATTTTTTTTTCCTTTTTGGCATAGCAAAGATGGAAAAGAAACTGCAGATAAATTATATGTTAGCACCCTACATTGGGAAGGGCACCAATACAAAGTGCAACTAAATACGCAGTTTATCTCATTGCTCTCATATTTAAAGTTAGGCACATTTCTGAATATCTAACAACTAGGACACATGAGAACTACTTCCTTGTATATTTTAATTTTTAAACTGGGTGGTTTAGTTCCATGGAAATCTCATAATGAAGGTAGAACCCACTTGCAGTTCCACATTATTCAACATTAATCTGATCTCTTTCACATTAATATCAAAGGTAAACTACCAAGTGACTCTGTGGGAATAATACACATTTTTTTCTTAACAAATATGAGATGAACATCAATGAAATTTCAGTATTAATTGCAATTAGTAGATACATTTTAAAGAAATATATTGAATTAATTCAGATTTTTTTTCCCTTTCGTTATGCCTGTATGGTTGCCTAGATACATATTTTATGTGTTTTCAAAACTACTAATCTCACTTAATTTTACAAAGATTCATGTTAAGGATTCTATTTGCATTCAGCCTGTAATAAGTACCATTAGAGTTTATGGGAGTTGTATGTACTCATAGTGAAGACAGCAAAATACTTAATATTTTCTTAGTTTTTATCTATTCAAGTATTGGCCAAGAAGCATTGAAATCTTTGGGCAATTTTATTCAGTGAAATCACAGAATAAAACATGAACGTAAGATTTTCTGTTATTAGAAGAAGCAGTATATTATATTGGAGTATAAATAGATGTCGGTATTTCATCTTCTACCCTTACTAAAATAATTTCGCTTTCAAGTTTACAAATTGTTATCAATTCCTCATGGAAAAAAAAAGTGTTAAATCTTCCCCACCTTTAAAGAACACACAGTTAACGCTTTCTATGATGTACTGAGGTTTTAATTTTACATACTTAAAAATAATGTAGGAACTGTATTTCTTCATAAATTATGGGATTTTAGTTGGGTTTTTCATTTTTTTTTTTGTTGTTTGTTTGTTAAACATCAAATGATAAATAAGACATATGGAAAATTAAGATTTTCTAGCAACTTCTCCCAAAGGTTATCTTAGGTGTTAAAATCCTATTGAGATACAGTGAACTGTAGTCTTAGAAACATTCCTTTCCTATGAAAATAATTGTTTGAATATAAGACAACTTTAATTACTTTTTTTCATAAAAGCATTTAGAAAACTTATTTGTCACTGGATAACAATCTTGGTGGAGCTGGAAATCAAAAAATGAACTGAAAAAACCCTATAGAATTAATCTGTAAGTGTACTTACTGGCAAAATTTTCCTAATCTGTGTTACAGTTGCCTCATGCTCTAATACCTACTAACCAGTGATGGGATCCAGTTTTATGATTTTGAGAAAAGAAAAAACAGGTTTGAATGACTGCTGTGAAATAATTTTTCATCAAGGGAATATGGAAAATACTGCCAAAAATACTACATTTATTCTAAATATTCTTTCAAAAAAAAACCCAAAACAAGACTGTTTGGTGGAAGTCATACTTACAAAGATCCAGGCATCCAGAATTTTTATGAAAATTCTAATACAGTCATGGTCATTAAAAGAACAATAATGAAGTCTGCACATTTCATTTGGTTGATATATTTGCCTCAGTCCCCTTTAAACTCATATTTTCTTTACGAAATGTCCTGGTTTAAGGTAAAGCAAGACCAATTCGTTCAGTAACTGTGCTTCTTAGCTGGGCCTCTTCTAACTACTGAAATTAACAGCATATTGTGCAGATACTGTTCGCTTTCAGAGTGATAAGTCCAATGTTTATAGTTGATGCCAAGGCATAGTATGCAGAGAGGCTCTTGCTTAGACTTATTGATGTAACACCCAAGGCCACCTAATTTATATGCCATGTTGGAGGGCCAGAAGTGGACAAGTGTAGAAGGGTCTCACCTGCAGGGAGGAGTGGACAGAACAGTTGACCCAAAACTGACCAACAGGGTATTCCATCCCATCTGCATCATGCTGTCCTTGATCTCTCCGTGACTGGCTGTTAAGGAGGAAGAAAGAGGGCCTTGCTTATCATAAAGGCAGGACTGAGTCTGGGAACGAGACCACGGAGGAGAGGAGAACCAGCGTGTGCTATGCGTGTGGACAGAGGACCTTAACCAATCGAGTTGGGGGGCGTTGTGTGTGAATAAGGGGTTGACTACGCATGCTTCTGCTGTGAGTCTATATATACTCTGCTAAAACACCTAATAAAGGAGAATGATCATACTCCTATTGAGACTGCGTCGTTACTCCGGGTCCGATCCCACTCCAACCAATGACATTTCATTATTGTATTTTTATTTTATTATTCATATTTCATTAAAGTAGTTTAGTTCCTCCTAAATTTGTAAGTCTCTTTTTCCCTCCTCTGCCTCTCTCTTCGAGGAAGGGTAGGGGGGAGTATCTGGCACTCACCTGATGACAAGAAAGTAAGAACTTTTCATCTGATACCTTATTTTCAATTTCAGCAAATACTTTTTAACTATTTTTGTGTTGTTTTTTTTTCATTAACAGTTTGTCTCTGGATGTTCAGAGCAGCACAATACTATTTCTTAATGGTAAAATTGCCATTGCTATCATATTAGAACTTCTAATAATGAGCAAACTGATTAACCATACCTGCCTTGACCAGCTCAGTTTGTCTCTCTATACCTCTCATTTTACAAACTCCAAATATGCAAGACATTTATTTGACAACAATAAAAAAAAAAGTGATAGACAAGGTAACTGTATCAGTTGATATTGCTTTAATAGAAATGGATTACAATTATTAGAATAAATATCATTTTTTACTTAAAGTCAGCAAGTCAATGTGAGCTTAATTTTAAATGCATAAAATCCTATTCCACAGGGAAATGTCTGTAGGTAGCTTTGTTTCCATGATTCTAGGATTCTGATATTAAAAATATACAAACTAAGATAGTGTCATCAATGTGTAGGAAGGTTGTAAGCATGGATCTAAACAGAACTTCATTTGAAAGGCTTATCTTCCCTATGTCAGAGTTGAGTTTGCAGTATTCGGTATTTGTTTCTTCCTTTATGGTAGAAGGAAGGGAAAGGGGCTACTTTGCTTTTTGGAAAAAGGTGCACAATGAATGAATTAATAGATGAATGTAAAATATTTATTTCTGCATAAAAATCATCCTAACCTGGAAAAGGTTTAATAACCTGCATCAGTGGTAGACCACACATTGAGGAAATATTTGTTCACAACAGCTCCTAGATGTAGCACTTAAGAAAAGTGCCCAATCAAAAGTGCTGCTTTGCTTGATAATATGCTGAATGCTTCCTCTATAGGAAACATACCTTCGCTTATTTGACTGTCAGAAGAGCAGAAACCTAAAGGCTAGAACTTTTCATCAGCCTTGTTTCCTCTCAAAAATGTTCATCCTCTCAAATGTCCTTCGCTTTTCTAAGACTGGAAGCTGAATTATGCCCACTGCTCCCTTGGCATCTTTTCCTACTCATTTGCATTTATGGTCTAAGGGAGCTTATCTTTTGCTGGTACTTTTTAAAAGCTTCATCAGTCTACATTTATTATTGCAGTTGAACTCTCTATCCTTCTCTTGGTACATGTGAACTATATACTTTCTGATTTGGAAATTTTTATTCTACCTGTCCCAGAAGAAATTTTAATTATTGACCCTTCGGACATGTGTGTGACCGTGGAAGCATATTAATTTTGTTTCCGTAGGAGGTCTGTAGCTTTTAGCCTTATGTGACAATACCAAAAAGAGGTCAGTGGTTATAATTAATGTTTCCTTATCTAGGTCATCAGAGTATAAAATCTAACTTCAATGGTAATTAATTGGCACTTAAGCAAATATTCAACAACTCCCTTGTTAGTCTCACAAAGGCATCAGCTTTGTCTGTAATTATCAGAGCCAGGCTTACTCCCATCTAACAACTTTGGGAAACACAGAGCACGATGTGTACTTCACTGTGGTTTTAATTCAAGTAGTAATGTAGCACAGAGAAGAATTTCAAAGGGATGGATAACTTTATTGGTTTTGGTTTTGAATTATCCTTGGTGGCTCACACTTTATGACTGGATTCTACTTCAATGTTCTACCAGTCTCTACTAAAGTCTTAAAACCATCAAAATTTTTTAAAAATGTAACTCAAATGGCTAGTATTAAAAACATAATTTTAACGTATTCTATCTGATTCTTAGGAGACACCAGGGAAATAACCACTGTAGCTATTATTCAGGAGTCATTACATCATGCAAAAATAAACAGTTGTTATTTGTATTCATAAGACAAGATGTAGGGCTTTTATTTGGTATTGCTTTTTTTTTTTTTTTGTCCTGAAGATTGTGAACAGAAACCAGAATTTCATTAAAGTTAATTGATTTACTAGCTACAGTAGTGTTGAACTCAGTTTTTGCCAGTACTGGCAGAAGGCCACGGGCTGTGGGCTGCCCTGCCTGTGCAGGTCCTAAGAGGTGTCTGGGCTGCCCTTGGCCTGAGCGGGGCTGAGCTGGGTTTACCAGTCGCCATGTGGCCAAATGCCCATTGCCCAGCCGGTCTGAGCTCCAGCTCTGTGAATGTCCCTGGGGAAGGGGCTGACAGCCCCAGGCAGTCCCTACCGGACAAAAGGTTGCCTGGAATATTGTGGTCTGCAGGGCAGCCTTCCCTAGGAGCAGAGGGAAGGCAGAAGGTTGAGGTAGGAAAGTACATAAAAATTGTCAAGTGTAGGACGCAGAGGGACATTGGAAGGGTGAGCATAAAACCAGGACAAATGGGTAGATCACAGAATCATAGAATCATCTAGGTTGGAAAGGACCTTTAAGATCATCTAGTCCAACCATCAGCCTAACACTGCCAACACCACTACTACACCATGTCCCTAAGCACCATGTCTACACGACTTTTAAATACCTCCAGGGCTGGTGACTCAACCACTTCCCTGGGCAGCCTGTTCCAATGTCTGATAACTCTTTCAGTGAAGAATTTTTTTCTAATATCCAATATAAACCTCCCCTGGTACAACTTGAGGACTTTTCCTCTCATCCTATCACTTGCTACTTGGGAAAAGAGACCGACCCTCACCTTGCTACAACCTCCTTTCAGGTAGTTG